>VDFB02281492.1:579272428-579297008 GCA_007258455.2 Sequoia sempervirens
GTTTTGAAAGAGATAGACTGAAGTTTAAGAGGTTTTCATGGAAATTTTTCAATAATGACCCCGATGGTGCATTTTCAAAGATCCCAATTAAGGTTTTTCCCATTAAGGGCACAAAAATCTATATACACGGAAATTTGGATGAGTAGGATCACCAAGCACTTAAAAATAAATGGTCTAATGTTCTAACTAGAGATTACTTTATGGTAAAACTAGAATATGTAAACCTAGTGTGAAAGAAGCTAGATATTTGGAATTGGTTACCTAAATTTAGTGGTCATTTGGATGAGAAATATGTGAGGATATCCCTGAGAAGAATGCATGAAAAATTCATGTGGATAGATATTCCTAGATTAATCTCTAAGGATGTAATTTAAGGTTGTAACTAGATTATGTGATATTGGACCTATATCAGTGCTAAAGGCTATAAAGAATGATGTGGTTATGCAGCTAATTGATGCTACATTTGATAGAATAGCATTAACAACTAAACCTATTACCAATCCTTTCGTGCAGTACATGCATCTATCATGATTGGCCACAAAATCTACTTCACCAATAGAGAGAACTCAATATCTGCAACTGCAATCTATATTGCCCATGATATGGTAGTAAATGAGAAAGATTATGATTTATGTGAGTTGCTTTGGCAACAACTTCTAGAGAATTTGAATCAATCTAAAACAAAGAAGTATGCTTTTAAATTCAGAACACTAATTGTGTGCTTGTTATTCTACTTTTTGAGGGAGCTACCAAAGATAAAAGACATTGAATGGGACAAAAGCAGACTGGTGGCACACCAAATTTTTAATTATTTACACATTGGAGATTATAAAGCTCAAGATAATGCATTGACTACATTTTTCACAGTATTCCAAAAGAACATGTATGACAGTTCCTAAAAGTTTAGTGGAGAAGTATACAAATGATATAACCTTTCTTGTATCCACTGATGAATACATAATAGAGGTGATTGAATCTAGAACAAAATAGATTGAGCCTCTTGGATATGATATTGTTGAGGATGTGGCTGAGAGATACATTGAATTATTGTTAAGTAGTCCTAAGGACTCCTCTATGTCTACACATGGCACATATGGAGAGAAATCTATTGAAGTGTACTTGGAAACTTCAACACCTGTGAGAACTAAAGGAGTAAAAAAACAAGTTGAACAATACTTTGGATTGCATGGCCTTTCAGAGGATGAAGTAAACAGGTTGAGGGAAGTTGTAGTAGAAAGGAAATCCAAAGCAACTAGTGAGTCCTCTGGACCACGCAGATCAAGAAGATCAGCTTCCAATCCTGTCTTTGCATTGAAAAAACATACTACCATAGCTATCGTTAAGGAGAAGAAGGTGGATCCTAGTGCTCCAGACACAGTTGATATGTTTGCACCATCTAAACCCAGTACCTGGACCACAAAGAGGAAAAATGTACCTTTGGTAGCACCTCTTGCTACCTCTGAAAGAAGAAAGAAACAAAAAGAATCTAGAGGATGGAACTTAAGTGATGTTGTGGAAGTGGAGATTTAACTTGGTTTGGAAGAAGAAGAACAATTGAAAAGAAAAAGAATCATTGTTTCCACCAGTAGTGAAGGTGCCTCACAAGAGGCTAGCACTAAATGAAAGAAGGCTAAAGTCAATATTATGGATACCTTTGAAGAAGAGGAGATAGAAAAGGAGAAAGAATATTTTACAATACATGTGCACAAGAATCCTGACAAGAAAGAGGAGAAGAAAAAAGATGATGGCACATCAAAGCCTAATAAGGAGAAATCCAAGACTCCTCTGGTAAGAGCCCGTTCACCTATGAAGTTAGAATCTTTGGTTAACAATATGTTAGAGCATGATGGTCTATTAGAAGCAACTACCAAACTGTATGATAAAGTTGATGAGGAAGATAAGAAAACAATCATATATGTCATCATTCAATATAGGATAATTTTAGATGCAAACATAGACAACATGAAGAAGAAGGTGAATAATGTCGTATGGAAAGCCTTGGTAAAAAGAAGGCATCAAGTTGGTAAAGTTGACAAAAAGATCAAAAATGATTCTTTAAATGAGATTAGATCCTCTCTATCTAAGGATGACAAGGCTACCTTATTGGAATTATACACTAAGTAGTTCAGGGTAAAGCAAAGTGTTACTATTCTTATGGACAAAGAAAAGGATAGTTCAAAAAAGTTGAAACAAGAAACTATGGATGCAATGAGAGATATGGCATTGAAATTTGGGATGATTGTTGCTTTGTCATCCGATACATCTCAAGTAAAGGTGCTTGGGAAAGAGAAAGCTACTGTAGAGGAAAATATTCCTCCTATAACCAATTTTCTTGTTTTCAAAGAAGTTGTAGAAAAAGTAAATGATTATTTTATAGAAGATACTCCACATTTAGATGTTTTAGGGAATATGGCTGATGATACACATGCTCCTCCAAAGACATCTACTCCTTTGGAAGATACTAAAAATACAACCAATGAAAATAATGAAGATCAGAATAAGGATGATGCCCATAATGATGTTGAAGATCACCATGACAAGAAGAATGAAGATGCTGGGAATGAAGGTGAAGAGAATAAGAAATGGAGAAGAAGAAGAAGGAGGTCAAGATGAAAAGAACAATGATAAAAAGGAGGATGAAAACAAAGACAAATAAAAAGAAAACCCTTCTAGAAAAGAAGAAGAAGAAGAAGAGAAAGAATAGAACCAAGAAGAGATGAAAGTTGAAATAAATGAAGAAGAATCCCAAAAGATAGTGAAGCCATAAAATTCATTCGGAGAATCCTCTGGTAATGCTCCCAAGGGTCTTTTGACAAGACAAATTAGGATTCAACCAGCCCTTCCACCTCAGTTGATATAACTCTCACTAGACCAAGGTAGTGTATATTTGAATAAGATCTCACTCATTCAAAAGATGGAGCTCAAAGATACTTTTCATGCCTTTGCAAGAAAGTAGATTATAGAGACTCATAAAAAGGGGATTGAACTAATCAATGATGTCATCAAGACTCTATAGGAAGTTACCCTCTGTACCATAGTTGACAATTCTCTAACACCTGTTGAGAATTTGAAGTTTCTGGTTGATTCACCCAGGGATTATACCTCTAATCTAAAATAGTAGACCATAAAAGAAGTGGAATCAAGGCTTGTAGAGAAAAGATTGCTTGAATGACAAGATAGATGTGAAATTGCACATAGCAAGGTGATGAAATGCTTGAAAGAAGTGAAGGAATGTGAAGATGAAGCTGAGGAATTATTTTTGTATTGCATGAGGTGGTCGGATGCCACTTAAGGCATTAAAGACTTAATGGACTCAATAGAGTCATAATTATCCAATGCCTCCAAAGCTCATGACCTTGTAAAATATAGAAACTATGCCTCTTGGATTGCCATTTTAGACTTACAAAACAAGTTTTTCACTTTTCAAAAGACATAAAGAGGATGTTATAAGGTAGTTTGGACAGCTTGGAGACTTGGTGAAGTCCAAGCACATTCTAGTGCCAAGTTCCCTTGTGGATGCATAAAATTTTGAAAAGATAAATCCTAATCTGACTACTCTAGAAGAGGGAGAGGAGAGGTTAGTGAAATTGGAATCAATGTATAAGGCGCTTGCTAAAGCTAAGAAGATTTGAGATGAAGGAAAATCTACTTGGGAAGCCATTCTCAAGGAGTTAGAAGGTGCCTCCACCTCTAGATAAACATTCTTCATGCTTATTCCTTTTTATTATTTTAGTTGCTTTCCTTTTTTCTTTGTACATGCAATTGAATCAAATTTTGGATAACTCCCTGAGGGGGAGTTAATACATCTCAGCCATTTCTCTGTACATATGCATCAAATTTAGTGCCTAAAAGTATGTAGTATGTTACCAACATAGCCTTTGTCCTTGATGTCAAAGGGGGAGAAGCTTTGGGAAGTTGGGAAATTTTTTGGTGCTAGAGTTGTTAAGAAGTTGTTTAGAAGATTTGTTGGGAGAAATTTTAATGTATGTTGGAAAGGGAGAGTTCATACAAGTTTTAAAGATAGTTTTGATGTTGAATTTTTTGAGATTCATTTTTGGCACATGTTTCCATCAATAAAAAGGGGGATATTGTTGAAAGAATGAAGAAGGAACCCTTTGATGTGTTGTCATTGATGCCAACATTGATTGTTGACAGTTTTGTCTAATTCGGTAAACAATTTTGGTGACACCTTGATCTGATAATTTGGTCTGGAATTGCTCATGTTATAAGATCAGCTTATGAGGTTATATTATGTTATTTAGGACTACTAAATACATCTATGATCATTTTTTTAGTGATTTTGGATGAACGGGTTGAAAGTTACAATTGACAAAAGATCGGCATATATTTTTTGGCTTATACAGTGCAAGACAATGTGTGTAATCTAGTTTGTATTCCTCTAGTGTTTGGAATCAAAATTAAAAAATTTGGGAGATGGTTTACATGTGTCTACACATATTCCAAATAGCGTGTGCCTATATGATCATATGGATTATTGGTGTTGGTTAGATTGGTTTATTTTGTGATTAGGTCTAATTCTCAGCTGACCTAATAGTTTAATAAGTGCCATGAAGATTAATATGTATTGCAGATGTTAAGGGGTCTGTTTTAAGATCCGTTCTAACCTAAATCAAGTATTGCACACTTGATTTGAGCATGAAGAAATTTTATTTTCAAGTATGAAGCCAAGAAAGTGATTTTGAATTAAATAGCGCTACATCCAATTAGGCCGACCTAATTAATGTATGCGGATGTAATAGGGTATATATGTGGAAATTTTTTGAGTTGCATAATGAGATAAGAAGGTAGTGTGATGAGCATGAGATCTGATAATGTGTGAACTTGTGAATTTATATGTATGAGATCAGTATAAAGAAAAAATTGTTGTGAATGTTGAGGGACTGCTAAGCAAAGCAATATTTTATATTCAGAGCTTCAAAGGAACTAAATTCAGCACAAGGAAGGTGCACTTTGTATTAATTCACACTTTGGATATGTAGCCACTTTTTTTTGTATCTATTTCTAGTTGTGAGTCTGATAAGGATAGTGAGTCCTGGTAGTGAGCCCCTATAATATCTTATAGTTGGTTATAATATATTGTGAGCTAATCCTCACTGTGGTTTTTCTGTTTTTGGGTTTTCCACATAAAAATCATGGTGTTCTTGTGTTATGTGGTCTTGTGATCTCTTTCATGTTTACATTTATATCTTTAGTTAGATATGTTTTTATTATTAGTTGGACTATTATTAAATGGTTTAATAGAATACTGATTCACCCCACCCCCCCTCTTAGTATTTTGGGTGTAAAATAATGATGAGAAAAAATAGATATGTTGATCTAAAGTTTGGAATATTTTTAGAAAGTTCATAATTTAACTTAGACTACCACCTTATAATGGAAATGTGGAGATATGTCTAAAATACATCAAGACATGGATAGATATGTTGATCTAAATTTTGGTAGTTTTTGAGAAAAATGGCAATCTAAGTTAGACTACTATATATTGTAATGGATGTGTTGGGATATATTTTGGATATGATGATATACAAAGACATATATGTTTATCTATTTTTTTCCCATTTTCTTGGGACTCTTGAACTTAAGATTAATTTATAGGGATATGCCTTGGATGCACTAAGACAGATAAATATGGTGATCTAAAGTTTGGCTATTTTATCAAGGCTCCTAAACTTAAGATGGATATGATGGGATACGTATCAAATATTTTAATACATAGATGTGTATGCTATTTTATATTTTGGCTATTTTTAGATTTTCTAAGCCTAATATGGATATAATAATTTATTCCTTGGACATTTTGAGACTCAAAAAAATATATTGTTCTAAAAATAGAAGGCTTGGAAAAAGATAACTTATATTTTTTTTAATAATTTCTTGAACAATAAACATATGATGGACTTAGGGAGATTAGGATTATAAGGAATTTAATAAATTAACAAAGGAAAACATGTCAAACATGTTGAAAATTCTAATATTATTCAAGTAGGTGTGTCAATCCTTGTACACCCATATATATACTATCGATCAAGTGATTGGTAGCTAGTGCTAAATTACATGGGATCCATTGGAGGAATTGAGGCCTTACCCAAGGTAAATTCTACTTCTCACCCCTCCAAACTATGTTGTAACTAAATTCTTATCAATTCACTACAAGAAAGGATGACCAAAGGTCTTAAACTAGGATATATAATTTATTTAAGGTACCCTTAAAATACGAAGAGGGTATGTGAAGATTAGATCTATTAATAGGAGCCCATCTAAAAGCATGTGATAATTTAATTCCACTTCACCTTATGTCCTACATGATGATGATGATTTCATCTCTTGGGGTGATAAAATACCTAAGAAATCCTCATCATGGGAAAAGTATGATAAATATGTTTGGTCACCCAAGATCAGACGAAGTGCAAGGGGAGAGCATATGCACAACCAACACACTTAAGTTATAATATAAATGAAAGGTAAGGTGTAGAAATTTTGGTCCCCTTGATATGACCCAAAGGTGCAAGTGGAGAGCATACATTAGATACAAGTTACCACAAACATACCAAATTAGTTAATTACCCTCTAAGTTAATTTAATACAACTAGATTAGTGTTAAATCGATATCTTTGGCAATGGTGCTACAAGAAAATTGTTAGTAGTTTTCATTTGTTTGATCTTGGAATTTTGATATGGATGCAAAAGATACAATAAGAAATACAAAGCAAAAAAAATTACTCAAGTTATCAAATCAACTCAAATTATAATAAACAAGATCAATAAAACTTAAATAGAATGCAACTATTGATTCATAGATTAAATACATGAATTTATAAATGCATAAAATGAAAGATATAAATCAAAATATTATATACCTACAAAAAAAACCACTTAAACTAATAATGCATATGTTGAGCAAACAATGGACACAACAAGTTGTAACCTGTACATAGAAAATGAACACAATTAGTTGAAAAATATTTTTAACTTTTGTAATTAGATTTTGCATAATGGGAAAGTGGGATTTTGACATCTCCCATAAAAAACTAATGTATGACAAAAGAATGAGTTAGAAATCAATAAAAATACTCAAAATTTTATTTAGAGTATTAAAATTCATATGTTGTGTTATGTAACATAACTGTCAAAACATAGATAGATACATCCTTCTCTATTAACAATTTCAAAAGTATGAGAAACCTTTAAAAAACACTAATTAGGCCTACAAGATAGAAAATTTGAGCTTAATCAAGCATTATAACACCTTAAAAAATATTTTTTATGTAACAAATCAAATGTTCAATGATGAAAAATTAGTGAAAACATGTTAGATAGTGTTTCCACCAGAACTAGGGCGGGGGGCCTAGATCGATTGGCTAAAGCATCATGTTGCAGGCAAGAGGTCATGAGTTCTAGTCTCCCCCAAACCTGTGGTATCGAAGGGTGTGTCATGCCAGCACCACTGATCACATGAAAAAAGTTAACTAGGTGCACTACAGTTTATAGGGGGTGGATACCCGGCCAATTCCTGCAGTCTAAAAAAAATGTTTCCACCATAACTTTCATAAAATGTAGCATGCATATGCTAAACTATAAAAGAATGAACCAAACTATAACCTACAAATTTATTAGTATATGTGGGTCCCATAACACATTCCAAAGACATGTAAATTTAAAAGTTAACATGAAAGAGAAACTTAGACTAGTTCACACTACCCAATTCACCTTTGAATGTAATACTCAAGCTAAGTCTCAAGAAGGAAAAAATAGCCAAAAACATACAATTATAGCTTAGCTTTGTCTCCTTGTTTCACCAAAATTATGTGGATGTGCCCAAAGAGTTGATTTGATGAATTAGATTTGATATGTCAAGTGCTCAAAAAAATAGCATAACACTATATTCAAACAATTATTCTTAAATGGTGAAAGGGATCTCAATTTATAGAATTCAATCTCAAGAAATGAATGTTGGGGATTGAAGATGAAGATCAAGCTAAAGGGATCACATTTCATGAGACACATTGGAGGATGAGGATATGACAAATGAAATATTTTGACTGGTGAGAATAGAGGCTTCTAAGGTTGGTGGAAGATGGACTTTGGAAAAAGGTGAATGGTGAGGATCTTGAGGTACTTTGGGGATGCCTCAAAAAATGGAATTTTGGAGTATTCCCATGCCTCAAGTACATGGGGGAATTTGAAATTGGGCATGTCTAGTCTCTCAAGAACATGTGTGAGGAAGGAAAATTTGGGATTTTGGAAGAATGAAAGATTAAGATGGGTAAACAGAATGGGCCCAGTTTCTTTTGAAAATTTGCAAGTAGTATTAGAAATATGTTATGAATTTTGTGTTTCCCACTACATTGTAACTAAAAATGTTGCTTTCATGGACAGATTGGGAATTGTTTTGGAATTTTGTAAATCCTATTCCATATGATACAAATCCTAAAATCTTATGTACAAAATTATTTTATTATAAATATAAATATATAGGCCATTGGCCTTTTATCAAAAAAAAAGAAGATTTGGCTTATGTCCCAATTTATGACAAGGTGTACACATCATGTTCAATGGATCCACATGGGGAAATGACCAAATAAGCTTGGAAAAATCATTGTATAGGAATGCAAAAATAATAATGAGTAGGTTTAGATGATTAATTAAATTATTATTTAAAAGTGGACAAAATGAGGAATTAAATAAATGTGATAATTTATTTTATTTTTCTATGGGATGTGAAATGGTCTAGGTAAATAGATATTAGGAATTTATTTATCTAGAGTTAGACCATAGAAGAAGAAGAAATTGATCAATTTTGGATGAGGAATGAAGTTAGTATAATAAGGTAATTATTAATTAAATAATTATTATATTATTTAATTAATAATATGATGAAAATTAAATAGTTTTATCAAATTCAATCAATCAATTATAGAAGAAATAATCTAGATTGATGATGAGACAATTTTAGATGTCTACACTAACCTCTTCAAAACTAAACCTATAAAATAGAAGATGTGAAAAACCTTTGATGCACAAAACTCTTGAATCTAAAATTACTTCAAATCTCCAACAATTCTCTAGAATCATGTGAATGTGTGAATGCAAAAATAATAATATATCAAAGATGTGTTCTCTTCTCAACTATTCTAGGCATTTTAGAAACCCATCCCAAATCTTTTCCATGAATTTAGAGTTCCCTAAATATAAAATTAATGTTTTTTCTTTCAAAAATATCTTAATATTCTAAGGCTATGCATGTTCCTTATCTCAAGAAATATAATATTTATTAATATATTTAACCTTAAAGCAATTGAAAAATAATAAAATAACATTCAATTCTAATAAATTTTCTAACTAGTTGTAGAGAAAAAATATTCATAAGAAAATAAATAATTAGTTTTAATTAATTATCTTAAATTTTAAATTCATTCTAAAACTAATTTTAGAAAAAATCATTTATTTAATTACAATAAAGAATTAATCTTATCCTCTTTCTTTAATTTTAATCCTAATAAAAAATCTAAAATAATAATTTCAAATTAATTCTAAGAATAAACTTCATTTATAACTAATTTTAAGGATTTTTTAATTTAAATTCATAAATAGAAATAAAATAAAATATTTTAATCACCTATTTTCAATAAATGCAACTAAATTGATTAACTAAAAAAAATCAATAATATTAATTATTAGCAACATAATTAATTATTTTAAAATAAAGACTATTATATAAATCAATTGATTAAGAGAGTTCTACTAATTTCACTTTGTTAATGATATTATATTAATTAATCAATTCTTGAACATATTTTGTTTCATAATTTTGGATTATGGATCTATCATCTTCACAAACCAAACCTAGTTCACCTTTCCTACTACCTACTCTTGCAAAGCAACATAACTCAATGCATACCTTAGTAGCACAAATAAAATATATCATCATAAATATTTATGAAAATCATTCTATTTAAAGGGGTCAAAATGAGAGAGTTTGCATCTCTCTCTTTCTTCTTCCTCTCTTTTCTCTCTCTCCTACTCTATCTATTTCTCACTTCATTTATCTCAACGTATATCCCTCTCCCTTCTCTCTTAATCTCTCTCTCTCTCTCGCCCACTATATCTATCTTTCTCACTTCACCCCTCTCTTTCTATCTCCTTCCTTTTTCTCTCTTTCTCTCTTTTTTTGTCCATTCCCCCTCTCTTACTAATTGTCTCTTCCTTTCTCTCCCTTCTTTATCTCTCTATCTCTATCTCTATCTCTCTCTCTTTCTCTTTCTCTTCTCTCTTTTAGGCTCTCTCTCTATATTCCTCTTTCTTTTCTTTTTTTCGTCTCTCCCTCTCACTTTTACTTTATATCCTTCTCTTCCTCTCACTCTCTATGTTCCACTTAATGGCTAAATAGAGAATATTCATTTTATAGAGGGATATAAGGAAATAAAACCATTTATGGTTTTACTAGGAATATTGGATTTAGTTTCTCAAATGGCATTTGTGGCAAAGATGTTCAAGTAGTCATCCACCCTAAAGTTCAAACATGAATCGAATCTAGATAATTCTCATTTATAAAGTTTGTTGAATTACATGATTTTGGTTAAATACATTGGACCCTTTGATGTCTCAAGTGCTCTACTTCATATACAATATAGTCTCCATTTCTCTATCCCTCTGTCTTCATTTCTCTATCATCTATCTCCCTCTCTATCTCTCTATCCCTCTCTATATATCTATTTCTCCCTCTTTATCTCACTATATTTCTCTCTCTCTCTCTCTCCCTTTCTTTATATGTTTATCTCTATATTTCTCTTTTCTCTCATTCTCTTTCTCTCTCTCTATCTCTATCTCTCTCACCACTTCCCTCTTGTTCTAGATCTCTCTTCCTCTCTTTCTTTCTATCTCTCTCTTCATATCTCTCTCCCTCTCTCTTTCTATATCTTTTTGTCTCTCTTTCTCTATCTTCTTTTCTATCTTTCTACCTAATTATAAATGTGATGCAAGTTGAGCCTCATCTTCCGCATAAATTACATGGTTTATTGACAAGAATTGTAATGATTTAAACCTATTTATGCAATGAATCTCGATATTTCTACTTGTTCTTTCTCATCTGTATTATTTCATTTCATTTCCATTTTGATACATTCTCATGTTCCTTTTGAGCATCAACTATAGTAGTCATTTTGAAAATATTTGAGTTGTAACTAGTTAAAACTTGATTCATATACATTATTCCAATATTGCTTTCTTTGTCTACTATGGCCTTTTATTGGCCTATGTATTCATATAAAGTGTTCAGCTTCATTCGTATCAGCATTGCCCAACAAAAATTCCTAGAACATTCTTGATGATATATATATTTTTTATTTTTGCATCCAATAGAGATGTGACTATAATCAATTCCATCATCTTGGATTCTTCCAATAAAATAGTAATCATAGATCATAAAAATTAATTTTGTGCATCCTATAAAAAAAATCTTTTGATATAAATTTACATAATTATTAAAATTTTTTTTTTTATCAAAATACAATGATTGTCCTATCCTCATATATTTTTTACTCATATTCATTATGAATTATATTTTAACTTTAAAGATCAACTCAACTTAATTAAAATAAATAAATAATATAAACAGAATTCAAATTAAAAATTAATATTTTAATATTTTATAAAAATTATAAATATAACATTTAAAAAAAATCAATATAATAAAATAATATATAAAATATTTTAAAATAAAATTAATTTATATTTAAATTCAAATAATTTAAAATAATATATATACAACCTTTTTTTTGCCACACTTTCGAAATTTTTTATATTTTACTTTATTATTTAATCGTCACTTAAAGCTTTTCTTTCATTCCTAATTGTTTTTACTGAAATTAGTCTGCACTCTACTTTATTTATTATCATCATAGATGACGCTACCACCTTTTATTTTCTCTTTGGGAAATGATAAAAAGTATTAAACGTACATTTGTTATACTCTACCCGAGTCTACCAAACCAGTAACTCTGACATTGTCATTGACACTTCATACATTCTCAATATGAACATGCATGGGAAGTTTAGGTGAGTAAGTGGACACTAAAGGGTAGAAGATCTAAATTGGCCAGAGCAAAGTTTTACAGTCAAATATGGATACTTCCTGGAAAATCTGAGGAACATCAGAAATGGTTGAAGGTTCAAATTGTATCATCTTTTGTCAGATGAAAAATTATGTTGGGATTCAGAGTATGCAATTTATAGTCAAAAGGTTCAAACATTTTCTATTTCAATCTCTAAACAGAGTTGGATTGATAAGTAGGAGGTATTTTCCAGTGTGTCAAATTATGATATTGTTAACAGAATTCAACCGTGTGATTTTCGAGTCAAACTCATTGACCCATGTTTCATGAGTAGTGGTTCACATGAACCCATCTCTTATGAATGATCCACTCAGTATTCATTGCATATAGATGGTGCTCAAAAAGATGAAACATTGAACCTTCCAAAAAAATCAAAATTGGATTGTTTAGAACATTGTGATAATTTATACTTCTTATGAAAAGAAGAGAGATGAACAGTTCAAAGCTGTCAAAGCCCACATGGTGATAGCTATCAGGGAAGTTCAACAACAGCACAGAGGTTGCTGCTCTATTTCAATCTGATAAGTGGAAGGTATTTTCCACAATGTGTCAAATTATGATATTGCTATCAAGATTGAACCGTGTGGTTTTCGAGTCAAACTCATTGACCCATGTTTCATGAGTAGTGGTTCACATGAATCCATCTCTCACAAATATGAATGATCCACTCAGCATTCATTGCATCTAGACGGTGTTCAATTTAAAAAGTAGAGACTGCTATAGTCAAGGAAAATATTATATTTAATCCTATAGTCTTTCTTTTTTAAGCTTCACATGACCCCCTGCTCCTTTGAAATAGATCCTGAAGGCCCCCGTAAGACATTACCCTTATTCTCCATGTACACATGGCTACAGAAAAGACTTGTCAAGAAACACAACATACACATGGCTATAGAAGAGACTTGTCAAGAAACACAACATTTAATTCCCAACACAGGGTGGTTCTTGTTGTAGAAATGGCATCGTAAACCCACAAACTTAAATAATATTGTAGCACAAGTTAGTTGTGAAGAAATAAGAGTAAAGATTAAACAAAATAACAAACAAGACACATATTTATGTGGTAAAATCTTGACAATATATTCATGGAAACATCCACAGAGCAAAGTATCAGTATTCTTATTACTCAAAGAAACTGATTACAATCTTTACGAAACTGCTGCTATTCAATTAATTACATTGATTTGCCTACAAGATATGCATTATCTTCAAAATAACAACCACTATCAAACTTAAAAAAAGCTAATTTTGTTTTATTGTTTTAATTATTTTTTAAAATTTTATTACTTTTATTGTTTTCATTCTTCAATTGTTGTCATTATCCAACATTTTTGTCCTCAAAATTTTTAAATGTCAAATACAATACTGGAGTTCTTATGTTGTAAATGCCACTATTTATGTTGGACTCGGGTTGATCTATAAAACCTCCCTCTCAGCCGTGTTATCAGTTTTCATGTGAGGTACTTCGTTTGGGTCACTTTCACTTTTTTGGGGGGGATAACTTTTAGAGTTTCAATTTAGATGATTAACCTTTCCTAGAGCTGACACTTCCAATTTCCCTCTTTTCTTTTAACGCCATCCTGAAGACTGATATATCTCTCAAGCCAGAATAATTTCCTACGGAATCATGCTTCCCTTTATCTTTCTACAGCCATCTATCTTTTAGAGAATATCGAAGGCCTACACATATGCAATTTTTGTTTTGACATTTTCATTAGAGCCCAAAAATTGTTCAGAAGTTTGAGTTGAGTGATAGTAGCTTTTGTCCAACCAACATTGAACAAGATGTTTTTTTATCTTCAAAGGTATTTTCCCAGAACACAAAGTGAGTGTCTGAGAAAACCCTTAATTTTAAGGTTTCCTAATGTTGGAATTTTGCTTCTTGCCATAAACCAAGTGAAGACCTTGGCCGTTGGCAAACTATCTGATCTCCATATCATAGAACGAGCCTTCTTCGATTGTGAAATTTCTGGTTTAAGCCCCTTCTAAAATAAATTGTCCTTTACTTTCCACAAGGCTATCGCGTGTCTAGAGAAGCCAACTTGTTTGTTGAGACATCCTCCTTTAAGTTTATTAGAATAAAAGGGCTTATCAAGCACACAACTTTGTAATTTTTTAAAATTGGAAAATATCAGCTGTGTTGCCCAGTCAACCACTGGCCATTTTTGACTATTAGAACAAGTAGTTTGCTGTTGTTTGGGTTGTCCACCTACATATGCAATCAAGGATTAGAGGTCAAGCTAATGACAACCTTAGCCTTGCAGCATGAAACCACTGATGAAAAAATACAATTTAATTTATTTTTTTTCCACATCTTAAATATATTTGTCAAGATTAAAGATGATACTTTGATGTTCTTTGAACACACATTCATCAAAATTCATAGATCAACTCAACCCAATTCTTCAAATAATAAGGTCATGCAGAAATTTTATTTGGACACGAATTGGAAGACTAAAATCTTAGCAAGAATTCATGACTATCCTAAATTCAAAGATGGATTTTTCAATAAAATGAAAAATGTAGATAAAATATATTTTTATTTTTCGTAAAACATTTTCAAATCTTTTTCCCTTCATTCTACTATCAATCTTAAAACATTATAAAAGGTATATTTATAAAACAAACACCACTAGAGTCCCCCAAACTCCTTAACTCTCTTGCACTAGTGGCAACAATTATGAGTCAACATTAGTAAAGATCTATCAAATGCAATTGATGTTTCAATTGGTTACACTTCCTTGATTGAAAGATGAGTGTGGAATCTTAGACTCTAGAAAGTCCACTTAAGTTTTTCTAGAAGATTAAAACCTTGTTCCAAAGTCTCAAGAGATTTATCTATCAATTGCATGCTATTATAGAATCCTAGAACATGTAACTCATGGCAATTCTTGTAAGCGTTTCTACTAATTGAACATTGAGTTTGAATTGATTACAAATCAGAAAAATTAGTAACAATTGACAAGACCAAATTGCTCAATACATAGTATGGTAAATTGTTGAAAACAATAAGACTATTTTTTATGTAGATGGCTAGTTTACATGGGTGCTCTTGCATTAGACACTTGGGATAATTGAAAAGTGATTATGAACTTCAAATCATGGAGTGTGCATGAGGTCTTAAAAATATTGACTATATATATCTACCAATCAAATTTACTCATTCAGTTTTAATCCTCCATAATTCTACCTTTCTACTTTACTAATACCCCAATATTCATTATCTCATGTACATTTGGTCACCCTTGAATCAATTGCAGCCTCAATTTCCTCACTCCTTCAACAAGTGTAGTTTCAAATCTAGTATGGATAGAATTATATTAGCACTATTCTCATAAGGCCTCCTCTAGTGAAATGGATATAGGTTTAAAATGTGGAATATTGGGGTTGCAAATTTTATCGAGCAATTCAATCTCATATGCATTAATGGAAAAATTATATAGGACTTTTCAAGGTCCTATTTCTTCTATTCCAACTTGTTGTAGTTATCTTTCTAGAAATCTCTCTTTATTAAAATGGCCCAAAACTAAATCACCCACTTGGAACTCTTGTTCCCTCTTTTTACAATCATCACATTTCTTGCAACTTGTACTCTTTTGTAAATTCTTCTTTACAAGAAAATAAATTCCTTTCATGTATTTTTAAAAATATTATAATTTAAGATTCATGTTGCCCATATTAACTCCACTCTTCAACTTGATGACCCCTCTTGGATTTCATCCATATACTATTTGAAATGAAATCTTCATTGTACTCTAGTTTTCTCAGCTATTGTAGGCAAAATCAACTTGCACAAGAACTAAATACCACTATTTCATTTTATAGCCAATCAATCATCTCAGCATGTTACTACAACCTCAACTCAAAACTTTGGCTTAAATACATATTTGTAGATGAAATTCTTGAATTAAAACTAGACCTAGTACCCAACTTCTTCCATAAAATCCTCAAAAAATGACCAAGAAAATTAGTATCCCAATTTAAAATAATACTTTTGGGTAATCCATGTATTCTATTATATGACACCCTCTTTGAAAAAGTATTTTTTTTGCATTAATACACTTTCTTATAAGCAATGAAATGATTCATTTTGGAGAGACAATCAACAAAAATAAAAATAGTCATTAAAATATTGTGTTCGTAGAAAATCAAGTATGAAATCCATGCTAATTATTTTCATGCTCTCTCTAGTATAGAAAATGACTTACACAAACTAGAATTTTGGATCAAGCTGAAATGAGACAAGGTATTATTCATTTGAATAATTTTGAGATCACAAAAAGTGGTTTTGTAAATGCTTAAGTAACTTACATAGAAAAAAAAGAGGTAAGGATAGAGTAAAGATAAGGATAATGGAAAGGGTTTTTTTGTGAAAAAATGGAAGGGTTTTGTAACCAATTGAAGGGTTTTACAAGGTTACAAAATTGGATAAGATAAATAGGTGAAATAAGAAAAGAAGCAATATGAAGGTTAAGGAAAGCTTTGGTAGAGATAAGGAATAAAAAAAATACTATAAAATTATAAAAAAATTAGGTGTTTATAAGAAAGATAAAAGTGTTGGAAAAATGTAAAGAGACCTATTGTATAAAACTGAAAGCTATATAGAGGTAGTATAACGGGTGGAGTTTATGGTTGTAAGAAGTGCATTGAGAAATTTTGTGAGGGTGTTGTGAAAGTTGTAGTAGGACAAGGTAAGGGCTAGGATCTAAAAGAGGTGAAGGAGATAAACTAGTAAAGTGTAGAAAATATGTATTTATATGTTGTACATAACAAAGTTGAAGGGTGTTGTGAAAAGATACATGAATATTATAATAAATTGAAGTGTTTTAGAAGGTTGAACAAAGAGATAAAATAGATAGTTGAGATAGGACAAGAAGTAAGATAAATGCATTGGGATGAGATAAAGAGATATTCTAAGGAATTGAAAGATATGCAAAGGTTGCATAAGGGGTAAGATTGATGGTTAAATAAGAAAGGGGGTGTTGGGAAATGTTAGAATGATATTATGAAAGTTACAATAGCACTAGGTAAGGGCTAACAACAAGAAAATATGAAGGCATCAAAGTAGTAAAGTGTAAAAAATGAGGAAAATATGAAGGCATCAAAGTAGCAAAGTGTAAAAAATGAGTATGAAGGTGTTGAAACAAAATGGAGTGGTCTTGTGAAAAGTTGGATTATTGTAATAAATAGATAAGTTTTACGAGATTAGGAAAGGGGGTAAGGTTAATAGATGAGATAAGAAAAGAAGCATTGTGAAGGTTTGAAAAAGTATTGTAGTGAAAAAATAGTATAAATTATGAAAATTAGGTAGTTATAAGAAAGATAAAAGTGTTGGGACAAGGTAAAGAGGTACTGTAGAAAGTTAAAAGGTACCCAAAAGTAGTATAAATGATGAAATTGATGGTTATACATAAGGACAAAGAGAGTTTGGGGAAATATTAAGAGGGAATTGTGAAGGTTATAGGTCTAGGTAAGGGCTAGGGGGAAGAAGAGGTGAAAGTGATGAAATAGTTAAGTATATATAAAAGGGTATGAAGGTATTGTAACAAAGTGGATGGGTGTTGTAAGAATGTGATGAAGCAAGCAAGTTAGGAATATGGGTAAATTAAGATTATAAGCATGAGAGTAAAAGACAAACATAAAAAAGATAAAAACATAAAAAAAATAAAACACTAGAGACTAAATCAATAGAAAAAAGCAAACAATAACTCACTACAAAAGAAATTTAACTTGGAAAACAAACTTCACAAAAGAAAGACTGCAATAAACTATATTATGGAGAACAACAAGCTTTAAAGTAGTTTAATAAATAGAATAACAAAGAGAGTTTTGTATGATATGATTAGAAGGCAACAAGCTATAAGCTATAGTGCAGGCCAATGATTTTTCTATCCACATCAATTCATTCCTACGTTCTTAGCAGTAAGCTATAAGCTATAGTGCAGGTTCAATTTTGATTCCTTTTCAAGGCACACGTGAGAACTAACTGCTGGCTGACATTTTAAGGGATACTTCTTGAGAATCTTACACTATTTACTTGGAAGACTAAGCTCTCAATGATTTTTCATTTATTTTTTTCAAATAAAGAAACGCTGATTTGACTGTGGGAGAGGCATATTTGACAATATAACTGGCTTAGTCTAGTTTGGAGGCTTGGCCCTGATTTCAAAATTGAACAAAACCTGAAAATTCACTCTCCTAGAAAGAAATCATATTGAATTTTACAACTAAGTCATGGAGAATGATGTGGACCAAGAATAGTTTCAAATTAACCTAACTTTTTGAAGTGAAAAGTTTTCCTAGTGTTAGGTAGAAATAATTAGACCAAGAATAGTTTCAAAGAAATCATTTTGAGAAAATTGTAGTTTGAATGGTTGTTTGTAGGCCCTGCTTTCGAAGAAATTGAAGTTTCAAGTAGTGATAGTAGGCCCCTGTTTGTTCTCACCATTATTTGACTTAAATGGAGTTTGAATGGTTGTTGGTAGGGCCCTGTTTGCTGCTCAAGTTGTCTGATGGGAGTCATTTCACATCAATTATCATCTCACATAAGTCTCTCCTTTATGATGATTGAAATTTCACTGTTTAAAGAGTGCAAATCATTTCCCATCAATTTAGACTCTATATAAGTCTACCATGTGGATTACCTCCATGCTAGCTTTTGATTGATCAAAGATGTGATATAGCTTGGCCATATATCCATATATATATCACACCTAAATGATCAGAATCCAGTTGGGTTTTATGCTAGATCAATTGATGATTGATCTAGTCTGGTTTCAGGAATGTATGCATCATCTTTCAATTCATATGCACCCTTATTAAATCTCCCACATACCCAATTGGTTTTTATGCTAGATTGACGATTGATCCAGTCTGATTCCAGTAATTCCAATTCATATGCGTCCTTAATTAAATCTCCCATGTGGGTAATTCCATCCTAGTGATGATTTCATTACATATGCCTATTCACACCCCATATGAGTCTACCATGTGGATGCCTCCATTGTAGATTGATGATTGACCCAATTGTGAAATGAACGTCATTTCAAACCATATGCTTCATATGCCTCCCTCAAACCCTATATTAAGATTTCCATGTGAGTGTTTCCATGCTAGATTGGCGACAGATCTGCCATAACGACAATCCATATGATCAATATGCTTCTCGAACTTCATGTACGTCTCCCATCTGAGTGCCTCGATGATTGATCCATGCAATGAACCTGGCATTCAATCCATATGCTCCACGTGCCTCTCTCCCACCCTAAAGTCTCCCATGTCGGTGCCTAAAATATAGACTGATGATTGAACCAAGCCTGCAATCAACCTCAGGATACACTATGCATTGAGCTCTAGATCAAGCAAGGAAATCTTGCTTTGCATTTGTGTGTAAACTATCTTACAAAAAAATCATCTATTTTGGCTTACAGTTGTTGTGAACTAAAAAATTGTCTATAATACACCAATATGTTCATAATACATAGTCTCAGTTTTCCAGCCACTCTAGCACAAAACATGCTAGTTTGGGGTTAAAGAAGCTTAGTGGCTCGACAAGAGATTGCAGATACCTGTCAACCTCAAAGTTTGGATGTCCATGCATTTCTCATGAGTTGCTATGATTTGGTATCCTCCATTGTTCAGCTTGCTTCCCATTGAATATTTTCTAGACAAAATTTGCACATTTAAAATCTTTGCTACTTGGCAATCTATTGAATGTTTTATAAACAAATTCCCAATATGTTCAACTCACTCATATGTTCATATTGATTTTCTACTACAGCTTGATTCTTACATCTTAGTGTTTCATTAATGTGTTTCATTAATGTTGTTTAATTTATTTTTTAAGGAATTGATATCTGGTGGGATTCATGAAGCAAAGTTTTAACGTGTACAATTATAACTTCTGTTTATATGAGCTACCCTCCATCTACGTGGAGGTAAATTCAGAAGAATCAAACCTACAACCATCATCCATGTTTCTAAATGACTTGACTGTCTGATCTGTCCTGAAAACAATATTATTCAATAATCTAATTGTTAACTAATATGGCCACAGATCATTAACAAACATGACCTGGCTCACTCTCATGTTACTCTTCTTATTAAATTCTAGAACACCCATTTCCACTAGAGTGTTAATGATATATCTGGTAAACAATCCCTTTAAAATAAACTGACCATGCTTATCTGTGTTTCACTAATTCTGCAGAAAACATATATTACATTTCCCAATATTAACTACATAATATAGAAATAAATAGCAAGAATTTCTAATATAACAATGGAATATAGATATTAATAGCTGATTTTCGTATATGAACAAGAGAATAAAGTAAATCCAATAAAATCTATACCAAATTTCGACGATCTCAAGGTAAAATCAGTTCCCTCCAAAACGTTTTCACATTGATAATGAGAATAGCTGTTCTGTCAAAATAGGTGTCCATCAGAATAGCAAGGCTAAAGAATTACATTGATTTCTAAAAACTATAGGAAGCTACAATTAGAGACCCGTTCCCAGTTTCTTTAATGGAATGTAAAATAAGTAAGAAGGTTTGCATTCATTTGGATTAAAACTAAAGATTCCTTGTATGATAAAGTGACAGAGACTTTGTAGCCTCTTATAATACTGACATTATTTGACATGAAACAACATCAACATAGATTTAAAAAATATAGCCAAGTAGTTTCTAGTATGAGGAAGTAAATTGTTGATTAAATAGATATAGCATACAAAGCCAAATTACAAAGTCTTACATAGGAAAATAAGTCTTAGTAGGCATACCATTACATGGAATAGCAGGAGGAGTGACATCTCTTCCAGATAAGAGGATGCAGAAGTTTTGACATTGGTAAACTTAAAAGAATAAAAATAGATAAGGAACAAGGGACCCTCACTCACAGGAGTCATACTGAACAACGACATCAAACTCGCATCAGGAAAAGTGGGTGGAAAGTATTTTGTTTCTTATATTTGTTTTATGTCCATTACTGTCTTGTTCATAGTTGTCAACACTCTAGGTCTTTGTTCACTGCATTTATTTTTCATTTTCATTGTGGAATAATGAAATATCCATTTTTATGGATATAATAATAATAGTCACACAATACCAATGCCAATTCCATCAACCTCAATCTCAATCTTACATATCATGTAAAGAGGGCTAGTTGAAATAGGTATTTTTATAAATAAATATTGTAATTATATTTTCATTCAAAAATATATTATTTTATTAATATAATAGATACATGTGTCTAATTTAATAAAAAATTAAAGATAAAATATTTTTTTGAAAGGGTTCAAAGAGAAGTCAAAACAGATAGAGTGTTAAAGTTTGATAGAGTAAACATGACAACTAAAATGCCAACATCACAAAGATTACAAAATAAAAGCTATTAGCACAACACTAGCGACTACTGAAATATATAACATAAGACAAACTACCCAAAAGGATATTAGTTGGGTGGTTTAAATCTATAAAGTTTTAAATACTTGCTATGATTCTTCCCACCAAATTGCTGAAGTAGAGTTTTGATCTTCCTTTTTTGATAGCCAAACCTAGCTCATTAGATTTCTCACTTGAGGTCCTTAAGCCAAAGTGATTAATAAGGCTCAAACCCTCCATTTTTTTTAATTCAAAAGGATTATTAGAAGAAGTTTTTAAAGTGCACAAAGGGCTAGAAGTAGGGCTAGCCTTACACACACAACAAAGAACCTCCTCCACATCAACCACCTTCATACACTTCTCAACAAAAGACTCCATAAGATTAGACTATTTAACCTTTTCTAAGGAAGATGTCTCTTCAAGTCTCTAAGGAATACTAAGTTATTCTTTTTCCTTTATGCTATAAGAAATAATATTCCTTCTATTACCCATTCAATAGTGTTGAACACCCAGAATACTGAGAGGGGGGGTTGAATTAGTATTCTCTTATGTACCATTCAAACATTAAACATCCAATCACCAAAGCATATTCAACTGTAATAAAGAAAGAAAGCATGAAACATTCACATCACATAACACATGAACACTAGGATTTTTACGTGAAAAACCAAAAATAGGGAAAACCACGGTAAGGATTAGCTCACAATATATTATAACTGGCTATAGTATATTTATAGAAGTGTTCACTATAGGTGGACTCACTTTCCATAGAGAAAAAGATAGAAGAGAGATGGTGGCTCACAACCTATTTTGAAATGTTACAATTGTATCCTTCATATGCATGAAATACAATTCCAATGAAGCTCAATAAACTGATTTTACACACTTCATCTAATTCAGATTTAACACTCTAACTTTCTTTTCATTCGCATAACTTTAATCTTCCACTCAACATTCACAACTTAACTTCACACTGCTCTAATAATATTCACATGTAGAATATTTGCATCACACATCATATATTCATATCATATATCAAATTACAAAAAAATATCTAACATATATATCTGTATCATGTGTAAATCAATTATGTTGTCCTAATTAGATGTAACACCCACAATATATCTTGTTGGCTCCAAAAATCTCATACATATCTCACACCAAGATTCAAAACTTAAAACAACTTAAAATTGGTCAACATGGACCTATATTAGATCCCACTTAAGACTGCAATACTTATTTAGCCTTCGCATACCTTCAAACATATTAGGTCGGCACCGTTGGAGACCTAATAACAAAATTCTTCAACTGTGTATCCATATCTCGACACATGGACCTCAAAAATCAATGCCAACTAGAATCCATACTCTATTTCCATTTGAAAACTTATCCCAAAAAGCGCAAAGTCAAAAACTCATCCATGGAGGCATGCAGAATTTCCCACACAACTGCACTATACAAAAAATAATTGTAATTTGCTAGGTTGAACTTTGTAACTCATATCTCTCACAATATTTATCAAAACATGATGAAATCTTGGAATTAGATACATCTAACATCCATAAAAATAATGTTAGAAGTGAAAAATGAAACCTTCATTGGTGGAGTGGTGTGAACCCAAAAACAATCGCTCTATAACATTGTGTAAATAAAATTGACACCTAGTCAATTTCCCACACAACTGATATCTCTGAATCAAACCAACTAGAAGAAATGTCTTCCACAACAACTCAAAAACTTGTTAAAATTGATCAAAATGGTCTGCAACCAAAATCTTCATATACGTTACAATGTTGACATCAATGACAACACTACAACACATTGTTACGTACCTTCCATACTCATGCTACCAAACAATCTCATCAATGACAATCTCTCCAAACTTGCAACAAATAGTAGTTGAGTGGCTAACCATAGGACATGATTGACAAACATTCAAGGCCTCCTCATACTTGATCCTCTATTCCCAAACACCAACTTAGAAGAGAAGGTGACTAATGTTAGTAGCCACTTATCAACATCTACATTCAAATAGAATTTAGAGAAAAATACTTACTAGATCTTGTGATAAAAATCAATAGAAAAGATCTATCTAGAAAAGAAATAGCAATACCTACTAAAAAATCTTCTTCTTAGTGTGTGTGTGTCAAATGTGGGGGTGAATTTAATGTCAACACAAACCTTAATGAAACTATTTACATTCAAAGTTTGAAGCAAGTAAAACTACTCTATTTCATAATACAATCAAACCTTTCAAATACGTATCATTGTCCTCTATTTCTAGGGATTTGTTAAACCATTTGGCCCTCAGATTTCTATGGGCACAATGGTTGTTAAAATGACAACCTAGAAAATGAGATTTGATGCCTAATATGCAAGCTAAGATGATTTCTATGTGGAAATTTGTGCGGGAAGGATTAATGGTATGCTTCTAAATGAAACAAAACGATGAAAAGGATGATGAATAGTACCATGATAAACAAAGGATGATGTTCATGATAAATGAACAAGTGGAGATGAGTGAGATGATATGAAGCTAAAATGAACTATTCATGATTATGCATATGCTTAAATGCAACAAAAAATAAAACTAATCTAAAATGCAACTATGATGTAATGAGGATGATAAAATGCAACTATGATGTAATATGCTAATCTAGGATGAGAATGCAACATAAAACATGATATGAAATCTAGTTATAAGACTCCAAGAATGCTCCAAGCTCCTAAGAAAAACCTACATAGTAACTTTGCTTCAAATGTGGATGATAAATGCAAAGGCAAGGGGGTGTATTTATAGGGTTTCTCAAGCATTTTGTGAGGTGGTACCTATCAACAGTCTAGATTTGAAGGAGAAAGAATAGACGGTGGAGATGAAAGGAATCAGGATGTTGTCCCCTTGACCAAGGGCAACATTCCATGTGTGTGGGAGGAATCTCTTTGACCAATGTGAAACATGCCATGTGTGTGAGAGACCCAAGTGTGTGAAACAAAGACCCATGTGCTCCAAATTTGTTGGAAGTGTGAGAGAATAAAGCCATGTTCCTTTTCCAATTGGTGGAA
>VDFB02281492.1:579297108-579332108 GCA_007258455.2 Sequoia sempervirens
TATTAAAAAGTAAAATATTTTGTAAATGCATGAAAAATATCTATGGTGGTTGAAATTTTTTTTATATTTTTAATGTTGACTAAGTGTTGAGGAAATGAAGGGAGATATTTATTTTTTGAAAAATAAAATATCTTTTAAAATTTATGAAAGGAGATAGATATTTTTAAAAATCTTGTTGCTAATAAGGGAGATATTCATTTTTGAAAAGAAGGAAAATATCTTAGGAAATATCTTGGATTTTTGGGGTTGCCGAAAGAGAGGAGGGTTTTCTTGTATTTTTTCATACATTCTTGGATTTGAAAGTGAAGAATTTGAAAGAGGATCTGGAGTTTTGGATTTTGCAAGGAAGCATGGCAAGGAAGCACAACATCAAATTGATTTTCTTCAAGCTTCAAAAACAGGTTCCTTTAATTGCTTTATTTTATTTTATTTTTAGAAGTTTTGAATTTTTAATTTTGAAAGCTTGCTATGATTTCTTGAAGATCTCTATAGAAAAATGGAGAAACTCTTAGATTTCTTGAAGAGAAAACAACATAAATTATGGCAAATCAAATTTTAACAATAACAAAATTGAAAGAGAAACAAAAGAAAATTTAAAAACCTCTGTTGAAAATTATGGAAAAATTTAGATTCTTGTAGGGAAACAAATTTTAACAGTAGAAAAATTGGAAGAGGAAACAAAAGGAAAACATATAAATTTCTAGGTTTGGATTTAAGTTTACTTTTCCATTATAATTTAGAAATTGAAATTGAGAGTTTGTGCTTGAAAAAGATTTTGCTGTGTTTAGTTATTTCTATAGAAAATTTACCCAATTTGGTTGTAAAATGCAAATTTAGATATATATATATATATATTTATATTGAGAATATATTTATATACATATATTAATTATGTATACAAATTTGTTAGCATTTTGGAGAAATTTTGTAAAAATTTTATAAATTTTTTTTTATGTTCATACCTGATAGAGGGGAAATTTTAATAATTTTTTTTTTTAAAAAAAATGAATAAACAAATAAAAAAATTGTATGTTGGGGGTCTGCTCCACAGCCGCTTGTAACGCCCACCGTGCAAACCCCAGAGAACAAACATTGCAAACATTTAAAAAAAATAAAAAAAAATACACAAAGTAAACATGCATTTGTACATTAATTATGTTTACATATTAATTACATTAACATTGCATATTAATAACTTAACGTTACATTCTCTGGGGCACATGAGGTTACTTCGCAAAACAACTAATTACAAAAGTAAAAGATAATTATAAAACAACTTGACCAATTATACTACAATAATCATTAATAAAAGTACATCCACAACTAAGAGCAAAAGTGTCACTACATCCCATACTACAATCATATAGAATCTCATCTAATAAAGTTACATAGAATCCTAACTATTACATCAAATTTCCCAAACGTGTGGGATAATATACATACAATGAAATCTGAATTACAAAGGAACACTGGTATGAATCCAACTGCATAAACGCTGAAAGGATAGGATGCTGATGGGGAACCCAACGGGTGAGGAGCACGTTCCACCCAACCCTGTGAATTATAAATAACTCACCCCCCGTGCTTAGAGGTGACAAAGAAGAGAACCCGACCATGAATGCCAAACTGACTCACGAACAATCATAGTACAAATACAAACACAACTCAAGGCATACACTGAAATAACCTACAACGTTCACAAACCAAACATGTCGAGATAAAGCTATGAAACACATCACAAATAAACCAAGCATTAACAATTAAACAAGTATCTAAACAACAACCCTAAATCAAATTCACAAGAATCAGATACAACATAAAGTTTACTATTCCATAGGCAACCGACAACCAAGTACAAGGGTGTCTAGTGGAGGTGTCATCGCATAGCTCTCATGGGATCTACTGACCCTTCCTCCAACTGAGGAGTCGGCCCCCACAAAAAGCCACTCTCCCTAAGACCCCTAATATAAAACAATTCCAGGCAAGGGTTGAACTAAAACAAATAAAGCATATAACTCCAAACAAAACATGCGAGGCAAAACCATCTTGCGATAACTCGTAATCACAACGACCACAACCTCGTACAACTCTTCCATCATAAAACCAATAAGTTTCAACTCCAAAAGTGTAATCAAGACTAGGATACATTCAAGATTTAAACATGCCTCTAGAAAGCAAGACAACAGGGTTCCCACATAGACAACACTAAACGATAACATAACGTAAAAGAAAACTCAAAATATATTTTGTAAGTTTGCACTATTAAATTTAATTCCATTTCCGAATTAAATAATTAATTTCACCACAAGACTGATCATTACAAAAAGAATATCAGATTCCAATCATCAAATATAATGAAATACAATTTTCTCGATATAATCCACAACCAACGAAATAAAGCAAATTTTCTGTTTAAAATATTTATTCAACCAAATCAAATAATAAAATAATGCCTTCAAAAATATAAATACCTATATATAAGCATTACCTAACATTTTAAATAATATACAAAAAGTACATTTTTTTTTTCATTTAAAAAATAAATAAAAATATATTAAATAAAATATAAAAATATATATATATATATAAATATAAAATATATAATAAAAACAAAATAAAATAAAAATTAAATTAAATTAAATTAACTTTAAATTAAATAAAATTAAAAAATTAAAAGATAAATCACCTCGGCTGTCATAGTCCTTGCAAGGATCACAGCTTCTAGCCCCGTGAGACTGCATAGCAGCCCTTAGGGATCACAGTACAAATGGCCAAGACACAGTAGTTCATGACTGTGGCAGCCTCAAGTCAAGACAGTGGCTGTAATCGCCCTCCCCAAAGCCCTTTAAATTTTTTTTTTTTTTTTTTTTTTTTTAAAACTTCGTTTTTTAAAAATTTCATTTTATAATAAATATAAAAATTTCCGTCCTGAACAGGTACAGATGCTGACACAGTTCGGCACGATTTCTTAAAATAATTTTTTTTTTTTGACATATTTAAATATATAAGTATATATATCATATAATATCCACTTCTCTTTCGGAAGTAAATCCGCAGCACAACAATATATATATAAATATATCTTTTATAAAGCAATAAAACAATTAGGCTATAATTTCTGTAACTTTCTTTGTACTATATCTAAGTTCAATTTATAATATTTTTATATAAGAATATGTATATATATATATATACCAGAAATGTATGTATATATATATATATACTCAAATTAATCTATTTATTAAAAGAACAATGTCATTTATAAAAAAATTATAAAAGGAACTAAGAATATTTCAGAGATCATAGAAGTTCTTTCATGATAGTTTTCTATTTATCAACTATGAAAATTTCTAACAAAGATCCTCCTTTCAAACGTATTTATTCATTTACTAATTTATATATATATATTTTTTTGAGTCAAAAGACTAAAGGAGAAAACAAGTGGAACCTGGAGTCCTGCGCTCTCAAGAATCTGATGATACCTATTTGATTCTGATGACCTCTACCACGAGCTTCCAATTCCTGCTTGAATCTGTCTCTCCAGAATTTTATGCCCGAATTCGAAACCAATGCTTTATTCTGAAACCCTTCCCCATTTAATGCAAGAGAATGAAAGAACTATTTTTTCTCAAATTTCCAAAACCATTTACTTGTGCAACTCTGTCTCCATAATCCTCTCTCTCTCTCTCTAAGATTTTTCAACAAAAGAATGAAAATATTTCCCCCCCAAAAATACAGAAGATTTCAACAATCCATCCCTATTCACTTGTGCAGCCTTTGTTTCAATAATCCTCTGTGTGTGTGTAAAACTTACAAAAATTTCAATTAAATAAAATATATTCCAATTTATTGCAAAAGCTCACAAAAATCATAAATAAAAGAAATTATATTTTTAAAAGCAAGCTTTTCAGTCAGATCTCAATTCTCATTCGTTCACACAACTTTTTCATTCTTTTATTTATTTATTTTTCTATTTTCAATACTTTTTGTTTTAATTTCTGTTTTTACAACTTTTCTTGCAAAGCACATTATCTAATTAATTTAAATAATTTATTCTAACAATTATCCTCAACAAGATAATTAATTAAACTAATAAACACAATTTAATATTTAATTAATATTCAATAAAATACATGACTTTTTAAAAATAAATAAAACATTTACATATTTAAATACAATTTAATCTAACATTATAATAAACAATATTACCCTTATTTAATTAATTCAATCACATCCTATAAAATACCAACATAAATAATGTACGACAAAACACAAATGACAACCACAAAGAACGACAATTACAAGAACGCACAAAACCATTTAAACAAGATGATCTGACATCATGGGATGGGATGACTTCATTGCCACCTCTGTTTTCAACATTATACCATTGGGTTATAGGTGCTCGCCCTGTCCTGCCGAAGCAGGTGGAATCGAGACTATGTACCTGCAATCCCTGCATACAAACGAAGTCGTGTACATGTGCATACGTATATAAAATCAAAGCATTGTATTGTGAGGACTCACAGCGTAGCAGGGCACCCGCGAATGAGTGGTGCTACACTGTCCTTCATCACATCTATCCAAACAATATAATATAACTAATAAATTAATCATTTCTAAACTAACAAATCATATCATGTTATCATGAACAATTACTAATTCACTGCATCACCACCTAATACTACATCTATATAAAAGCATCACCCATTAAATGCAATCATAATGTAATATCATACTCACAAAAATACCATTAGAAGCTCTTGTCCCATCTTCCTCTTCTGATTCCTTAGCCAGACTACCTGCACATCCTAGGTGAGAATGGAGGGGTACTACACCCCCATAGGAGGCGACTGTGAAGGCAGGGCCGCTGCCTTCACAGGCAGCTGCGCTGTCTTCATAGCGCACCCCCTATGGGGAAGGTTGCATAGCAGCCTCCCACAGCTGGGTGTTGCCCCTGTTTATGGGGTTTATCTTTTATTTAAAATATAAAACCTTTTTTTTAAATATAATCTATTTTTTTTATTATATATTATATTATATATAATGTATATATTATATATAATATTCATATATTATATTATGATATATATATTATATATATATTATATTATATTTATTTTTTATATATATTATTTAATATATATAATATATTTTATATAATTAGAATATATTAATGGGATTGAAATTTAAATTGAAAATATAATTATATATTTAAATAATATTTATATGTTTAAACATATATTTATTTTTAAATATAATTATTTTAAGATTATTTTATTAGATGTAAATATTGGTTTTATAATAAAATGATTTTGATCAGTATGTGTAATTAAGGAAATTGGATAATGTGCATATGGTTAAATAGATGAATATTTTAACGTGAGAAATAGATATTAAATTTATGTAGAAACATTTCCTTTTATAACTAAATATTTAAAAAATGGAGATGTATGATTATGTCCAAGTAGCTATTTTATAATGAAATAATTTCAATGGGGAAATGGGATTCTTATATTTAAATATTATTGAGAAACTGAAGTAAACCTTTAGATTTAAAATTATTATTGCTTGTCAAATGCCCAAGTAGTTATTTAATAAGGGAATAATTTTAAGGGATATGGTTTTTGTTTTAAATGAAATGAAATTTTTTAAGAGAACAATTTTATGATAGTTTAAATATTATTTGGTTGCAAACAAATTTATGATAAGACTAGTTATTTTCATGTGATGTATTGAGGAATTATAGAGTTAAACAATTAGTTATGATTTGTTCTTATCCTATCAAAGAAATTGTCTCGAATTAGAAATAATTGAGCAAGGTATTATTTTGATTGTTCTCATGCAATATGTAATTGCCTTATTGGGTTTAGAATATCCTAATATTAGATTTTATCTTTTGCTTGAATTTGTTTTAAAGTTATGTTTCTCTCATTCTCATTGTTGGGGAAAATTGAGTTATTGTTTATGTAAGACTTCCAGATGTGTCTCCTTTCTGGTGGGGATTGTAACTTATGTTGATTTAGCCTTGAAATTTTACTTGGGTAGTGCACGTGGTATTTTATCAAGTATGGTCACCTGGTTCTTTGAATAGGTTGTGTTGTACATTGTTATTAAGCTAGTTTTTGTAATTAGCTATGTAAACCTGGTTTATCCTATGCTAGTGGAATTGATCCCTTAGGTTGTTAATAGGGGAGTGGCTTGTCAGTGAAAATTAAATAAATATGTTGGGGAAAAAGGGTAGTTTAAACACTTAACTTATTTAATGCATCGCTCATGGACTCAAGGGATAGTAAAGACTTGGGATGAGATGAGAAGGCCTGGAATGGCAAGATCGATATCTTGTTTTTTTGGAAAGATAGTCGATTCCGCATTGGATTGCATGTTGGGGCTGGGTATCGTAAGAGGTCGCCAGGGTAACCCAAGATGGGGGCCAGAGCCTAGGAAGATACACCAGGGTAACCCATGCAACTCTGTGATGACACTCCTCTAATGACAACCATGAGTTAGTTTGTTATATTGTACAGTTGATCATTGTTATCTGGAAGCATTGTAACCATTTTGTAAGTTTTGTACTTGTGTAGTTTATTATTGTTTTTTCCTATGTCTAGAGGTTGTAGGTTTTGCCTAGGATGCTCTTTTACTATCTCCTAGCACGGGGGTTGGTCCTTCGGGTACCACATGGTTGGGTGGAACGTGCACCTTACATCGTTGGGTCCCCAGTTCTTGTTTGTGATGACGAGTACTTCATGATTGGAAAGCTCGTGTGTACTAGCGAATTTTTAATTCTATCATGTTCTCTCTTGTATTGGTTAGATACCTTTTAATTTGTATTGTATCACTCCTCAATTGTATTCGAGGAGAATCTTTATAATTTGTAATTGCAACACTTTTGTATAATCTATCTCATTTGGAAATGAGAGTTGTAATTGTAATATTTAATGGATGCAATGTATGAATGAATCGTTATTGTACTTTACATTTTATGTGATGTATCTTAATGTTGATAGTTGTATGATTTTTAATTGTATGATCGTTATTGCATTGTTGATTGTTGTTGAATAACTTTGAACATATTATTTCATTTATGATTTCCATGTAGTGGCGATAGTTGCAAAGCAATGAAACAATCCACATAAACACACAACAACAATGCAACGTAGAAACAAATAATATTTCCTGCCACCCAGTGCGACATATATATATATATATACATATATACATATATATATATACATATATATAGATATAATATACATATATATAGATATATATGTCTGAAGTTAGATGCACATACATGAGTATATTTTTGGATGGGTTTGTCACTGTTAATTTTTGAGAGCGTGCTACAGAGAAGGCTATATTGTCTCAATTTTTTATAAGCTTTTGGTGAGAAATGAGTATATTTTTACTTCGGTTTGTTACTATGAATCTTTGTGGGTTTCTCTTTATGGCTTCCATTTTGTGGCTATGCTTAGAATGGAATAAAATTGTTAACATTATGCATTTTTTGTTGGTTATTGTTGTGTATCTTGGGCTATATTGTTTCATTCTCAAAAAGGCGTTGTTGAGAAGTGTTTCAATTCTTGTTAAGGTGCTATTGATAAAAGACTATGCTAGCTTCGGTTATATTTTTGCATTGGTTTGTTAATGTGCATTTTTTTGTGCTTTGTGCAATCAACAATGCATTGATGTTATACAGTTTATGTTTGGTTACATTATGCATGGTTGATTATTTCTCTCTAGCTTAGGCTATATTATTTTATTTTCAATAAGGTGCTACTGAAGAGGCTATATTATTTCAAATTTTCATAGCCCGTGCTATTGAAAAGCCTAGATTCTTTCAATTTTTGATAAGGCTCCATTTAGAAAAAGAGTGTATTTTAATATTAATATATATGTCAATTTTATGTGGGTTTCTCTTTATGGCTTGTGTTTTGTGGTTATGTTGGCAACAAAATAAAATTGTTGATGTTATGCAATTTTTGTCGATTGTTGTTGTCTAGCACGACCTATATTGTCTCATTTTCGATAAGGTTTTGTTCAAAAGGCTATATTGTTTCAATTTTCGATAAGGTGTTGTTGAGAAAAGACAATATTATTTGTTAAAAGAAATATTGTTTCATTTATGGTTACATTATGTGGCTATCATTCTGCATGGGTTTTGTGGCCACAGTTTTGTGGGCTTCTCCATCTGGATCAGTGTTGAAACCAATGTTGTTTGATTTATGGCTTTCGTTTTGTGGTTATGGTTGGAATGGAATAAAATAGTTAATGTTGTACACTTTATGTTTGGTTACATTAGCTATTTTTTATTATTGTTCTCTGGCGTAGGCTATATTGTTTCATTTTCGATAAGGTGTTGTTGAGAAGGCTATATTGTTTCAATATTCGATAAGGTTTATATATGTATATATATACATATATTTATATATATGTCAATTTTCTATGGGTTTCTCTTTATGGCTTATGTTTTGTGGTTATGTTGGCAACAAAATAAAATTGTTGACATTATGTAGTTTTTGTCAATTGTTGTTGTCTAGCTCAGCCTATATTATGTCATTTTCGATAAGTTTTTTTTCAAAAGGCTATATTGTTTCAATTTTTGATAAGGTGTTGTTGAGAAAAGACAATATTGTTTGTTAAAAGAAATATTGTTTTGTTTATGGTTGCGTTATGTGGCTATCATTTTGCATGGGTTTTGTGGCCACGGTTTTGTGGGTTTCTCCATCTGGGTTGCTATTGAAGCCAATGTTGTTTGATTTATGGCTTTCATTTTGTGGTTATGGTTGGAACAAAATAAAATAGTTAATGTTTTACACTTTATGTTTGGTTACATTAGCTATTGTTGATTATTGTTCTTTGGCTTAGGCTATATTGCTTCATTTTCGATAAGGTGTTGTTGAAAAGGCTATATTATTTCAATTTTTGATAAGGTTTTGTTCAGAAAGGAGTATATTTTTGGATGGTTTCTGAGAAGGTGTTGTTGAGAAGGCTATACTGTTTCAATTTTTGGTAAGGTTTTGTTGAGAAATGAGTATATTTGTACTTTGGTTTGTTACTGCGAATCTTTGTGGGTTTCTCTTTATATATATATTTCTAAATTTAGATGCACATATATACACATTATTGATTGCACTCTACAGAAGAGTATATAGCCATAGGGCAATGCCCTCTCAAAAATTCCATAGGCATTCGCTGAATTTCTATGTTTTCCAAAACTTTAAAAGACAACTATTGCTTACAACCATCCCCACTACATGGAAACCATACAACAATTAATGTTGATGTCATTTCATTGGCCTTCTCTATCAGTGCACCAAACACTTTTCATTTAAAAATAAAAAAAACAATCTACCACCTTTTCCTCGACCACGCTAAATGGAAGCCATAAATTATGAAACAATATAGCCTAAGGTAGACAACAACAATGAACAATGCCTTATGCAAAACAACATGGTTCTGCATAACATTAACTATTTTATTGTATTGCAACCATCACCGCAAAATGAAATCCATAAATGAAACAATATTGTTATCAACAGTCACCCATATGGGGAAACCCACAAAACACTAAAAATCATAGTAACAAACCCATACAAAACCATCCCCACAAAAAATGAACCATAAATCAAACAATATTGGTGTGAACAAATTATGTAGTCTTTTTTCAATAGAACCTTATCAAAAAGGTAACAATATACCCTAAGCTAGAGGACAACAATCAACACTTCATTGCAGAAAACAACGCAACCTGTATAACATTAACTATTTCATTGTGTTCCAACCATTGCCACAAAAATATGGCTTTCAATAGTGACCCGCATAAAAAACCCACAAAACAAAGAAAGCTCGTAGTAACAGACTGATTCAAAACCTTCACCACAAAACGCGAACCATAAAGGAATCAATATTGGTTGCAACAACCCAGATGGAAAAATTCACAAAAAACACACCAGATTAACTATTTTACAACCATTCAAACAAAACAGAAGCCATAAATGAAACAATATAGCCTAAGCTAGAGAGTTGCAACCATACCCACAAAACGAAAGCTATAAATCAAACAATATTGGTATCAATAGTCTCCCAAATGCCAAAACCCAAAAAACACAAAAAATCATAGTAAGAAACCCATGCAAAACCATTGCCACAAAAGATGAACCATAAATCAAACAATTTTTGTTTCAACAAACTATACAGTCTCTTCTCAATAGAGCCTTATCCAAAACAAAACAAAATAGCCTAAGCCAGAGAACAATAATCGACACAATGAAACAATATTGGTTTCACGAGTAACCTAGATGGAAAATCCCACAAAAAACACATGAATTCACAGTAACAAACCAACGCACAGACAAACAATATTACCTTCCACCCACCATGACTACACGGATAAACAATATTGGTTACAACAGTGCCCCAAATGGAAAAACCCACAATAAACACAACAATTCGCATTAACAAACCAATGCAAAAAAAACATTTCCTTCCACCCATGGTGGCTACATGGAAACCATAAATGAAACAATTTAGACTAAGCTACAAAACAACAATCATCAATGCCCTTTGGAAAATAACATAAATTGTTTTACAAATACTCAAGAAACTATTTTTTCAATATGCACCTCTTCTCGCACCTCTTCCCGCTTCCTTCAAATACACCTCTTCCTGCTTTCTTTCTCTACACTACGTTCTTTCTCCACTGCCTGCAAAAAATGGGTACAAAATTATCACAACTGACACTTTTGTACTGCTTTTGCAACCATTGACCCATGCAAAAAACAAAAAATAACCTCCAACCTCCTTCACAAAAATTCCATAACCAATGATCACACTTGCACCTTCACAGAAGCTTGCCCTCCTCACTCACAACTATCTTGAACAACAAGGTAAACCTAGAGAATGACACCCAACAATGCATTATCAAAAATTGCACAAACATTCACTTTGTTTTCCTAGGACTTTAAAGACAGATGTTACTTATAGCCATCACCACTACAAGGAAACCATACAACAATTAATGTTGATGCCATTTCGCTGGCCTTCTCTATCATCGTGCCAAACGTTTTTTATTTAAAAATAAAAAAACAATCTGCCACCTTTTCTTCAGCACCAGAGAGCTCAAAAACTGGGAAGGTTGACGAACATTCTGACCAAATTTCACAAAAACCAAAAAATAATCCGCCACCTTTTCCCCAGTGCCGGAAAGCTCAAGAACTGGGAAGGATGGTGAAAATTCTGACCAAAGTTCACACAAATAGCCTATCGGCTAAATATATATTGTCTAATATAAAAATAATATATATAGTTGCTACTTCTTAAATTATAATACTTTGATAAATATATAAATTATATAAATTATATATTTATTTAAATAAAATATTTTTGATAATAATCTCTTACATTCTATATTGATAGCTAAATAAAATCCTTTGTAGTTTATTTTTTAATTTTACTCATAAAATCTAGTCAATCTAGATATTAAGGCTTATATACCTAACAAATGAGACAATAAACATTAAACATTGAAAGTTTAATAAGGTAAACTAAATTGAGTGCTCTCTTCAAAACTTAAAATATTAAATGAAAAGTCCAGTTCCTCGTTGTTTTCTATGTACAACTACAAAAAATATTACACTGCAATAAGGGGAGAAGACCCAATGTCCGCTAGGGCTAACTTCACTCAACTGTAGAATTCAAACTATATGTCGAATCGGGAAATTTTTTTATGGGTTTTTTTTGCTCACGAGTTAAGTTCTTATAACTAAGGTTTTGTCTTCTAGGCAATTCGATAGAGTGTGGGAGCATTGGATATATGCATGGAGGTCAAAAAGACACCTTTTAGAGGTGTCATCCACTCACCATCACCTAACATCCTAGTATCCGCTAGCTATAACCACCAATTTTTTTTTTAAAACACCTAAATGTGTCACTATTAACATTTAATTAAAATTATTTTATCATTCAAATCTGCTCAAAATTCAATGGGTCTAATTCACGTTAGCACCTTATAAAATCATGTTGGCGCCCATTAAAAATCACTCCTACATATTAATCTCCTTACTTTAGCACCAGACACCAAACACATTACACCCCAATTAATCTTCATTTGGGGTCCAATTAATGCATATGACTAATTTTTTTTGTGGGCATCCCATTCTTTTCCCTCATTTTACAAAACGCTCTGTCTCGAAGGTTCTTGGCGATGGAAGCGAATGCAGATGGTGATTGCTCTCCATGACTCCTGCTAGTTCGCACGGGTTGAGGTAACATCAAACATCATTCTCCTTTGAATATGCAAACAATGGTACTGGTTAATCATTTTCTTCTACATCTTTCATGACCCATGAAGGGTTTATTCGATGATTGAAAAATTATTATTGCTTGTCTATGAAATAAATCATTCCTCTTACACACCTTTTTGCCTTGTGTTGTTTGATTTTGTCAGGTCATAGTGATGGCGTTTTACACACGGGTTTTTTTGGGGTTAAATGATTTCCTCTCCTCATTTTACCGCATGCTTACAACCTGGTAAAGTCAATTGTATCATGATTTTGTCTGTAGAAATGATAGAGGAATTTTGTGTGTTTGACCACATGTCTGCAAAAAATGATTTTTTGGTCTACATCGACCTTTTTATAAAAACCCTATGTGAATATGGGCATAAATCAGCAAGCCCATTTAGTATATGCCATTTTTGTGAAAACCTTTGCTATTCTTTCCAAATAAATTTATTTTTGGGGTTAAATGATTAAATACGACCTGGTAAAGTTGATTGTCACATGATTTTGTCTCCAGAAATGATGAGGAATTTCATGGGTTTGAACACATGTCTGCAAAATACTATTTTTTGGTCTACTTCGACCTTTTTATAAAAAACCCATGTCACTATGGGCATAAATCAGGAAACCCATTTAAAATACATATGTATTTGTGAAAACCCTTGCTTGGTTTTTTCCAAATTCGTGTGCTTAAGGAATTAATCTCATGAAACCCATGCCTAGAATATTTCACATCTATCTGAAAACCCACTTTTGTATTCCTGCGAGTGAGGAATTATTATTATGAAACCCTTGGTTAATTTATTGTGCACATTTTTGAAAAACCCAAGTGTGTAATCAATCTACCTCTATTCAAATTAATATCCTATTGTTGTTGAGTATAGCACAACTTCTTTCATTTACTATACAATGTGCTTTGTACATTCTACTTATAGTTATTTTCATGAGTTGTGCATTTAACATTTATATTTATGCACTCTATTTTTACTTTAAATGATAAGTAAATGAAGGTCCTTTTTGGTGTCTTTATAAGACCTGCAAAACAAATTCTCCTAAGTTAAATTGCAGAAATTCTTTCAGCATGGTCGTGGGTAAATTGAAAATCTCATCATTGTATGCAATTTGTAGTTCTTTAATTCAATAAACACACAACTTATTGACTTTGTAAATAAATGTGTCTCTTGTCTCTTGTTCATTGAGCAAATCGATATATATGTTTGTATCCTTTGCCTATCCTTTCAAAATGCAAACAATGGTATTGGTTAATCATTTTCTATTGCATCTTTCACTTGACCCATGATGGGTTTATTCGATGATTGAAAAATTATTACTGCTTGTTTATGAAATAAATCATTCCTCTTACACGCCTTTTTGCCATGTGTTGTTTGATTTTGTTGGGTCATCGTTCCGGTTTAATTTCCCACATTGTATGTATGTATGTATGTATGTATGTATGTATGCACATACATACATACATATGTATATATATACATACATACATATATATATATGTATATATAAATGTATGTATGTATGTATATATAAAGTTATGTGTCCATGGTGAGAGGTAACAACAAACATCATTATCCTTTCAAAGTGCAAACAATGGTCTTATTAGGATGCAATTAAATTATATATGTATGTATACACATGCGTTATTCATATATATATGAATGTATGTATGTATGTATGCACATACATACATACATACATACATACATACATACTGTGGACATGCAAAATTAGCATCATGCATTCAATTAGGTCCATTCATCAAGTATACCAAGTTCACATTCATCCGCTCATAAAATTAATCAAGTTCATTAAATCCATTCATTAGACAAATCAGGTTCATTTTATCTCTAAGGATTATCCACTTAAATTGAATAAATTGACTTTATTTAATTTAAGCCTATCATTCCCTCTTTGATTAAATAAATCAAGACTTTATTTAATTAAATCTCAAAAGTCATATTTCTCCCTCTTGATTTAAATAAATCAAAATATTCAAGTCAAATGGGTCAAAATCAACTAATCATCACCTAAGCTAAGCTAATCCTAATTAATCTAATCTAATTACCCATCACATCCTCTAGCTTTTCCCACTTGCACCAATAAATCATTTTAATTCATTTATAAAATCAGCATTTTCCATCAACATGGCATCTTTGAGGAATATTCCCTCAAATTTGAATTCAAAAGCAAGTTGAAATGTACATCCAACAAGGCATTTAATAGGTCTTACATGTCTCTTACATGTCCCTTGCACAATCCTCCACAATCTCATGCAAAGTCACTCTCTTCAATTGAGAATTGATTTTGTCCACTCCATTCTCATAGCATTTTCATATCATTTTCATATCATGGAGCTTAGCAAGGATTGGGAAAGGGCTTCTTTCCATAGAAGCACCAATCCACTATGAGATAAACATACTTCATGTTTTTCATATGCTTATTTATCTTACTTTTTGTCCTTTGTTTGCATTTGGAAGCATTGATGTATTATTTCATAGAGATGTTGTTATCTGTTTTGTTTTAGCAACTAACCATACTAAGTGTGTGTGTGTGTTGGAGGTTTTAGAAATTTGCAGATTTCACCATCTACAAAATGGAGCTAGAAGGAGGGCAGAAATATAAAGTCTTTTATTTCTGTTTACCTCTGTTTATTTCATGCATTAGACAGAAATATAGGGTTTCTATTTTTTTTCATGCATTTCCTCTATTCTATTTACACAGGATCGATTAATGCTTCACATAAGGATGCAAAGTTTTTGTCTCTGTGCAAATAAGCTTTGAGTCACTACCTGCCTTGTCAAATCTTTGTTTTTGGCAACTGGAAAATACACAATCTATGCGTGGATAGTTGATGTATTGGTCCAAATATGTGTTCATTGTGCTTTGTACTATTTAAATCGATTGTTGCATTAAAGTTTGTTTCTTTTTACATAAAATTGTTTAAAACTTTAAATAGAGGAGGCAACGTCTTTAGTTATGCTCATCATATTGTAGGTTTCATAGTGTCCCAATCACATCTAGCTTTTATTGACTTCCATTATCGTTGTACCTCTGCAAAGCTATGCTATTGAACATTAATTATTTGCAGACCATGATCTAGTAAACACTAGCAAATACAACCACTCGATCTTTGAATGCTATCATTTCAATCCGCATTCATTGTTATTGACCTTGGTTCATGAAGACACCTTCTTCATGAAGATACACTTTTAATAAATATTTATCCATTGTTATTTGTGCTTGCATACTATCATCAATTATTTTTGCTATACATAAAGCACTTAGAAGTCAGTTGTTATAAAAGCTCACTTACCTTGCAGAATCATAAAGTTCTCCACAGTGCAACCATTTCGGGATGGTGAATCCTTGCATAGCAATTAAATATTCTAATCATTCACATGCTTCCTATTTGTAGCAAAATTCTCAATGCAAATTGGTGATATTTTGGTTATAGGAGTTATACATACTATTGTTGCACCTATCACTATGCTTATCTATATTGCTACTACATGCAAATAAGCTTTGTAGATGGAGGCACTTGCCATTAACTCCCTGTATTATGGTTGATACCGCACCCTCTATGCATCTCTACCTACACCACCATCTTGTCGCGTGACCCTCTTAATAAATTTTTACCAGTACAAGTTTCTAATTCAGATTCAAATGTGTACAACCCCCTTTGTAATTTGTTTCTCAGAGTTGTGAGGTTTTGTTTATAGAGCAGAATGTTGGGATTTTATTTAGAAATGAAATCGATACCACATGCTAGCCCACAAATTTAGCAATCATTTAAATGTGGATCTTGTTTTCTAGATTGACACATTCAAAAATCTCCATTAGATCTTTAACGCAGTCTTCCATCACAACCCACGTTCAAATTAGTGTTCACTGGGTCCTCATAGTGATGGTGAAATGGTCCAAGATCAATGCGGCGGCCATGACAGAAAAAAGTTATGGCAGTGATACCTCTTTTCTTCAAAATACCAAAGTTGTTGGGTGTGTGAGAGGTGCTTGGACGTGGATTTCAAAAGTCATGACTGCAAACTCCAATTGCCCCCTATTCTTCTTGCCATGGTTATCATCTTCCAGTCGTAGCATCTATAAGGAGTTTCATTCCTATAGTAAAGGTGCAGCCGCTACATGCCTGAGTGTTATTCGTGGCTTCTACAAAATAGATAGGAATGGTCTCAAAGATATTGCTGACTTCCAGGTCTGAGTAAAATATTGATTTGAATGATATTTTTCTTCATCACTATAATATTTCTTTGTAATATTCTATTGATATAGAAGTGCCTGATTGCTAAAGTAGAGAAACCGCGTATCTTTTGACTAACTGGATTTTACCTAGTAGAGAAAAGCTTTGATGGAATGTGCATGATGCATATCACCCTTTAAATGTGGATGAACGACACTTATGCAATATACTTGACAATGATATTGTCTTATTCAAAAATTTATTACAATCTCTTGTCTCCCAAGCATTGAAAGGGCAGACACAACAAAACTTGAGATATAGTGATCCAAATCCCATGACTCTTTGTATCCCCAGTAAGAGCTTGGTTTGCTTTTGCTCCACCCTTCCTAGAATTGTATGTTTGCAAGCTTGTTTTCACAAATAGTTGCATCCTTCTATTGCACCTAGTAGTGCTACATATGGTGCTAGAAGGATTCTCAACAAGAAAGTTGACTTGGACGCTCATATGCCACCACTTCCATACCATTCTATTTAATTCTGATTTGCAGAGGGAAGAAAGCATGGGAAAAGCGTTGTGAAGGGAGATAAGACGTTCAACGGCTTCCATAAATTTGTAGATCCATAATGTATACCATGCAAACTTTTCTTGGGCTGCTAACTTTATTGATCTCTTGGGCAGTGAGCTGGTGTTGTCCATATCTATCTCTGACTATATTGAATGGTTTGAGTTGGTCACTTTTCTGTTCCAAAGGGCTAACCTTTAAATAGCGTTGGCTGAGAACCGGAGCTCATTCATGGCACCAAAAGCTTCAAAGATTGATCTGAGTGTGGTAGCATCAAAATCTGCAATGTTTCGGTAATTGACATAATAAATTATGCGATGTGCTTTCACTTCAATTTGTCAGTTATGGAATTACTTTAAAGAAGAATCTTGAAAACAATACAGGTCATTGGGGTTTGTTGGCTAATATTGTGTTTCTCTTTTCATTGTTGGTTAATATCATCTTGTTGTTCGATCTTAATCTTGATGTTTCTTTGCACTAATATTGATGTTTTATTTGAGTGCAGAATTAGCAAACTATCAAATCAGTGAACTATCAATTTTTAACATCTATTTTCTTGGAGTAATCTATTTTCCTAAATGTTTCTTGAATATGTCAATTAATGATTTGTAGATTTGAATATATTGATAATTGATTTGCATATTTTTCTTGAAGATAACGGAGTAGCAAGACGGCGAAAGAAAATTGAGAAAATAACAAGCAAATTTAAGTTGGAAGAGTGGGCCTTGAACTTAAACTTGACAAAAGCATTTTTTAATGCTTATTGAAATAGCTTGAAGTGTCAATTTCTCACTTTTTTTTTTTGTTTTAAACCAACTAGATCATTGTTTCTTTTCAAAGCTAGATTAAAATTGAATGTTAGAAACTCACTAAAATTTGGATCTTGAAGCTAAAATTGAACAAAGAAAATTATCACATTTCCTTTGGTGTTTTAAAAATGAACTCATAATCTCATCTAAATAGGCGTATGCACTTCTCTCACGCTTCACAGCGATCTTGAGAATCAAAACTATTTTTTATGACATTAAGTTGCATAAAAGATTGCCTCCACATTTTAGAGGGCCTGCCTTGGGGAAAAAGTACTCACCTAAGGGAACAACTCAACCGGTAACACTTTAAAGCCAAGAGTATTTCCAACCGGGATATAAATGTGGGTATTGGAGTAAACTCCAGTATCACGTGGTTGATTTCGATGAGATGGATCCGAAAGGGGACTCTCGCCGTATGGGTCAATCTCCACGAATGGAAAATCCAAACTAAAACCTTTTTTTGTAGCATCCAACCAGTCCATCCAATGAGTTTATCAAAGTGGTGCATTGGAACTTAGATTCCAAGAAGTTACTTGCCATGTCCAATCTTGGTTAAAGTATAGAGGTTAAGACTTCATTCTTAACATACCTTTATACTCTCTCCTTGGTTGCATGTAAAATCATCTCTTCTACTAAGAAGGGCATGAGGCAAGCCCACCAAGAAAAACGTACCAATTGAGCTAGGATGTTATATTGCTTGTGAGTCAGTTTGAAAACACAATGCTTGTATCCAAAACATCGAAACCAACATTCAACGAATCATCAAAATTGCAAAACCTTTAGGAGAGGAAAATATCCTTGAAAAAATTCACATGTTATTGATTTCCCTTGGGATTCGTATCCTTAGAGGCTTCCAAGCATTTGGATTTCATCTCAATTTTCTCCTACTAAGGTCAACAATAGCTAACTCTTGCCTCAAATTTCCTTGGTTTCCGCATAATACACTTTGCAGGATAAGGGGAAATTTGAGACATTAGACATCTAAATTCAAAATCTAATCAACAGCATGTTTGTGGTAAAAATAATCCATTAAGCAAAGATTAAATCAATTGGACCCCACATATGTGCTTGGTATCTTTTGGTCATATGGTTTTCATGCAAACATTGGTCTTTTGATTTTGAATTACTCTTAGAGAAAAGCATGTTCTTCACTATATTGGTCTTGTAAACAAGTCCTTCCTAGATTCATTTAGGATCAAAATCAAACACTTTATCCATCCAAACATTTATCATCTTCATCCCACAAACAACTTTAGAGCTTTGGAAACATCATTCTAGACTTGGATAAATCATCAAAATCTAAACCACCCTATTTAGTTAGGTGTATGGGAATGCATCCTTTCTCATACATTTAATTGAAATTCTAGCAATCCTTTTGAACAAGTTCATCCTTAGATCACATCTTACATCTTAGGGTTTACAAGTTCATTACCCAAATCAAACCAATCACAATCAAACCCTAAGTCTAGCATTGATCCAAAGTCCCTAAAATGTTGAACACTCATATCATTTCCCCTTTTTCATCCTTCATCTTGTCATTGGTCCTAAGAACCTTAGAGGTAACTTTTGCAACAAGGTCAAAACATAAGAGGAACATGGAATATAAACTTGATCCATACATCACGAGTAATCCAAGTCAACCAAACTATCAAAGCCTTACAATGCCAGTTGATTTTCAAAACTCACATTTATACAATCCATACATGGGATCGTTGTCTCCTACAAACATCAATGGTACAACAAATGTGAGTATGCCTAGTCAAAAGATTGGAACACCTTTCTTGATGGTAGATCTAAATCTAAACCTACAAGTCTGTCAACCAAAAAATCAATGCATAAACCTTTAAACGAATAACATCATCCCATCAAATCCCTACATACCAAAAGTGAATATACCAAGTATAAGATTACCAAACACGAATCTGGAAAAATTTGGGATAAATATGTTTGTGAATCATACAAATGTTGTTCAAAGTCCAAACACGATGATAACGACTCCATGTATTAATCCAAGTCAAGGTAGCACCATGCAAAATCAACGTTACCTAAAACAAGGCAATGTGATTCCCAACATCAACAATGTTGAATTTCAACCTATCATGCCAAATCTGAACATCATCCCAAATCAAAACATTGTCCAAAATAAATTTGTCCATGATCCCATTCACAAACCACAAGTGTGCATCCCAAATCTGCTTGAACAAAAACCAAATCAACTATATCAAGGGATTCAAGAGCAAAATCAAGATCAAATTTGGCGAGATCAAATTGCTACACTTACCAAAATAGTTGAGTCATTGCGCCAAGAGACATCTCCACCACCATTACCCATATCAACATCATTCCTTGGTTTAGGGTTTCCCCCTTTACCTAGCACAAATCACTCCATCCAAATCAATCCACCTAACACCAATCAAGCCATCACAACAAATCCTTTGAATATACCATCGACATCACACCAACAAATGCTATCTAATCAAATGACAACATCAATCCCAAAAAATCAAAATATGGTCTCCCAAGGACCTATCACCTCATTCATTCTGACCATTCCTATCACCTCAATCACTCCAACCACCCCTATCACACCCATCATATCTCAAACCCTCATGATCACTCCAAATGTATCTCAACGACTTGTCACTACATCCAACACAATTCCAAATCCACCACCACTACCACCAAAACCAAACACAGCAAGACAATATAACATTGCGCTAAAAGCTCACCAGGCCTACTGAAAGGCCATCCAACAATATCTATCCATGCAACCAGCAACACAAGCTCAACAAGTGCAACAAGCCTCTCAAGCTGCCTGAGCCTCTCAAGCTACCCAACAAACACAAGCACAAACACAAAAAATGACAAATGTTGAGAACAAGGATCAAGATCAATCCATCATTGAGCACCTTGAAGCTATTTCTATTTCATCCAATGATCAAATCAACATATGTCAAGAGTCACTTCTCAATCATGATCAAAATCCACCAACAATACCCAACAATGATCCAATTCAAGAAATGTCATCATTTGACCCTACAGTTGAAGACATTGAAAATCTCTTGGACACAATTGTTGAGAACAATGTTCAAAACCTATCCATTAATGAGCACATTGAAGATGTTTTCACCTCATTCGATGACCAACTCACCATACATCAAGAGCCACTCTTTAGTGATCTATTTCAAGAAGTGTTAGGATTATTTGATTCTATTGACATAATGCGCGATCCATCGACCAATGATCATATCGAAAATGTCTCTACATTGCCTTATGAGTTAGAGGACATATCTCAAGAATTTATTCCAAAGCATGATCAAAAGTTTTCACCAAGGTCTAGCAATGGTCCTTTTCAAGACATGTTGACCCCCTTTGACCTCATGGTTACAGATACTGAAGGAATCCTCAAATCGACACTTGATCCAAATTCAATCAAATATCAAGAGGATATTGAACCACTTACCATGAGTAATGATGATGTTCAAGAACCCTTTATAAGCAATCCATCCTTTGAAACTGACCCATGTCAAGAACTTGATCAAAAACATGTCGAAAGCAGCTCCAAAATCATTCAAGATCAAGAATTTGTATCTTCAAGATACTACAATAATCTAATGGACACTCTCATATCTATGCAAGATGATCATATCCATGTAGCACATATTCCTCCATCTACCCATGAGATGCTTTCTATGGATAGACACGAAGATGATCTTCATTCAGAATAGGATCCCTTTTCTCCTGACATTATTACACAAAAAGAGTAGGTTATTGATTCCTACAATCAAATAGAGTTGTCAACATCAGGATCAAATATATCCCAAATTCAGACTAAGGGCATTAGGTATGTGGATATACAACATTATCCACTCAAGGAAACAAGTCAGACAAAACAGTATATTTTAGAGTCAGTAGAGCAGCAAATTCCAATAACATCATCTACAATGATCATTCATCAGAGAGTGCATTCTAAACAAGAGCTCTCAAAACAGGCAGAATCAAAGCATGAAGGTACTACCACCACCATACTGGGGGAAACTTCATCTCAAGCAAACGTCAACATAGGGAGCATGAAGAATCCTTATGATGAAATTGATGTCAATACTACAACCAGTCACCGTGAATCTTCATCCACCCATCACCCCATCCACGAATTGGGACCAACATCAAAGGAAATATTTGAATCAAAGTATGAAAAATGTTATCAAAGTAAAAGAAGCTAAGAAGCATAATGGACAAATCAAATATGCATGGATACCAAAACATACAAAGAAAGATTATCCCTATCAAACTCCATCAGTCAAAGAAACTATGGAAAAAAATAAAAAAGGGAAAAGTATCCATCAAAGATGTCCACAAAAGCAAAATCAGGCTTTTCAAGTGATGTACAAAGTGTATAAAGCAGTTGGTCCTAATTCCACGTACACTTTCGTATCCACCCATCATTGCTCATCTTACCAAGTTTGGAGAGTCAAAGATTTCAAGCTGTCAACCAATCCATCTTATATGATCCCTAAATACACTCCATCCATAATATCCAATTCTCACATTGACCATGTATTGGCAACGACCCTTCATCATAAGGATTCTGAAGGCACTCTATCGCAATGTACGCACAAAGACAAAGTTAACGCCGATATCAATAAAGCAGATCAAGAATCCCAAAAGTTGCATTCAAGTGCACGTATTCTAACAAAGAAGCTTCTTCGAGTAGGATATCGATGGCACATTATGACAGGGGCATCTATATCAGCAACACCTTGTGATTCAACATGAGCTTAAAATCTTTCAGAAAAATCAAAAAAATTAAAAAAGAAAATAATCCAAAAAAAAAATTAGAAAAAGGATTGAAAACAAAAGAGAAAAATTGTCCTCTAGTGAAAACTGCATGGTCGGCGCTTTGGGAAGGTACCATGATGAAAACCTGGAAAACAGGCATCGTGTGTAGAATCGAGCATCTACGTGTGCCAGTTCAGGTGAAAGCATCTCATCCCATCCATAATAAATCCAGTTATCCATGAACCATACATCCAATCCATTTCCATCCATCTTCATCCATACATAGTCCAAGTTATCTTGATCTTGACAAATTTTGGTGTACACTTTTGCTTATGGTAAACATCTTGACATGGGCCGTTTTCATTGATCCTATCCTATGCAGCATTATCTGAGCCATGAAGCATTATACAAATAAGCATGTTCTTTATCCAAACACCTTATCTTATCGCAAAATAATCCTTGAAATCCTTTGCGTGCTTGCAATATCCATCCATCCATACACCTATCCAAGCACCCATCCATGACATTCCATACATTGCTAGACATTGGGGGCAGATATGTACATCTTGCTTCGAGAATAAATCTTGATCTACATCCTCCAACTTATGTGGTGATTTGAACATTGAAAAACATGAAATAAAATTGGTCCACCACTTGTGAGAAAAATTCCAAATCACTAGCCCATGGCACATTTTGATGAGAAGACGTTCCTTATCAAGCTTTATCTTCAATCAAACATCAATCCAAACAATCACTATTAGTCACATCTAATTTAAACTTCAAACATCACATCAAATCATTCAAACAACTTTTGTTCCAAATCAAGCTTCATCAATCATGATCAATCAAATCCAATCAAAAAATCATCTCAGGATATCCTTGTGTTGCTTAACACTATCTCGCATTGTTGTGTATCCTCAACAATGCTATCAACATCAATCTATCATCACCTTGGGATATCCATCCCAATCCTTGTGTTGCTTAACACTATCTTTGCATTGTTGTGCATCTTCAGCAATGTTATCGTCATCAATCCTAATCAATCAAATCCTTGCATTGTTGTGTATCCTCAACAATGTTATCATCATCATCAATCGATCAATTCGATCAATTCGATCAATCAACCTTAGCTTTGTCTTCAACAATATCCCAAAATAGAGAACTGATATCATCACACATGTCCATATCCAAAACGTCGAAATTGTGTGAAAAATCCAAAAATATTCAAAAACATAAAAAATCCAAAAACATCCAAAACACAAAAATCCAAAAAACATCAAAATCCAAAAACATTCAAAAAATGCAGAATCCAAAAACATTCAAAAAACACAAAACCCCAAAACATCACAAAATTCAAAAATAAAACATTTGGAAAATCTTGAAAAAACCAAAAACAGCCTCAAAACATTCCAAAAATGTCAAAAACATCCAAATATTTGAAAAAATCCATCCATCTCATCTTGTTTTCACTCAAAATAATCAATCATCCATAATAAATTGATCGTCACCTTCATCCTTTGGCAAAACAAACAGAAACAACCACAACAATTGGCAAAAGCAAAGCTTCAATCGTAAAATCAAAAGCAAACAACAAACCATTAAATGCAAAATCAAACTCTTGATCATTTTCAAACATGCCAATCAACCTTATATCAACAGCCTATCAATCAACTTATCAAACCATCATCATCCTATACAATGCATGTCCTAGGATATATTGTTCCGAAAATGGGCATCATTTTGGATATCACCTTGGATTCTTATCCTATCAAAACAAATCCCTTTGGCTAGAGATATGAAGAACATTGACTTGTTTTTGTATTTGATCTTTTCTTTTGATTTATCTTATTGTGCTCATTCCAAGGACCTCTCGATGATATCCGAATGAAGGATTTAGGGAGATAGGAATGGGGCAACGATCATTATCTTTTGTTTGTTGTGCTTGATTGGACATTCTTGTAAAATAACTTGGCAAATACTTGCTTTGTTAGGTACGTCCTAGCAAGGTTTTTGTATGTCAAGTGTGAACAAGAATACTCCTATCTGTTTTTCGAGTCAAAGTCCATCGCACTATGCACAACGCTATCTTGGTTCTTTATACCTTGATGCATCATGCCTACGTGTGCTATCAAACATAAGGTAAGTAGCCCTTTTAAAGTCCCAATCCTTGATAAGCAAATCATCATCATCTCTAATAAAGTCTTGTCAGATCATGGACTTGTTGGATCCTCTTGTCATCATATCATTCCTTTTTTTTTTTCCCGCACTAACATCACGTCATGATTAGTTAATCATCATCATCAGTGCATCCATCCCACATCCACAAACCATCAACATTTTGCACATCATTTCACATGCATGCACTTTCATCATCATAATATAGATTTGTTATTCTAAACATCTACATAAAACATTCATTCCAAATCATATAGGCATCACCACATCATCCATCTCATTTACATCATCATCCATAACCATCCATTTTGAACCTCTTTATCATGAGATTGACCCTCAAATAGAATACTTTCGCTTGATCTCTTGAGGGGGCAATGTCCTAGTGTACTTCTTTCCACTGGGGCAACCAAAAAAAATAAAAAATTTCAACTGAAAAAATCAGAATTTTTTTTAATTTTGATCGTGGCAAGTTTATTCTTTGAACCAATGCAGCAAGTACATTGCTTCAAAGAGGGGACAAATGTAGACATGCAAAATTAGCATCATGCATTCAATTAGGTCCATTCATCAAGTATACCAAGTTCACATTCATCCGCTCATAAAATTAATCAAATTCATTAAATCCATTCATTAGACAAATCAAGTTCATTTAATCTCTAAGTATTATCCACTTAAATTGAATAAATTAACTTTATTTAATTTAAGCCTATCATTCCCTCTTTGATTAAATAAATCAAGACTTTATTTAATTAAATCTCAAAATTCATATTTTTCTCTCTTGATTTAAATAAATCAAAATATTCAAGTCAAATGGGGCAAAATCAACTAATCATCACCTAAGCTAAGCTAATCCTGATTAATCTAATCTAATTACCCATCACATCCTCTAGTTTTTCCCACTTGCACCAATAAATTATTTTAATTCATTTATTAAACCATCATTTTCCATCAACATGGCATCTTTGAGGAATATTCCCTCAAATTTGAATTCAAAAGCAAGTTGAAATGTACATCCAACAAGGCATTTAATAGGTCTTACATGTCTTTTACATGTCCCTTGCAAAGGTCAAAGTTAGCATTTAACTCTCAAATTCAAATTTGAATCTCCCCCTCTTTGGCACATTGACCAAAATGTGTTCATTCCTCATTCTATCACAAGCTGACAAGTGGCTCCATCTCATTGGCTAAATCTTTGTCCCACATTCATCTATTTGGCTATTTCTCTCATCAAAATAATCTATAAGTAGAGGGTTGATTCTTCATCAAATCCTCCACAATCTCATGCAAAGTCACTCTCTTCAATTGAGAACTGATTTTGTCCACTCCATTCTCATAGAATTTTTATATCATTTTCATATCATGGAGCTCAGCAAGGATTGGGAAAGGGCTTCTTTCCATAGAAGCACCAATCCACTATGAGATAAACATACTTCATATTTTTCATATGCTTATTTATCTTACTTTTTGTCATTTGTTTGCATTTGGAAGCATTGATGTATTATTTCATAGAGATGTTATCTGTTTTGTTTTAGCAACTAACCATACTAAGTGTGTGCGTGTTGGAGGTTTTAGAAATTTGTAGATTTCACCATCTACACATACATACATGTATGTGTATATATGTGTATGTATGTATGTACATACATATATATATATATATATATATATATATATATATATATATATATATATATATATATATATATATCTGAAAACACACTTCTGTATTTCTGCAAGTGAGGAATTATTATTACGAAACCCTTGGTTAATTTTTTGTGCACATTTCTAAAAACCCAAGTGTGTAATTGATCTACTTCTACTAAAATTAATATCCTATTGTTGTTGAATATAGCACAACTTCTTTCATTTATTGTACAATGTGCTTTGTACATTCTATTTATAGTTATTTTCATGAGTTGTGCATTTATCATTTATTTTTATGCACTATCTTTTTACTTTACTTTATAAGTAAATGAAGGTCTTTTTTGGTGTCTTTATAAGATCTCCAAAATGAATTCTCCTAAGTTTTGCAGCAATTCTTTCAGCATGGTCATAGGTAAATTGAAAATCTCATCATTTTATGCAATTTGCAGTTCTTTAATTATTAAACACACAACTTATTGAATTTGTTAATGAATGTGTTTGTTGTCTATTATTCATTGAGCAAATCAATATATATGTCTGTATCCTTTGCCTATCCTTTCAAAATGAAAACAATGGTACTAGTTGATGAGCTTAAAATGTGCTCATAGTTTGGATATTATGATGAACTTTTAATATCTTTACTTTTGTTATTTGTGGTTGTTTAAACTCTGTTGAAACCTTTTTTTGGGATATCCTGTAGCAAAATATTTTCATATTCCTGTAGCCTATTGTGTTGACTTGACTACATTTATTACCCCATTGACTCCCTAAATGACTGGTATATCGCATAAAGTTTTTGAATGATGGAATAGATTTAAATGTGTGATTAATGAACGGATATTGTGTATGTGCCATACGCCTTTTCTTTTGCATCTATTACCTTTTGTTTCGCAGGTTGTTGAAGAAGTATGATTGAGTCAAGCGCAGCCGATCTCAGCCTTGCAGTAAAGTCTATTTCCTGCACGACTTCGAGGAAGCTCTGGCGAAGACTCTTTGACCGAAACCGTTGGGAAGGATTTTTAATGACAGTCAATCTGGAAAGAGTGGAGCGCTAGATTCTCTCCGGATCAGGTTGAATGCATAAATTCATTTATGAAGTTTGTTCCTTGATTCTGGGATACACTTTACTTCCACGTCTTTCTTTGATAGGGTTAGTTAGTTAGTTGCTCTCCTGATTTTAAATAAAGTACTCCTCCTGCGTGAGTGAGAAAGGAGATGATAGTTAGAGTAAGATAGAAGCATAGTGATAGAAAGTTAACAGATACCATGTAAGAGTTAGTATGATAATGAAAAGCAGAATCTGTTTGACAAGAGACAGAGTTTGTTGTTAGTTTCTATATCAACAAAGCAATGTATACCATTATGTTTTCATGAATAAAGTTTGATGAAGTTTTGAGTTCAGCACCTGCGTAATCAATAGATGCTTGCTAAGGGGGCCCACTTAGTAAGTATTTGTAGCTAGTTAGTTAGCTGTTCTTTTTTGTTGATCATCAGTTAGCTTTCATCTTTGAAGTTTTCATACAAACTCAGTCTTGTATTGCTCCTGCAGCATAGGGAATCCATCCCTGTGCCTGTTCCTGCAACATAAGGCCAGTTCACAGTTTGTGTTTCAGTCGTAGCTATTATGGTTTCTTTTTTAATCAAATCATAGTTGTGTTAAAAGAACTTTGCATTACCTTCTTGTAGCATAGATAGAATTCCTTTCAAGTATTTATTTCTGTTAAGTTTTGACCGAAACTAGTTCTTAGTGCATATATTGTGCTGCACCATTTAAAGTATACGTCCCCTGGTTTGACAAGTAAATGAACGTCCATAGAGAGATATTAGTCACCTGTTGGAATGTCCAATTCCCAGGAAAGGTTTTACTGTGATTTTCATATCCTTTTGTGGGCGCGACCACTAGTTAATCATTTTCTTCTGCATCTTTCATGACCAATGATGGGTTTATTTGATGATTGAAAAAATATTACTGCTTGTTTATGAAATAAATCATTCCTCTTGCACGCCTTTTCGCCATGTGTTGTTTGATTTTGTTGGGTCGTGGTGCTAGGTTTTTTTTCCCGCATTGTATGTATGTATGAATGTATGTATGTATGTATGTATGCACATACATATATATATACATATATATATACATATATAAATATATGTAATAATATATATATATATATATATATATATATATATATGTATATATATGTATGTATATATATATATATGTATGTATGTATGTATGGCATGTATGTATGGCATGTATGTATGTACCTTCCATCACCGTGAGAACCTTCCAGAGAGAGCGCATGGTAAAATGATGGAAAAGAATGGGATACCCAAAAGTAAACATTAGTCATATGGATTAATCGGAACCCAAATAAAGTTTAATTGGGGTGTAATGTGTTTTGTGTCTAGTGCTAATGTTAGGAGATTAATATGTAGGAGTGATTTTTAATGGGCGCCAAAATGATTTTATAAGGTGCTAATGTGAATTAGACCCATTGAATTTTGAGTGGATTTGAATGATAAAATAGTTTTAATTAAATGTTAATAGTGACACATTTAGGTGTTTTTTTTTGCTTTGCAATGTATATCAGTGATTTTCTGCAATGTATATGTATGTATATGTTTATATGAATACATGCATGTATGCTTATGTTTCTATGAATGTTTGCATGTATGCTTATGTTTGTATGACTGTATGCATGCATACAAACCTGCAAAAAATCACAGATATATAAGGCTCCCCAAATAAACATCGAATCCAAATATAAAGCAAAATTCAATCATATCATCTCTAAAAACCTACGTAAGTGGCAGCTACAAATTCAAATGCTATAACAAATTCAAATTTGAAACACAACAATCAAATTGAATGCACTCAATTATCGGATTCAAATTTCTAAATAAGAGGGACAACAGCTAGCAGTATTCACAATTATTCTCCTCTACTAATATCCTCTCCATACTACAGACCATTGAATGGCATCCTTTGCACATTCCTCATATATCCAAGCTTGATGAGAAACAATGAATATAAGTTGATTAAATCTTTGTATACAATTCTATTAACATTTATATGTTTTTACATATATTTATTTATTCCATATGGATCTTTTAATATGTTGAACTTGATTAATTATGTGTTGTTGTACATGCATTATTTCAAAGGTCATATTCAATGTTTGCATGTTACTACCCTCAGTTGTGACTACCTGTGGTTGTAAATCTTTTCTTGCAGGCACGGGAGAACAAGGAGAGGTAGTGCAATAATGTTCATGGTGGGTAGTTTGGTAATTGTGTTTGTCAACACACCAAATAATTAAGGATTTTTTGTTCAAATGGCTCTAAGTTTCAATTATTGTTCTATATTTTTGACTAACTAGTATGTCTTTTTTATTTATTTCAATAACTATTGTCCATGTTTTTTTGTTATATTATATTTGTTTGTTGCGGCAAGCATGTCAAATGGCTAGGAGGTTGTAAAGAGAATGTCAAATAGCAAGATTACATTTCAGGTAAAATCTTTCAAGACTTTACTTTGGTTGTGACCCGGTAGACATTGTGTTCATTTATAATGTTCATTTTTCTTATTCATTGTAAACTGAAATTTACAATTTACAATTAGATTGATTTCCAAGTGTATGTGTTGAAAAATTTATAATTTCAAATAGATTAATTTATGGATATGTTGCATATAGATGTATAGATATATGTATGCATATATACTTAGTTGTGTATACATACATACATATATACATACATACATATATATATATATATATATACAGAACTAGGGAGGTTGTAAAGAGCATGTCAAATTGTATGATAACATTTCAGGTCAAGTCTTTCAAGAGTTTACTTTGGATGTGACCTGGTAGACATTGTGTTCATTTATGATGTTCTTTTTCCTTATGATGTTCATTCATGAACCTAAACAATGAGATTTGATTTATAATGGGATTTTCTTTTTCATTATAAACTGACAATTTAGAATTAGATTGATTTCCACTTACACTTACAGTTACAATTTATGGATATGCTACATATAGATGTATAGTTATATATATATATATATATATATATATATATATATATATATATATATATATATATATATATATATATATATATATGTATGCATATACTTAGTTGTGTATACACCCACACACACACAACTATGTATATGCATACATATATGTGTGTGTGTGTGTGTGTGTGTGTGTGTGTACATAATTTTCTAAATTTCAATCACATACATTTCTTAATGTACATTTAAATTTTCAACAATGTTAGCTAGATAAATACAACAAACACATATCCAACAAAATGATAGATGAATACAATGAACAAAAAACTTATTTTGAATTAAAAAAAAATAGATCATTAACTTGGATAGCTCCCAAAACATGCCTAGGCTAAAATCAAATTTATTACAGCATAAACATGATTAAGAAAAAATTGGAAAGAAGACAAGGAGTCTTTAGTCTTACAAAAAACACACTGGCACACATTGAAGTAGATAAGCTGACAACAGACTACCATTTAGTTCTACAAAATTAGACACCAGTATCATTTGGCTATCCAATACAACATACTAGTATCCTTTGGTTGTCCAATACAATAGACTAACATTTAGTTTTACGAAAAACACTCTAGCACACTTTGAGGTCAAAAAGTTGACAACAAAAAATCCTAATTAGACATCCACAAATCTGATTAAGAAGTGGTGTGTCCTTGGGGGTCAACTGACTCTGCATCAACTGGAGAATATGTTAAGGTTTGTGAATTGTTCTGTATGGCACTTGCTATACAAGTAAGTAATGCATGATTTGCCTCTAGAGTGAACTATAAATGTGGAGAGCAGCCTTCAAAAGACTTGTTTTGTAGGCTGCTAAGAGCAACAAAGGTTGGAGACAAAATTTTAATCATGTCCCTTAAAATTTGATGTTGACTTGGAAGAGGGGTTGTACGAGTACTCTTTTTTTTCTTTCTGCTCTTTCTGCCTGCTTTTGGTTTTCCTTCAATTGTCGAGCAATCTTCCCTTTCTCCCTTTGAAGCTCATTTTCATGTCGATGCCTCAGCTTCTCCTTTGCAATTTTCTATTTTTTTGTAGCATGCTCCAATCTGTTTGCCTCCCTCTGTTGAAGGATTGCTTCTCTTTTTGCCTTCTTTTCAGCCATTTGCTCCCTTTTCCTTTGTTACAATTCTTGGTTTCTTTGTTTTTGTGCCTCTTGTTCATTTAGAAAATTAAAGAAATCATCTGATTTCAAAATTTGAGATTGCCTAATAAGGCGTAGGACCCCATTGCAACCTCTATTAGATGATTGGTGCACCCTTTGCATTGGGAGTTGCAAAAAAATGCTTCTCTTGCCTGCTGGTTGTTGATCATTGACTTGTGTCTATGGCATATAGTTAGCCTCTTCATCGCTTGATTCATTACCATCGACTCCATCCTCTTCATCTTTTTCAGCCTCCCAATTTCTCCCAGTTGTGAAGTAATGGATGACATGTTCAGGATCAACATATCGTGGTGATCGCATGGACAACCCTTCATCCACTTGACTAAAATTGAGATGCACCCCTAGGTTCAAATTTGCATCTTGAAATTCAAATTGAAGATTGAGACTCTCTTCATTTTCAGCTGCCTGATTACATGATTGAACTATTGGTTCTTGTTGAATTTCTACTGCCTCAATGTTTTCTGGGCAATATCATTCTTTGTTTGTTGGATTTGGGGAATGCTTGCAAAAAAGGTTTCCACAAATTATCCAATCTATTCCTCATTCCAACCTACTATCCTCAAACAAGTCTCTGCTGCCATGAACTATGCCTCATCATCAGCTATATCACCCTCTGTTTTTTCCCCCAATGTGGTTCCTTCCTCTTCAACCATGAAAGTTTTGCTTGGCCCCATATCCAAGTCAAGTGCATGTCTATCTAATGGAAAAATTCTCATTCTTCTAAAACAACTTGCAATGTTATTAGGAGTCAAAGCTTGTGCAAAAGCTTTCCTAGCAAGTGTTGCCAACTCTTCCCTTCCAATGTCAAGTTGGAGATTTTTAGAGAGCAATATACTCCTTTGTTGTTTGAAGTAGTTCTTAAATGGTGAGAACACACTAACATCAAGGGGCCACAATTTGTGGCTACAATGTGTTGGAAGTGTGAGCAAATTTATTCCCATAGTATTTTCTTTTTCAACCATTTTGAATGCCACATTGCTGCCATGACCGTCAAAGATGAGAAGTTGTCTATTGGTTGGTGACACCCCTCTTGGGACATTTCTTGCAAAGTGTTTTAACCATTCCACAAATAATTCTTTGATCATCCAAGCATGCTCTTGGATTGGCATGCATGCCCTTGGCTCACAGTTAACAACATAGTTTCTAATGTTCCTTTTGGACGTGAAAAAATAGTAACCAGGTATAGCTTGACCTGTTGCACTAACACAAGCTAGATTAGTGATCCATTCTCTACTTTTAGAAATTAATTGTGGAACACATTTCATCCCTGTTTTTGCAATAATTCTCATTGCACAATTTCTTCCATCCTGCACACCTGTTTCATCGTATTTTCATATTTTGTTGGGCCCATAATTGTGTTTGTTGTACAACTCCTCCAAGTTATCATAGAATGAAGAAATTATTTTGGGGTGCAACATTATAGCTCGATCTGTGTCCACTCCTTCGAGTGTTCGAATTGTCAGATCGGGATGCCTTTGACAAAAGCCAACCCACCATGACCTCCCTAGTATCCCATTTGTGAATGGGTTAGGTCTCGCTCCAACCATGTGGGCCACTGTTGACTTAAGTTGTGGCACTTGAAGGCCATGGCCAATATTAGCCATATCTTTACACCACTGCACAATTTCAACTTCTTCTTCGTCAGTTAGGATTGTTCGTGGCCCCCTCCTTTTTGTGGATGTCACACCATTGAGCCATGCCCACAAACTACTAAGCGAGATTCCCCATTGATCGTTGAACCTCTGATTGACATTCAATTGTCCTCAACATTTGCAATGGCCTTTTCCATGTCATGCATATACCAAGTTTTCATGCACAGATTTAGGGTTGTCACATGGTTAGTAGGTGTCAGTTCCATTTCTACCTCAGTATTATGAACAACAGGTTCAAAACCATCATTTTCATTGGTTTGTTCTGCATTTTCAGAAACAACTTCCTTGTCCATGTTCACTATTGGCTCTTCATCAAAAACAACTAGATCATTGAATGTCACTCCATGAGGTACTCTAATCAAGCGCCTCCCACCTGATCTTTTCCTCTTCTTCCTTGGTGCCATGATTGTCAATGATCCTGTACATTGTAAGCCATAAAGTGTTAGAAAAACAATGTTGCAAGCAATAAAAAGAAGTTGAAATTAAGCTAGAAACAACCAACAAACCTAAGAGAACCATTATTTTCATTTTGAAAGGAGAATGATGTTTGTCGTTACCTCACACTGTGGATATCATACATCAGCAAACATATGTATGTACACAAATTTATATAAGTATACATTTATCTATGTCATTAAATGTATGCACACGTATACATTTATCTGTGTCATTAAATGTATGCACACGTATACATATATATCTGTATGTATATGTATGTGTACATATAATTACACATATATAATTACAAATAAAATCGCTGACATACATTGCAAAACAGAAAATAGTGCTAATTGTGCCACTATTAACACACAATTAGATCTATTTTATCATTCAAATCTGCTCAAAAGTCAATGGGTCTAATTCAGGTTAGCACCTTATAAAATCATTTTGGTGCCCATTAAAAATCACTCCTACATATTAATCTCCTAACATTAGCACTAGACAACAAACGCATTACACCCCAATTAGACTTCATTTGGGGTCTGATTAAAGCATATGACTAATGTTTTTTTTTTGGTATCTAATTTTTTCCATCATTTAATTTGGGTTTACATATATATATATATATAGATGTATTTATATGTATTTATAATAAATAAATATATATACATGTATTTGTGGATACATATAATTACATAGTTACATGTATGCATATATTTATACATATACATATATATATATCTATATATGCATAGATATATGTATGTATATATATCAATGTTCAAAGAACATTGTACAAAAAATGAAAGAAGTTGTGTTGTATTCAACAGTGATAGGATATTAATTTGAATAGAGGTAGATCGATTATAGACTTGGGTTTTCAGAAATGTGCACAAAAAAGTAACCAAGGGTTTCATAATAATAATTCCTCACTCATAGGAATACAAAAGTGCATTTTCAAATAGATGTCGAATATTCCATGCAAGGGTTTCATGAGATTAATTTCTTAAGCAGACAAATTTAGAAAAAACCAAGCAACGATTTTCACAAAAATGTCATATAATAAATGGGATTGTTGATTTATGCCCATATTCACAATTTTTTTTATAGAAAGGTCGATGCAGAGCCAAAAAATCATTTTTTGTAGACATGTGGTCAAACCCACTAAATTCCTCTATCATTTTTGTAAACAAAATCATGATACAA
>VDFB02281492.1:579334608-579354608 GCA_007258455.2 Sequoia sempervirens
AATTGCATGATTTCCTTAAGAATTTGTATTAAACACTGATTGGCCTGCTTACGAGTTTTGAACGCTCAAAGCAAGTCAAAAAAATAATATATGATTGGTTTAGAGATTCGTCAAATTCCTTTTGATCAATTTTTTTAAATCGAAAATATCGAATATTCAGAGTAGGGGAGGAAATGAAATGATTTTGTTTTTTTTTTAAATTAGAACTTCAGGTTGGAAGTATTATTACGGGTGTTATATTGAGGGAGATGCGCACTTGGCCGTGCTAAACACAGTCGTGTAAACCTACTATTAAATTACCACCTACAATATTTTCAAGCATTCATCTATGTGAGAGAAATAATATTGTTTGGAGACAAAATGAATGCTACGCCATCGTCATCTCGTTGGATTGGATTTCCAAAGAAGATGCTTTTCTTGTTGGTCATATGGCTCCGCTCTACCTGTGTTTCAATTGCATGCCCAAAATATGCAAGAAATTATCTCTTAGATTTTAGAGGGGGTCGTTAGAACTTTTTACGTCAGCTTACAGTCATGGTAAGGATTCAATTTCTGCGAGTGGAGAGGTGTCACTTGCAGCCATGATTTTGATAGTTAGGTTACACAACTAGATTTTCTATATTTCGCTTTGACGGGTGAGATCCATTCCTCTTTGTTTAAACTTGAATAATTAAAGTATTTAGATCTCAGTTTGAATTCATTTGCAAAGATCCCTTCAGATATTGGAAACTTGAGGAGGCTCACTTTTCTGACCTTGAGTCACGGTGGTTTCCAAGGTCAAATTCCAGTTACATTATTTAAACTTGAGCATCTAGAACATTTAGATCTGAGTGATAATTCGTTTACAAATATCCCTTCTGATATTGGAAAGTTGAGGAGGCTCACTTTTCTTGACTTGAGCAACGGTAACTGGAGGGGTGAAATTCCACGGACTTCAACAAATTCGGTGCATCTACGCACCCTATCTATAGACTCTAATTACCCAACAAGATTACAAGCGCAAAGGTTTACAAGTTGGCTACAAAATCTAACCAGATTGAAGCACCTCTCTCTCAGTGCAGTGGACATCTCTCCGAAGGAAGCATCAAGTGAGGTGGGTGAAGTTATTAATGTGAAAATTCTATTGCAGTTACTAATTATTAATCTTCTATCTAATACACAGATTATTTGACTTTGAAAAATTACTTCACAGCAAACATTGAAAAATAACACAACTGCAACTTCACCAATAAAACTCACAGAAGTAGAGAAGAAAAAATTCACAATAATGAACATAATATTTTTGGACAAATTGTCCGTGGAAAAACCCCAAAGGGAAAACCACTACTGCAGATGAGGAATTATATTAAACTTCAGCAAATTAAGGAATACAAAAACTGACTGGCAGAGCTCCGGCAATATTCTTCTCTAGAAATTCTTCCCTCAATTTCTCCTGCTAAAATTCCATAGCTACTATCCCCAACGCTATCCAGCGCCCTTGCTAACACTACAAGACTATTTGCTTTCACTGCAAATTTACTTGCTAACACTGCAAGTCATCTCAAGTCTATACTTGTGTGTTCTCCAAATGCCCATTGATCCCCTTTTATACTTTTCTCATTGGAAAACCAATGGCCATGATTTAATCTCAACCAATGGCTAAGATTAAATAGACTCTAACAACCCTAACTAACTGGATTCTAGAAGTCTCTAAAGGAAATAATTATTTAATTACATAATTATCTAGACAACTCAGCCCTTTCTAGAAGTCTCTAGAAAATAATTAAATAATTAAATAACACTTCTTGGGAATGGAGACACCTATCCAAGCTACATAAAAATCAACACTCCCTCTTAGCGAGGAAGGTGTTTTGCATGACACCCAACATATCTCTGAAGGAGATGAATTTCGCCTTCCCCAATGCCTTCGTCAAAATGTCTGCTACCTGCTGATCTGTAGGTATATACTGTAGTTGAACAATCCCATGCTGTACACAATCTCTGATGAAATGATATCTGATGTCTATATGCTTAGACCTATCATGAAACACTAGATTCTCAGACAATTTAATGCAACTCTGATTGTCGCAATGTATCACCGTAGTCTCAACCCTCTAACCAAATAGGGCCACTAGCAACTTCCAAAGCCATATCGCCTCACACGTTGTCATGCTAGCTGCTATGTATTCTGCCTTTGTAGAACTCAAAGCCACATACTTCTGCTTCCTGCTGTACCAAGAGACAACTTCTGATCCCAAGCTAAAACAACACCCTGAAATGTTTTTCCTGTCCATTGTACTGCCTACCCAATCTGCATCAGTATAGCCTATCAACTTGATACCATCACCTCGAGCATATCTGATCCCATACCCGATTGTACCATGCCAATACCGCAACACATGCTTTGCCATTGTCCAATGCACTCTCTTTGGCTCGACCATGAACTGACTAAGAGAGTTTACTGCAAAGGATATATCTGGTCTGGTGTTGACCAAATACATGAGAGACCCAATCAACTATCTGTATAAGGTGGGGTCTACATCCTTCTTCTTGGATGTCTCTACCTTCTTCCAATTTGTGATCATAGGAGTAGACATGGCTCTGCAATCTTCCATCTCGAACCTCCTCAAGATTTTGATGCAGTATTTCCCTTGTCCAAGGTAAATCTCTCCATTTGTTTGCCATACCTCCATGCCTAGAAAGTAGTGCATAAGCCCCAAATCCTTCATTTCGAACTCTACTGCAAGGTCCCTCTTGCACTCCTCTATGAGCCCTAATGAACCTGTTAAAAACAAGTCGTCCACATAAAGAACAAGAATGAGAACCTCACCCCCAACCACAAAGTAGTAGAGGTTAGCATCCGCTTCACTCTTCACGAAGCCCATTCCCTGCAAGTATTTATCAATGTGCTCATACCACACCCTGGGAGCCTGCTTGAGTCTGTACAATGCTCTCTTCAATCTGCACACGTGGGTTGTACTGCTGTGTGCCACAAAGCCCTCTGGTTGTTCTATGTATACCTCTTCTTTCAATTCACCATTAAGAAACGTCGTCTTGACATCCATCTGATGGATCTGCCATTCCATCTATGCTACAAGAGAGATCATGACTCGTATAGAAGTATACCTAGCCACTGGAGAAAATGTCTCCTCATAGTCAATTCCCTCCTTCTGAGAGAACCCCTTGGCCACAAACCTTGCTTTGTATTTCTCGATGCTACCATCTGCACCGTGCTTGATTTTGTAGATCCAGTGTGATCCAACCACTGCCCTATCTGTTGGTCTAGGAACAACCTCCCATACATCATTCTGCACTATTGAGGTGTACTCCTCAACCATCGCACCTTGCCACACTTGCTGCTGTGCGGCCTCCTGATAGCTAGAAGGCTCACTATCTACCAATTGACTAACTAATGCCATATAGTCATCATACCTGGCTGGTTGTCTTCGCTGTCTACTACTCATCCTAGGAGCTCCCACAGACTCCTGAGTATCCCTTTGTGAGTGTTGGTTCCTGCTACCAACTGTAGAGATATGAAGTATCAACCTCCATATCACCTTGATGCATCTCTTGGATCTACTACATCTGCTGCTCCATACTCTGTGAATTCTCAGCACCTGAGCTTGTGCTTGTACTAGTAACTGTACTCGAGCTTCGCTGTCCTTGATCTGGTTGCACGATCCTTGGAGCTTCCACTAGCTGCTCACTCTGATCATCTGCTGGCAAATCTCTGGACCTCTTGAATTCCTTGTCCTCCATGAACTTGACATCACGCCTAACTATAGTCCTCCTAGTCCTTGGAATAAAAATCCGATATGCCTTTGAGGTTTCACTATACCCCACAAAGTACCCTCTCTCTGCAATCTGATCTAACTTGGAACATGTAGGCCTTGGAATGTGACAATACGCAAAACTCCCAAATATCTTGAAGTGGCTAACATCTGGCTTCTTTCCTGAGAATGCCTCCTTTGGTGTCATCTTTCCCAATACCTTATGTGGAACCCTATTTTTTATGTACACTATTGTACTGCATGCTTCTACCCATAAGTAATGTGGCATATCTTGGTCATACAACATAGCCCTTGCCGCCTCTGATATAGACCAATTCTTCCTCTCAACAACCCCATTCTATTGTGAGTTGTAAGGAACAGTCCACTCTCTCTTGATTCCTTCCCTGGTACATAACTCCTAGAACTCTTTCCCTTTGTACTCGAAGAACCTTTATCTTCCTCCCTATCGAATTCTCCACAAGAGCTTTGAACTCTTAGAAATGACTGAAAACCTCATCCTTGGTCTTCAAGAAGTATATCCAGGTCTTCCTGGAGAAATCATTAATAAAAGTAACAAAGTACTCATATCCTCCAAGAGACTTCGATGACATTGGTCCACATATATCTGAATGTACTAGATCAAGAACATCCTTGGATCTGGTGTCACTCCTTGGAAAAGCTACTTTCGCAAACTTCCCCAACACACATCCCTTACACACATCATCATGCTCTGTGCTCACCTCTGGAACACCTGTCACTGTCTCACGAAGCAATTTAAGTGCTCCATGATGTATATGGCCCATCCTCCTATGCCATAGCTCTCCTTGATCTTTAGAATTACTGCTACTCATTAGTACCTTATGAGTATCAAACTGCAACCTATAAAGCTGACCGCTCCTAACTCTAATAGCTGTGGGTGATTTCCAATCCTTGTGCTTGATTAACACACTTGCCCCTCTAAAGAGTACATTGTAACCTCTATCCTGAAGGATAGATACGGAAATCAAATTCATACCCAAGCCTAGCACATGCAACACATCATGAATGGGAATCCGCTTGCCATTCTTCCTCTGAAATAGAACAGTCCCTTTCCCAACTGGATTGAGTTTGGACATGTTCCCCATAGAAATCTGCATTCTGATGTCCTCCTCCTTATAGCTAAAGAAGTACTCTCTAACTCCTGTCATATGAAATGACACCCCACTGTCTATATACCAAACACCCTATGAGGTTGAGCTAGCCATACAAGCTATGAGAGCGAACTCATCCTCCATTCTACTAGAGAGCTCATCTGCACTTGCTGAAGCTGTTGTGTGCTTCTTTCCTTTCTTCCTTTGCGGGCAATTGCTGACATAATGGCCAAACTCATGACAGCCATAGCACTTGACTTTAGACAAGTCCTTCTTCTTCTCACCTTGTGAATTTGATCCTTTGCTTGACCCCTTCTTTGCTTTCCCTTTTCTTGCAAGGGCAACGTTCTCTTGTTCCACCTCACTTTTCTGACTCTTGTTGCTGGTCCCACTGACAAGACTTAGTTTAAGCTCCTCCTGAGTGAAGTCACTCTAGAGTCGATCCCAACTCGGCAAGGTGTCTCGTCCATTAATGACTTGAACAAAGACATCCCACTGCTTAGTAAACCCATTTAGGGCTATCTGCACTAGCTCGTCATCATCTAGTTTATCTCCAACAGCTGCCAACTCATCCTTGACAAGTCTGAGTCTGGTGAGGTAACTTGTCACATCTTCTCCCTTGTTCATCTGAGTATTCCTCAACTTTTCTTTGAGAATCAACTTCCGGTTAGTGGTAGCATTCTAGTACAGATTCAGAATGGCTTCCCACATCTTCTTCGCTGTATCTAACTCTGCGACATGTGGAACAATATGGTCCTTGACACCATCAAGAATCAGTCTCCTCGCCTTGGCATCTTCCTTCTTATGTGCTAAGAGCTATGTTGGATCTGTAGGTACAGGTACAACATTGGTCACATATTCCTTGATCCCATTCTCTTCCAGCAACAAAGAAATTCTAGCTTTCCAGACACCAAAATTTGAGGCTCCATCCAATCTGTCTTGATCTCTCAAACCTGCTGAGGCCATCTCAAAAGATAAAAGCAATAACAATAAAAAAATTCTGAAGAGGTAGAACTGGTTTTATAAACCCTCTTTCCTACGCTGAGCCTTGTCTGCCCTCAGATCAGCTCTGATACCATGTGAAAATTCTACTGCAGTTACTGATTATTAATCTCCTATCTAATACATAGATTATTTGACTCTAGAAAATTAATTCACAGCAAACATTGAAAAATAACACAACTGTAATTTCACAAATAAACTCATAGGAATAGAGAAGAAAACATTCACAATAATGAACACAATATTTTTGGGACTTGGCTGTCGGTAGGCTTGTGAAGAAAACCACTCTGCCCGGATGGGGAATTATGATAAACTGACCAGAATTAAAGGAATACAACGCGCCTCTTCGCGGGGCTCAGGCAATATTCTTCTCGAGGAATTCTTCCCTCAATTTCTCCGCTGCAAAGGATTCCGGCTGCTATCTGGCAGCTATCTATGCCCTTGCTAACTACAAGACTATTTGCTCTCACTGCAAATTTACTTGCTATCACTGCAAGTCTTTCTCAACTCTATGCTTGTGTGTTCTCCAAATGCCCATTGATCCCCTTTTATACTTTTCTCATTGGAAAACCAATGGCCATGATTTAATCTCAATCAATGGCTAAGATTAAATAGACTCTAACAACCCTAACTAACTGGATTCTAGAAGTCTTTAGAGGAAACAATTATTTAATTACATAATTATCTAGACAACTCAGCCCTTTCTAGAAGTCTCTAGAAAATAATTAAATAATTAAATAACACTTCTTGGGAATGGAGACACCTATCCAAACTACATAAAAATCAACAATTACAACTCTTGTTAATCTTGCAAATCTTTACACGTTCTTGTGGGTTAGCAGGACCACTTCCTCCCTCCATAGCCAATCTCTCTAGACTTGTTTATTTGAATTTGGAAGACAACTACCTAACAGGTGTCATACCCCCTTCTATAGGTAACCTTTACGGTCTTAATTATCTTGGTCTTATTGGCAACCAGTTCAATGGTACAATTCCATCCTCAATTTCAAAGCTTGTGCAGTTAATAACCCTCCACCTGAATTACAACCGTTTAAGTGGCCACATTTCCTTATCTTCTTTTGATAATCTCACTAGATTAGAAAATTTAGAACTTTCTCACAATCAGTTAAATGTGAGTATTTCCTCGACCTGGATTCCCAACCTTAAGAGTTTTGTCGTTCTTGGACTAGCTTCTTGTAATTTGGCTGAAATTCCATCATTTCTTGTAAACCAATTTAACTTGGACACGTTGGATTTGTCTGGAAACAATATGCTAGGGAGCGTCATTCCAAAATGGATATGGGATCTTCCAGAGCTTTCTAATCTTAACCTTTCATCTAACCAGTTGTCTGGTTCATTGCCATCAAGACTGACATCCAAGAATCTTCTCTATTTGGATCTGCACAATAACAGTTTACAAGGTGCTATTCCCCTGCCACCGCCATCTGATATTTCACTGGTGGACATGTCAGATAACCAGTTTACATCTTCAATTCCTTCAGATATTGGGGAATATCTTCAGGGAGTAATGTTTTTATCTCTGTCTGGGAATAATATTAGTGGAAATATTCCAAATTTTATTTGCAGCAACAGTGTGGAAGTTCTAGACTTGTCAAAAATCATGCTCAGCGGTAATGTTTCTCCTAATTTAGCAGCAAACTGTTCGAGTCTAGCGGTTCTGAATTTGGGTAACAATCATCTGCAAGGTCACATGCCAGGATTCCAAAATGTCAGAAAGCTTCAGACACTAAATCTGAATGGTAATCTTTTCCAAGGGGCTATTCCATCGTCTTTAGCAAATTGCATTTTTCTTCATGTTCTTGATATAGGAAATAACAATCTAGAAGGAAACATTCCAGAGTGGATTGGAAACTTATCAGATCTAAAGATTTTGATTTTGAAGTCCAATAAATTTGAAGGTAATATTCCGAGGCAAATAATTGATCTCCAAAAACTTCAAATTCTAGACCTTTCTCAAAACAATCTTTCAGGGTTTATTCCAACTGCCCTTCAAAATTTGTCATCAATGGTCAACGCATCTCAGAGCAGTCCAGAGCAGCTTAGCTATCAATTTTCATTTCGATTGTACTATAAAAATAAGGTAACAGTTTCAACAAAAGACAGGCAACTTTCTTATGAGATGGTTCTAACAAAAGACAAAGTAAGCAATATCTAGAACATGAAATCTCTATGGCTGTATAATATATATAAGAAAATATATGTAATAGGACAATTACATGTCACATATAAAAAATGATAATGAAGTGAATCGAGAGAGGGTCTAGATTCTATATGCATAGAGGTGAAGAGGACAGGAGAAGCAATTCACTTACCATAAAGAAGAGAAACTTTGATGATGATGATAATGGAACAGCTTGTTGAGAAGATCATCTTGTTTGATTTTATTGTAGCAGCACTATATCTATCGATATGTATCCCACAATTTGTAGTAAAAATGCTGTGGCTATTATAGTTAAGGCAAGCAATTTTGTTGCTTGCTATTCAATGCAATGTTTTGTATGCCTAACCTTCAAGGAAAATCTAATCCTTTCTAAATAGGTGCATATATGTACTTAATTGTTGATTGCACAAAGCAATACAAAGATTGTGACTGGCAAACCAATGGGTGAAAAAAACCCAAGGTAGCGAGCAACAAACCATAAAAAGAAGACTGGATTATGTTAAGAATTTTATTCTGTTGCAAACATAGGTGGAAATTTGATGCCATATAAAGAAGCATAGAAACAAATTCATGTTGAGAAGCCCATGCAAACCACATGCTTGTTTTCGAAGAGAACCACTGGCAAAAAATTATCACAGGGGACGTGTTGGAAAAGGCGAAACGAGAAAATATACCCTAATTGACAACAACAATCAACTCTCACTTACAGAAAAAGAACGCAACCTCTATAACTTGAGCTTTTTGATTTGCATGTGCATAGGAAACAAGCGTCACTTTGCACAACCTACCATGAAAAGATTGTCTCATGTATGTGCTACATATATTGCCAATGGTTGCAATAATACTTTCCACTTAAATCTCACCAAAATAATTGAGAAGATTGAGGTAGTTTCAAAAATGCATTGTTCAGCACTAGGTTGTGGATTGAGCTACATAACATACATAACAAACATTATAGGAAAGAAGCATACTACATCCACATCCAACATGGCACTATCATTAGGGATCGCAAAGCAATAGCAAGAACACTTGGTAAGCATTAGATGGTTAGCCAGACATGATAGTTACATAGACAAATACATCATCAATGCATATATGTGCACAAAACTCTGTCAAGATATTCTATGCACTAAGAACATTGTAAACAAGATAAAAATAACATTCTCTTTAGAACAACTCACAGATAGTTGTAAATATTGAATTATGTATGCATATATACATAGATATCCAACACACGAACCAATATCTACACATCTGTACCAGCAAGTTGTATAACACAGGGAAATCTCAATTGCATGCATGTATATTTATCTATATGCATATGTAAATGCACACATACATACAATTATGTCAACAAGTAGATATATGAGTAGGTGTAGATAGCAATACATCTCCTAAAAAGGACAAAAACTCTACATAAATAAACAATATAAAATTAAATAAAAAAATATACACTTAAAACATATGGAAATTATAGCCAACATAATTAATAGAAAAAAAAATAACTGTATCTTTTTAACTTAGACATTATAAGTTATACTTCATCATCTTAATATATAACCATTCAAACAAACAAAAAAGAAATAGCAGTAGAGAGTAAAGGTCTTTTTGATGTGACAAGGAGTGTGAGGGAATTAAAAAAACTAAATGTCCAACCAAGATGAAGTAAAAAAAATATAAAAAAACCCAATTAGCCATGCTTGTCTTGGTCTTCAAAAGGAAATACAACAACTATATCTGGAGCCTACTGCAAGGTGGAAGAAATAGTAGACAAATCTGATAGTAGCAACTTGCACTCAATTTCAAAGTTAAGCTTTGCAACCTTCACTATTGTTGTTTTCAGTCTTATTTTTGAATTATAAGTTTGAGTTTTGATTAGAACTATGAAAAAAAATGGCGTGTAGGTAACAACATTTATAACAAAATCAACACTCATTTTAGTGGTAGAATCATATTGCAACATGTAAAGTTGTTTTGCTAAAATTTGTAATAGGCTTGTTGCAGCCTCATCAAAAGTAGTTTCCCAAAGCTCACCTATGTGGTCTTTGATCTTTAGTTGCAATAAATATCGAAAGTCACAGTCACCTATTGTTCTCTAGAATTTTGGGTAGAACCATGTATTTCGCTTAGATTGTTCATACTTTTTTTTGCATTTCCTACCATTCACCTCCAATGGGCATGCAACATATCATAATGCATTAGTTTTTATAATTTTTACTATTTCCTTGAGAGTAGCTTACAAAGTCTATAGCAGGCCAAGGCAGTGGTCGAACATATATGCGATAGTCACTAGATCCCATTTCCCAAAGCAACCTTTCGAGGGACTGGACAAGGGGGTTCAACAACAGGTGGATCAATATATCCTCTCTTGATCAATGGTTATGCCTCTGATATGTCAGGATTTATATATAAAAGAGTCCTTGCGGCTGTGTTTAGAAGAGCTCCATTGAAGTACCCAACATGTGCATTTTTCACAGCAAGGATGAGAGCTGAACCAGGGGTGTACAACCTCTCTAACTCATGACCCTCTGCTTCCTAGTTTGAGCCCCACAAATTAACATTAATTGAAAAGGATGGCAGATCATTAAGTTTAACAGTCCTCTAAATTTTTTGGGACTGATCTTTTCTTTGTATGGTCGAAACCATTCCCACGTGCACCACAGTGCCAATAACATCAATTAAACTATTATTAGAGCAATCTACAATTTGATTTAATGGTGTGAAATAAAATACTTTCTATGGCACAAAGGCCTCATCATCACAACACTTTAACATTGAACTTTGATCCAGAATGATTTCCATCTAGTTGTTTAACTTATTAAATTTTATGTCTGCTTGTCTCACTGATCCCTTTGATACATAATAAGTATGTCCCACCTCAACCTTATCATAATGCATGTTTAAAATCTCATTAAAGAATGTAATCTATATTTCTGTGCCCTCATCATCAATGATATCAAAGTTGAAAACCTACCCCTCATGCCCTTTCTTGCTATAATGGTGCATATCCCTCTTTGTTGTTACACAGCCTTTTATCGTCCATTTGGTTTGGTAAACATTCAACCCTTTAACATGGCTGATTTTTGCAAGAGCATCTTGTTGCCTTGGTGATGTATTAATTCCAAAGATGGAGGCTCGTTTGGATGGGGAGGGTGACTCACATCCAAATTTTTGTTCTTCTTGATCTCTAAACAAATATTTAGGTATTCCAATTAGTTGGCAATCTGCCATCTTCACATCTAGGGACAACATGACAATTGATCTAGAATGAAACGGACATTAAATACTTTAAAAGGAAGCAGGAAACTACAAGAACAAGCAAGGCAGAACTATATCAAACCTCATTTCCCACAGCTTTCTAGATAAATAGTTTGTCAAGCACACAATTGAAGCAGGAAACTACAAGAACAAGCAAGGCAGAACTATATCAAACCTCACAAACAAGGAAGCAGGAAACTACAAGAACAAGCAAGGCAGAACTATATCAAACCTCATTTCCCACAGCTTTCTAGATAAATAGTTTGTCAAGCACACAATTGAACCTATTTTCAATTCACTTGTAAACAAAAGGTCATTGTATTTTGTAGGAAAAGTTCCCATCTGCATGTGGGTTCCATCAAATAGGATGACTTTGTACCGATCGACTGGGCTTTGATCACTTCCTATTTTTTGGTAAGACATTAGTTGGAGGACTAGAGATGGGACAACATCTCCAACATCTATAAATCATAGCACATCTCTTGTTAAGGCTAGATTCACATTTGTAGCCTACAAGGCAATCAAACTCAGCATTATAGTGGCCATAATGAGATGACTATAACTATGAATCAACTCTAAAAGGAAACAACAATATTGACACATTTGGAAACTAAGACATTTTCCCCTCTAAGATCTAAGTTACTCCAAAAAGGCTAATAAATTGAAGGGGAAACAAGACAGACAGTTCAAATATAAATAAGTTGGAAAATATATCATAGTAATTGTTAATGCAAATGAAGTATTTTTTTCATTTGTTTGGTGTAATTGAGAAACTGACAAGATAATTGGCAGCAGCAATAAACTAAACAACAAACACACTTACAAGACTGCTGCTTGAGGATTGTTCGCCAACCTCAAAAGAGCTAGAGACCACTGACATTGCTCTATTTTCTCTTTTAGGAATGAAGAGCTGCAACACCGATGGCTGGCTAGAAGATCTATGACTTCAAAACACAACATGGGAACTTAATTTTTTTACACAGCCATTAACAATATGGCAGAAAAAAATTAATAATAACAAGGGCTTCAATGATTCAAATAATACTTAACATACAATTTGTTTTTGATAAAAGGTAAAACGGGTTTTATAGGGACCTGAAACCACAAAGTTTACAATAGAAAAGAAAGGATAGAAAAGTCTAGGAGACAAAACTGGCTGCACAAAAGGAAAAGACCAGAACTATCAGCAGCCACCTGCAAAAGACCAGAAAGGTCAAACAAAATAGGCCAGCAGAAGAGCCAACAAAATACCAACCGCAATCAACCTAGAGTCTTCAGGACAGACTCTATCTCTGCCTCTAGGTTCTGCATATCATGAACGCCCTTCATAAAGATTTGAATCATTTACGGAGTGGGAGGAGCCTTCCTCTTCAAATTGGCCCTGGTTCTCTTGGAAATGCCGACATCATCCTCCTGATTTCTTTCATTAATTTCCTCCAGATTAGCCACCAGAGACCCCTATTGAGATTTTTCCTATTTCTCAATCATGGCATTGATGATGATGGCGTTGTGTCTGGCCATATGGTTGTTTTGCTCGGTAATGATTTTGACAGTATTTTTCATTTTCTCCAATTCAAATTCAACATTTCTGTCCTTACCAACTTGGTACTGGGTATCAATGTTGACACCATGATCTCTTCGTTCCAACTCTTTCTTATCAAGCGCCATAACCTTGACTCCCAATTCTTCCAATTTTCTTTGAAGGGCCCAATTTTTTATCTTTAACTCATTGATTTCATGAAAAGCCCATTTCAAAAGTTTGAAATGGTTATCAACATTATTTCTAGCTAAATCCAAAAAATCCACAGAGGGATCTCTATCAGTGTTGCAACAAGTATTAGTAGGGTCAAGAGTAACATGAGAACTAGTTTTAGCATTTCTATCCAATGACGGGACAATAGAAGGCTCATAATTGTTAGCACTAGACTCCTTAGAATCAGGAGAATCTTCAGAGTACGAGACTAGGTTTTTAGCTAGAGGATTCTTATCAATACTTCTGGTTTTAAGGGAAGGGCTTCCCGGTTTAGGCACAGCGTGAGCTTTCATAGTGAGGGGGTTAGGGATAATCTTACTAGTTTGGACAATAGACAGGCATAGGCTCGTTCTAGCTAGACTTAAATTGGGAAAAAACCCTGAGCAACTGGGTTTAGTATCACCATCCTCAGAATCAGGGGAGGCTTCCAAATTAGCAGGGACGGGCATTTTTTGATAATGTTCAATAATTAATCTAATCAGGCCAGTATGCAAAATAGGGAATCTTCTAGTGTTTTTCTTGTGGTCATCGAAGCTTTTTCTCAAAGAACAGAGAAGATAGTAGGGGAAAGAAACCCTGACCTTGTAGTAGAAGTGGTTGAGCAGGGCAAAGTGATAACCATATACCCTGGTGAAGTGACCATCCAAAGTTATGTACTCCATGATAACTCGAAGAACCTTTCTCCAAAGAGCTTTTATGGTGTCTGCTTCAAAGTAGCTATTAGCAATTTTCACCAAATTCATTCTCTCCTCTTTTTTTGGAAATCTGACAATGGCTTCATTCGAGAAAACCCTATCCCTGAATTTTTTTTTCCCATCAGTAGACATTCCCGTCACTTCACTATAAGAACTTCGTTGAGCTCAACTTTCCTACCAAAAAGGGTAAGAACCCCATTATCCCAATTTTTCTCAAAAAGATCCATAGCCTCCTAATTAGAACCATGGAGTTTCTCCAGAAAAGGAAGTAAACCCCCTCTTTTAACTTTTAACCAAGCCTTAACATTTCTTGTGTGCATCTCAAAGTTGTTTGACTCAATTCTTTTCCTATCCCCACCCATCTTGGCACGCACAATAGAGCAGACAAAGACGAGAACTTTACTAGAACTGGTCCCGCCAAATCTAAGAACCCACAAAGAGTGCCAGACCACCTTGCAGACTAAGCAACTAAGCTCGGTCCCATACAATCTAATGATTGTGATGTGATAATTCCATCTTGTCCTCATTAATGAAATGACATGCCTCTTGTCCATGTGATTCATCATAACTCAATAAAGCCCAGACATTAACACTTAGATCACTAAAATTTAGCCACGTGCTGTATTCATTACTCCTAACCCCTTCATTAGCAAAAAAATCCGCTACGACATTGGCTTCTCTATAGGCATGTGAAATGTTTATGTTGTCAAACTTAGCTAAAGTCGAGATGGCATCATCAATCCATGATTTTATAGTCCACGTGGGGGGGACTTTCCAAGAAGACAATCAATAATTTTTTTGGAATCGCCTTCAAGCCAAAGGTTTTTAAAATTAAGACTTTGGGCCAAATTTATTATATAAAAAGCTTCAGCAGCCTCAGCCAAGTGATTGGTTTGGGAAGCTAGAGGAGTAGCTGTCACTCCTATAAAGTTTCCAAAGGAGTCCCTTATGACTCCACCACAACCCGCCGCCCCCAGATTACCTTTAGTCACACCATCCAAGTTAGCTTTGACCCATCCATTAGGCGGAAAAGACCAGCAGACACCCTCTCTATCCTTTTTAACTTTTTTAGGGGCACAAGGAAAATCAAGACTTATATTCCATTCCTTGGCAACAATAAGATCATATGACGAATGGACCACTTTCCCAGAATTGCTAACCTTCTGGGAGATAGCAATGACATTTTCTTTTAGGAACCTGATAATTTTATCAAAAACAATGTCCACCGGAGCTTCTTTATCTCTATAATTGTGTTGTTGCATTCTTTCCAAAGAACCCAAGCGACACGAGGGAAAGAGAAATCCCATAAAAACCAGAGAATAGGATTGTGAGTCAGGGCTTTCCATTGAAGGAAGAAGTCTTCAATAGATGAGGGAAAAACCCATGAAAGTTGCCAATAATTGATTATTTTTTCCCAGACTAAGGTAGCAAAAGGACAATGAAGGAACAAATGATGCACTGACTATGCCTCCATCTTACAAAGAAAACATATATTATGTATTTGAAAGCCACGTTTGCAAAGGTTATCAACCGTAAGCACCTTAGTTTGGAGAAGGATCCATAAAAAATATTTATTTTAGGGATCAAATGTCTAAGCCAAGCCTTCGACAAAAAGGGAGGAGAACCCTTGGAAGAAGTAACCCTAGCAAAGGAAAACAGAACAAAATAGTTACCCGAGGGTTCATCAGTCTAGACAAGATGATCATCCAACTAATCAGAGCAAATTCTAACAGCTAACAAAGAAGACTAAATAGGAGCAAGAGCCTGACTGATACTGCATAGATCAACTCATTTTCCATTCACTCTATAGTCTTTCACAAAAGAACCAAAATGAGCTTTAAAATTCTCTACCCATCCACTACAGGAATTAATTTTTATTAGGGGCTCCTTAGACAGCCATCTATCCTCCCAGAATCTAGTTTGGTTTCCACTTCTAACTTGCCACCCTGTTCCAGAGTCAATAATTTTTTTCCCAGTGATCAGATTATTCTAGCAAGTTGAACCTCTGGGAAGAAAATTGGATTCCTTCAGCATTATAAGAGACCTATTGCTCTCTAGATATTTACTAGCTAGGATATCAGTCCATTTGCCTGAAGATGAAAAAATTCTCCAGATTTGTTTTGCTACAAGAATCTTGTTAACTGTTCTGATTCTTCTAAGACCTAATCCTCTGGCCTTTTTTGGTTTTCACACAAGTTCCCAACCTATTAAATGTATTATTTTCTTTTCTTCAACCCGCACCAAAAGAAATATTTTTTGAATCTTTTCTATAGCATCCAAAAACTTAGCAGGAATCTTAAAGAGGCTCAGAACATAGATCAACAAGTTCTAAAGAGATGCTTTAAGGAGTTGAAGTTTACCCGCTTGACTTAGTAGAGCTCCTTTCTAGCCAGCAAACTTCTTGCTAAACCTCTCGACCAAAGAAATTCAAAAGGATTTAGGGGGTTTAAGGCTTAAGGGTAAGCCAAGATAGGTGGCAGGCAAAGATTCCACTCTACAACCAAGGATTCTGGCTATTTTAGTTTGCCTATGAGCTGGGGTGTTGAAGAAGAAAAGATAACTTTTTTTATTATTAATCAGCTATCCAAACACTCTCCCATACTTATCGAGTAGATATTTCAATGTTTTTCCTTCTGAGACTGAGGATTTACCCAAAAGCATTGTATCATCAAAAAATTATTGATGAGAACAAACTAGGTTACTTGAGGAAGGATTGAGACCAAGAAGGGATCTATTGTCAATCAACCTTTTCAAATTTCTTCCAAGACTTTCATCCATGATAGTAAATAAAATAGGAGAAATAGGATCACCTTTTCTTAGACCTCTAGAGCTTTGGAAGAAAGTCGTCGGAGATCCATTCACCAAAATAGAAATAGAAGTAGTAGACACCAGTTGTTCCACCGTTTGAAGAACCCTGTTGCAAAATCTGAAAGCCTTTAAAATTTTAAATAAAATAATCCATTCAACTCTGTCATAGGCATTTGAGATATCAAGCTTTAACAAAAAGCCTTTAGTCTTAGATTCAACCAAGGAATGGATATTCTTATGTACAGAAACAATAGAGTCAAGTATTTGTCTTCCAGGGACAAATCCATTTTGTTGAGGTGAAATCAAAGTAGACAAGAGAATTAAGAATCTTGAAGTCAGAACCTTTGAAATGATTTTATAGATCGAGTTGCAGAGGCTTATGGGTCTGAAGGTCTCAAAGTTCATCACCCCAGGCTTCTTAGGAATTAGAACTAGGAAAGTGGCATTCAATTCTTTTAAGAGACTATTGGATCTAAAAAATTCTTTAACAGCATTCACTACATCGTCTCCAACAATCTCCCAGAACCATTGGAAGAAAAACAAAGGGAACCCATCTGAACCCGGAGCTTTACTCCCATCAAAAGAGAAAATATCCTTCTTGACTTCCTCATTGGTAGGAATAGCAAACAACATAGTGTTATTTTCCTGATTGATAACTTTAGGTATAGCCTCAATTAAATGATCCTGATCATTTTGGTTATTTTCATTGTTTTCAGAAAGAATATTTTTAAAGAATAAAAAACATGCTTTCTAATGTCCTCCTCCTCCTCATACCTCGTACCATTCACATCAATCTGAGATATTTTGTTGACAGCTCTGTGTTTTGAGGCCAATAGATGAAAGTACCTAGTATTTTTGTCACCTGCAAATAACCATAAAGCTCTAGATCTTTGCCTCTAGAACTCCTCTTCCTTTTTGATAATGTCATGTAACTTACTGAGTAGCTCATTTTCTCTTTCCTTTGTATCATTCACATATCCCTCCTAAATTTTACATTGAATCTCCCCCAGATCCATCTGAAGATGTTCCCAAAGGACTCTTTTTTCCATTTTTTCAAGTTACATTTAATTTCCTTTTTTTTTTAGCTATTCTAAACATAGTTGTGTTTGAGATACTTATGTTCCACCATTTCCTAATTTACTCTTTGAAAACAGGATGAGAAATCCACTTTTTTTAACTCTGAAAGGGATATTTTTCTTCTTTTTTATAGGATCCGCAACAAAACTAATAGGGAAGTGATAAGATCCAATCCTAGAGAGAGCTTTAAGAGAACAATAATAAACAAAAAGCCAATGATTAGAAACTAAATATCTATCAAGTCTGACCTGTATAAGATCCATCCCCTTTCTGTGATTCGACCAGGTAAAGGAAGCTCCAAGTAAATATAGATCAATCAGCCCCTGGTTGTCAATGAAACTCTAAAGATCCTCTTTGCTCTCCTCATTGATCTAGGAACCTCCAAATTTTTCTTCATTCATTAAGGGTGTATTAAAGTCACCCATAACAACCCAAGACTCTTTGTAAACAATCCTCCTAAAGGCAGCCAGCTCCATCCAGAAGGATTTTCTAAGACCTTTTTCATTGGGGGCATAGATGTTCAGTTTGATCCAACTAAAATTATCCCTAATATGTGTGAATCTAGTAGCAATATGGTTTGTACCTTCCAAAATTGGATGCCCTTTGATTATGTGACAATTCCAAAAAGTAGCAATACCTCCTGAAGCACCATTCGAGTTGTTTCCATGAGTACTACAATGCTGAAACAGATTCAACTTTTCAACTTTTTCCTTAGACATTTTCATCTCTTGAATAAGAAGTATATTAGGCTTGTGATCTCTGACAAAATTGCATAGAAGATCCTGCTTGTGGGGACTATTAAGTCCCCTGATATTCCAGGGCATAATCTTCATTAACTACCAAGGGAGTTGATGCACTCCGAGATGGTTTTTTGAGATCCATCTGCAATATCCTAAAAATTGTTATGCTCTCTTGTCCATTTAAAATACTTTTTCCCTCAAGAGTTCTTTGTTGCTCCATAGTCTACCTTGGCTTTTGATCTAGTAGAAATACCACTTGGATTCTTCCATTGTTTGTTTTTATTTTTATTTTTCTTTGATAAGATCTCTTCTTTATTAGTCTCTTCTTGACTATCTGTCTCTTTAATAGATTCCCATTCCTTATCAGTAAGGAGCCTTTGTTCCCAGGGTAATGTCTCCATGATACCATTTGAATGAAATTTTGAAAAGTTGCTAGAGAGTTCAAAAGAATGGTCTAGATTATCGAGGGAATCCTTAAAAAATTCCAAGGATTTAGGATACTTAAAGTGATCTACACTTGAAGGAAAAAGACCTTCAGGGGAAGGGTGTGGGAGAGGGATGTTCAGCTCCAAAGATAGCCCCTGAATGGGAATATCCTCCAAACCTGGGATCCCATCATTTTTCTCAACTGGGGTAAGCTCTTGGGAAAAGGGGTGAGCGTCATGATTTAGTTTTTCTTCCCCATCTATCCAATCTTCACTGGATTCTTTTTCCTTTATAGGTAAGGTATTCACAAGATCCATTTGTTGGGATTCCAGCAGATCATCACCATTATTTTCCATAACCTCTTCAACCTCATTAGAAGTTCTTTGACCATTAGACTCTTTGTTTTCAAGGCAGTCACCTCCTGCTTTCTTTTGGCAAATAGATTTCAAATAACCTGCTAGTTTCTTTTTCTCTTTGGTGGCATTTAAAGGGAATTTCTTAGCCCAGTGACCATATTTTCTACATTTGAAGCAAGCAAACGGTATGGTTTCAATCTCTATGTCTTGCAACCAGGATCCCAGTTTTGATTGAATCTGAATCGATGAGGGAAGGTCAGTATTCTGAGAGACCCCAACACATATTCTTACAAAAACCAACCTCTTTCTAGCAGCTGTCATAGAATCAATAGAAAGGAACTCTCCAAAGGAATTCACAATACCATAAAAGACATCCTCATTCCAGTATTCCAGGGGAAGGCCCAGAAATTTGACCCATGCTAGGACATTCTAAAAAATATAGTCTGAAAGGTCCAGATTAGAGGACCACTTCTTTAGAGCCAGGGAAAATTTCCCTATAACTCAAGGACCCCCACTTCTAACAGCCAAGATATCCTCTCTGCAAGTGAACTCAAATGCAAAGAAACCCTTTGGAAGAGCAGCAACTGATACTTTTATGTTAGTTCTCCATTTTTTTTTAACAAACTCCCTGACCACTTCAATATTTGGTCTAGGGCCCATAAATTTCCCAACTAGGGTTCTTTCCATTAAAGCAATATTATGATTAATTAACAGATCTGGCACAAAAATTGCAAACTTACCTTTATCTGGGAAAGAGATATTTTGCACTAGAGGGAAAGATGACTTTCCATTTGGTTTTACCCCAAACAGAGAAGTCCAAGGTT
>VDFB02281492.1:579357108-579602534 GCA_007258455.2 Sequoia sempervirens
ACAATCTCAAAACCAGCTAGCATTCAAGAGACAAAACATCCACATAGCATTTTCCCTCAATTAACTGGTTGAGGAGGCTACAAATTCAAAGCTTTTGTTTCCTATAATAATTCCTTGCTTTGGGATACACAATATATTATAGCCAACAAAAGGTTTGAATTCCTAGCCTTCTCGTTCAGGAAAATGAGGGAAAATTCAGTCTAGATGTCTATGCTCTTTCCACAAGGATTAAAACAACGGGGGCTCATGGGAATTTCAGCTAGGTAGATTTTTTTTAAAGGGAAGGCCATTTTCCACCTTAGCCTTGGTTTGCGAGAAGCTCAAAAATCAAAAAGGTTTGCAAGGATTCAAACCAAAGTACACACAAGAAAACTAGAGGCTAAGAATATAGAGGACAACATTCAACATAGGCTATATAACAATGACTATTTGATTGGATTGCAACCATAATGAGTAAAAAAAAACCATAAATCGAACATTATAGGTTTCAAAGTTAAAACCCATGCCAAAAAAAATAATCTTATAGCACGTCTTCCCACTTGCTTCAAACACACATCTTCTCACCTTTCTTGCACAAAAATAGGAAAAATATTATCACAAGCGACACTTTTCTTTTGCATTTCCAACCATCTGCCCTTACAAAAAACATAAAATAACCTCCACCCACCTTCACAGAAGTTTCATAAAGCTTAATCCAGCTTGCACCCTCACAGAAGCTTACCCTCGTTGCTCATGGCTCTCATATGAGGTATAGCAACAGAACGACATGAAACAATGCCTCATTGATAATTTCCCAAAAGTTTGTCTTGTTCCCTAAGGCATTAAAGCATAGCTATTATTACGACGATCCCCAGTACACGCAAAGCATACAATAATTAATGTTGATGCAAACTAGCATTTAATTTTTGCATCCTTCTCTATCCAGAAGACCCGACAAACGCCACCCTATTCCCAAAGCAACCAACAACCATCTCTGCCACCTTTTTTGTGGTTATCAGATGGCCAAAAATCTGAGAGGCCAATGGAAAATTATGACCAAAGTTATAACCCACCCGCCACCTTGTTACCGGTCATTGGAAGCCTAAAAAATGGTGAGGCTAATGAAAATTCTGAGCAAAGTTGACAAAAATAGCCTGTCGGCTAAAAATAGCCATATATATATATATATATATATATACATATAGATACATATACATATATATAAATATATGTATGTACATATATGTATATATATACACACATATTTATACATATACATATATATACATATATATATCTACATATATACATATACATATATCTACATGTGTATGTACATACTATACATACTACACATATATAGATATATACATATATGTAAGTACATACAATACATGTTCACATATACACATATACATATAGATATACATATACATACATATATGTATGTACATACTACAATATATATACATACAATACATATACACATATATACATATATATATGTACATATATACATATATATATATGTACATATATGTATATATATACACACACACACACATATATATATATATATACATATATGTACATACACACATATATACCAAAAGCTATGAACATTATATATACATACAAATCTACATATACATATATATGTATACACATAAGCTGTATATGGACTAGCCTTTCACACGAAAGCCTTTGCATAGGTCTATAACTATGAATTTAAGCATTGTATGGCAAAGGTTACAATGGAATAAAAAAGTTAATTTTAAGCAATTCATTCCGTTGATGTCCACCTTAGGCTATATTGTTCCATTTCTGGCTTCCATTTAGTGTCTATAGTTGCAACACAACAAAATAGTCAATGTTTTGGACATTATATATACATATATATATATACATACATATATATATATATATATACACATATATATATGGATATATATTGATATATATATGCACATATATAGATACATATACATATATTACATATATATATACATATATATACATATATATATGCATATATACACATACATATACATATAAGTACATATATATATACACATATATACGCATATATATATATATATACATATACATATATGTATCTATATATATGTATACATATATGTAACTATATACATATATGTATACATATATATATATATATATATACATATATATATAGGTACATATATATATAGAGAGAGAGAGAGACACACACACACATACATACATATAGATATATATCAAAGCACAGAAAAAATGCACAGGCAGAAACTAAGCAAAAAAAAAAACCTAGATTTGTGGCTTCCATTTACCGTCTATGGTTGCAACACAACAAAATAATCAATGTTTTGGACGTTATATGTACATATACATATACACACACACACACACAAATATATATATATATATATATGCATAGATATACATATATATACATATTAATACATATATATGCATATATACACATAAATATACATATACATACATATACATATAGACATATATAAGCATATATATATATATATATATACATATTGTTTCTTCGCAGCAATATTGTTTGATTTGTGGTTTGAATTGTGCGCATAAGTTTTTGTATGGATTTCTCAGAATGATTTTTAGTGTTTTGCACCTGTGGCCATCTAGGTGATTGTTGATAACAATATTGTTTCATTTAGGTCTTTTGTTTTGTGGGGATGGTTGCAATGCAATAAAATACTTATTGTTATGTAGTTCATGTTGCTTTGCGTCAAACATTGTTCACTGTTACCATTTGTCTTATGCCATTTTGTTTCATTTATGACTTCCATTTACGACACCAACCCTTGCATTGTTGTTCCTCATCCTAGTCAGCCTATGAATACATACATATGTTTGTTAAACGAATTTTGATGTATTTATCAAGAACATATTGCTGGATGGTCTTCTCTGGCTTTATGTTGTTAAATGTAGCTGTGAGTGAGGATGGAAAGCTTTTGTAAAGGTGCAAGTACATTCATTGGCTGTGGAATCTATGTGAAGGTGCTTGGGTGTTATCTTGTGTTTATATATATATATATATGCATATATATATATATGTATATATATATATATAAATATATGCATATATATATATGTACATATATATGCATATATATACATATATATACATATTAATACATATATATGCATCTATACACATAAATATACATATACATACAATAATATACATACATATATGCGTATATATACGTATATATATATATATATATATATATATATATATATATATATTGTTTCTTCACAACAATATTGTTTGATTTATGGTTTGGCTTATGGACAGATGTTTTTGTATGGATTTCTGGTATGTGCAGGATCATCATGGAAAAAACAAGACCTTAAGTGGCAAAAAAATAAGGAAAATCAGAGTTAGGCAACTTGACGTAAAAATTTGAATAAGTTATCTATATTATTTTAAAAATATGTAAGAATAGAATCTATAGAAAATTGAATTTAGTTTCTAAACTATTAGGTTTTTTTTTTTTTAAATCCATTTGGTGAGAATTTGAAATTTCAATGTAGAGTACTTAAATTTTAGAGAAAAAATGAAGTAGGTGTCTATCGACCACCCTAACCACAATAAAATAATAATATTTTTTTATAAGATTTTAGATATAAGTAGAGGACTCATGTCCCAATGTGACGATATATTTTATTTTTTTTTCCAAGTAAATAATTAATTATGATTTTTTATTACAACTTTTAAAAATATTAAAAACTTCGTATGTCGACCATTAACTTGGTCAAAACTTCATGAAATTCAATTTTTCTTTCTTAATCCTATATTATGTGAAGCATAGAATGTAACACATTTTTTGGATTCAAAAATGTGATACCATTTGAAAGCTATAGATGTTTTTCAATCAGTCTATCAATCGGGACTTTAGTCGTAATTTGAATAGAAAATGAATAATAATTACTTATTAAATTCAAAGTAAAGCATAATTTATATTGGTGGAAATTTGAGAATCTCCTTTAAAAACCCTTTTCGTTTCATCAATTTTGGGTCAAAAAAAGTCGTCAGCCACATACCCATCATATTGCCACATTTTGGCCCATCATGATCCTGCACATACCCTTTCTAAAAATAATTTTTAGTGTTTTGCACCTCTAGCCATCTAGGTGACTATTGATAACAATATTGTTCTGTTTACGTCTTTTGTTTTGTGGGAATGGTTGCAATGCAATAAAATAGTTAATGTTATGTAGTTCATGTTGCTTTGTGTAAGGCATTGTTCACTATTCTCATATGGCTTACGCTATTTTGTTTCATTTATGGCTTCCATTTATTACAACAACCCTTGCATTATTGTTCCTCATCCTAGTCAGGCTATGTATATATACATATGTTTGTAAAACAAATGTCTATGTAGTTATTGAGAACATATTGTTGGATGGAATTCTCTGGGTTTATGTTGTTGAATGTAGCTGTGAGTGAGGATGGCAAGCTTCTGTAAAGATGCAAGTGCATTCATCGGCTATGGAATCTATGTGAAGGTACTTGGGTGTTATCTTGTGTTTTTAATGCAATAAAATAGTTAATGTTATGTAGTTCATGTTGCTTTGCACAAGGCATTGTTCACTATTCTCGACTGCCTTATGCTATATTGTTCGATTTATGGCTTCCATTTTCCACAACAACCCTTGTCTTGTTCTTCCTCATTCTAGTCAGCCTATGTATACATACACATTTTTCAAATGAATGTCAATGCAGTTATCGGAAACATATTGTTCAGTGTCATTCTAAGGGTCTATTGACTATTTTATTCCATTGCATCCATAAACACAAACCAAAAGCCATAAATCAAAAAACATCACAACACCAAATCCATGCAAAACCATACACAGAAAATGCAAACCATAAATCAAATAACATATTTGAAACAATCAAAAGTACCTTATGGCAAATCAAGACAATTACAATCGAAAAAAACTGCATAAGGTCAAAGATTTTTCTCCGTTGCCAACATATCCACTAAATGCAAGAAATAAAGAGAGACCCATGGGAAATTAATATATATATATATACATGTATGTATATATCTACACATATATATACATATTAAAATATACCCAACATAGCCTAAGGCACTGAACAATAATCAACAATACTTAATGTAACCAAACATAGAATCAACAACATTAATTATTTTATTCTGTTCCAACCATAACCACAAAAAGAAAGCCATAAATTTAATTCTGGTCAAATATTTTTCCCCATTGCCAACATATCTGCTAAATTCAAGCCATAAAGAGAGACCCACATAAAATTAATATATATATAAATACATTTATATATCTACACAAATATATGTATATATATACACATGTATATACATATTAAAATATACCCAACATTGACTAAGGAAAAGAACAATAATCAACAATACCTAATGTGGCCAAACATAGAATCAACAACATTAATTATTTTATTATGTTCCAACCATAACTAGAAAATGAAAGACAAAAATCAAACAACATTGGTTTCAACCACTACCCAAATCTAGAAAGCAACAATATAGCTCAGGCTATACAATAAGAATCAACCAAAACTCCATAACCTTAACAATTTTAATCTTACCTATATATATTCATATTAAAATATACACAATATAGCCAAATATAGAGAACAATAATCAATAATACCTAATGTAACCAAACATAGAATCAACAACATTAATTATTTTATTTTGTTCCAACCATAACTAGAATATGAAATCCATAAATCAAACAACATTAATTTCAATAGCCACCCACATGCAAAAAGCCACAATATAGGTGAAGCTATACAATAAGGAGCAACCCAAACTCCATAACCTTAACATTTTTGACATTACATATATATATTGATATTAAAATATACCCAATATAGCCTAAGGTAGAGAACAATAATCAATAATACCTAATGTAACCAAAGATAGAATCAACACCATTAATTATTTTATTTTGTTCCAACCATAACCAGGAAATGAAAGTCATAAATCAAACAACATTACTCTCTATAGCCACCCACATGGAGAAAGCCACAATATAGGCCAATCTATACAATAACAATTGACAAAAACTCCATATCCTGTACAATTTTATTATGTTGCAAACATAGCCACAAAACACAAACATTAAACAAAAACCCTATGAAAATTGACAGTAACAAACCCATACAAAAAACACTCCTTTCTCAACACAATCTTCTCATAAATTGAAATCATACAGCCTTTTCAACAATGTTCACCTTCTCCAAAATGAAACAATATAGCTTAAGCAACACAACTATAATTGACAATACCCAATGGAAGCTAACACAAAGCAAATATTGTTTTGTGGCAATGGTTGGAATGCAATAAAATAGTTAATGTTATGTACTCCATGTTGTTTTGCATAATGGATTGTTCTCTATTGTTGTTTGTGTTAGGCTATATTGTTCCAACCATAACTAGAATAGGAAAGCCATAAATCAAACAACATTACTTTCAACAGCCACCCATATGCAGAAAGCCACAATATAGCCCAAGCTATACAATAAGAATCGACCAAAACTCCATAACCTTAACAATTTTAATGTTACATATATATACTGATTTTTTGTTGTGTTGCAACTATAGGCGCTAAATGAAAGCTACAAATAGAACAATATAGCTTAAGGTGGACATCAAAAAAATGAATTGCATAACAATAACTTCTTTATTCCATTGTAACCATGGCCATACAATGTTGAAATTCATAGTTATTGATGAAAGTGTAGAGGAGGCCAGCGAAATGTCATTAGCATTGATTGTTGTATAGTTTCTGTGTAGTGGTGATGGTGCAAGTAACATCTTATTTAAAGTCCTTAGAAAACAAAATAAATGTCTGTGCAATTATTGAAAACATATTATTCACTGTCATTCAGAGGGTTTATGTTGTTGTTGAAGGTAGTTGTGAGTGCACAGGACAAGCTTCTATGAAGGTGCAAGTGCGTTAAATGGCTATGCAATTTTTGTGAAGGTGGTTGAAGGTTATCTTGTATTTTTTTGCATGCATCGATGGTTCCAAAAGGTGTAGGTTGTGATAATTATGTGTTGTTCTTTTGCAGGTCATGGAGAAAGAACGGAGGAAAGAGGAAGTACTGTAAGTGGGAAGGGGTCTTATTGAAGGAAGCGGGGAGAGGTGCATCTCATTTGGGTTATTCTTGAAAGAAATATTGTTTTATTGTATCGATTGTTGTTGGAAAGACTGTATAGTTTTGTGGGTTTTGGCATGTCAGTGACTGTTGGTTATATTGTTCCATTTATGTCTTTAGTTTTGTGTGAATGGTTGCAAAATAGTTAATCTATTGTGTTTTTGGTGAATCTTGAAATCAAGATTTCTTGTGTTTTGTGGGTTTTCACATGTGGGTGAGTGTTGGAAATATTGTTTCATTTATGGCTTTCATTTTGTATGAATGGCTAGAAAATAGTTTATCTGTTGTGTTTTTGGAAAATCTCCCCATCTGGGTTACCATTGAAACCGATATTGATTCATTTAGGGTTCACATTTTTGTGGTGAAGGTTTGGAGTCGGTCTATTACTGGGACCTTTCTGTGTTTTGTGGGTTTTGTATGTGAGCCACTGTTGGAAGCCATGTTTTTGTGTGCGATGGTTTCAACCCAATGAAATAGTTAATGTTATACAGGTTGCGTTATTCTATGTTATATTGTTGCATTTTTCATAGGGTTCTGTTGGAAAAAGAATATATAGTTTGTTCGCAGTGATATTGTTTGATTTATGGTTTGGCTTTTATGCCATGTTTTTGTATGGATTTGTCACTATGATTTTTAGTGTTTTGCACGTTTGGCCATCTGGGTGAGTGTAGATAACAATATTGTTTGCATCATGTATTTTTTTTTGTGCTGATGGTTGGAATACAGTAAAATAGTTAATGTTATGTACTCCATGTTGTTTTGCATAAGGGATTGTTCACTCTTGTTGTCTGCGTTAGGCTAAATTATTCCAACCATAACTAGAATAAAAAAGCCATAAATGAAATAACATTACTTTCAATAGCCACTCACATGCAGAAAGCCACAATATAGCCCAAGCTATACAATAAGAATTGACCAAAACTCCATAACCTTAACAATTTTAATGTTACATATATATATTGATATTTTATTGTGTTGCAACTATAAACACTAAATGGAAGCCACAAATGGAAAAATATAGCCTAAGGTGGATAGCAATGGAATGAATTGCATAACATTAACTTCTTTATTCCATTGTAACCATTGCCATACAATGTTGAAATTCATAGTTATAGACCTATGCAAAGGCTTTCGTGTGAAAGGCTGGTCCATATACAACTTATGTGTATACATAGGCTATATTGTTCCAACCATAACTAGAATATGAAAGCCATAAATCAAAGAAAATTACTTTGAAAAACTACTGACATGTAGAAAGCCACAATATAGCCAAAGCTGTACAGTAAGAAACTACCAAAACTCCATAGCCTTGATAATTTTAATGTTATGTATATATATATCGATATTAAAATATACCCAATATAGCCCAAGGCAGACAACAATAATCAATATTACCTAATGTAACCAAACATAGAATCAACAACATTAATTTTTTTTATTTTGTTCCAACCATAAGCAGAAAATGAAATCCATAAATCAAACAACATTACTTTCTACAACCACCCACATATAGAAAGCCACAACATAGGCCGAGCTATATAATAAAAATTGACAAAAACTCCATATCCTCTACAATTTAATTATGTTGCAAAAATAGCCACAAAACACAAAACAAAAACCCTATGAAAGTTGATAGTAACAAACCCATACAAAAAACACCCCTTCCTCAACACAATCGCCTCAAAAATTGAAAAAATACAGACTTTTCAACATCATCTTCTCCAAAATTAAACAATATAGAGTAAGTAACACAACTATAATCGATAATTCCCAATAGAAGCTAACAAAAAGTGGATAGGATTGACTATTTTATTCCATTGCAACCATAACCACAAACTGGAAGCCATAAACCAAACAATATTGGTTTAAGGACAAATCTAGAAGAAGAAACCCACAAAACACAAAAAATGACAGATAAGAACCCATGTAAAACCATAAACACAAAATACGAACCTTACACCGAACAATACTCATTAAATCACAAACAATATTTAGCACGAATCAAAAACACCTTATGGAAAATCCAATGAAACAATATGGCAAACCTTTTTTTGCATATGCACCTCTTGCCGGTTTTTTCAAACAAACCTCTTTCCACTAGCTTTCTCTAGGTTTCCTTGTTTCTCCAAGCCTCCAAACATATGCAAAGAATAGAAACCATAAACAGAAACCCACAAAAAATCACAGTATCAAATGCATGCAAAACCATGCACACAAAATGCGAAGCATAAACCAGACAAGGTATTTGAAACAATCAATAGTACCTTATGGAAAATCAAGCAATATAACTGCCACCCACAAATCAAACAATATCGCCAAGGGTTTCTTCCACATGCACCTCTTCCCACTTGCTTCAAACACACATCTTCTCACTAGCAATATATTGTTGAGGGATACATCCTTTGCAGATGGATCATCTATTCAATGCTTACAACAACTTGGGTTTTGTGTGAGGATTTTATTATAAATGAAATGACCTATGATAAATGAGGTTCCTTTCCCATGTGTTGGATAGTTGGTGAAATAAATGTTTGGCTCTCTATACACAGTAAATTGAGACTTTTTTATCTTAATTTTGACTACCACTAAGATTATATGACATAGTACACTTCAAATACTATTTGAGCAAGGCTTGAGAGGTTACTTAATCATTTAGATAGATCCATGATAATAGCTTAATATATTTTCTCTTTCCACATATTACTCTGTCCTAGTGGGGCCTTTGTACAAAATTCTCCTTTCATAACACTTTCTAATATGATTTCATATTGAGTGGAAATTTTCCAAGCCCGAGGCTATAAAGGCTTAGTTTTTTCTACACATTTCATTAATGAAACATAAGGCCATGTGAAATCCTGTTCATTGTGTTTTAAATTTGGAACCATATTACATGTAAAAGATTAGATGGATAGCTTGGTGGAATGTTGTCATCATTTTATTTCTTGTTTCCTCCATATCTATAGTCATCAATTGGTTTGTATGTGCACTAGTCATATAAGACCACCACCTCAAATTTTACCAAGACACTACCACTTTGGAAGCACAATATTTTCATTTTTCTACTCAACTTTAGGTGGCTAAGCTCCACCATTAAAAGATCATAAATACTCATAATTTCTATGGAGCCCAAATGAAATCTAATGGCTCAATCTAAGAGACAAGGTCTCAAAATAATTATTTGAAACTTTGCATGCTCACCATACATCTCAAACCATTAAGAATATAAAGGAAAGGTAATACATATTTAATGAGATTTTTAAAATTTTAAATTATTTTTTTCTTTCTCTATGAGCAAGTTTTTTCTACTTAAGAATATACTTAGACTTGGTCAACTACTTCACAATACTTCCAAATTGTTATTTCTTGTTAAGTTTCTAATTCCTAGCATATTCTTTGGGATCAACTTCCCACTACAGAAGATTTGTGGGAGGTTATTTTTTTTATGTGTAACAAAAAAGCTCCTATTTTGGATGAATTTCCCACTAAATTTTATAAAGCCTTTTGGGATATAATCAGTCAATATCTTCACATATCTATTTAGATGATTTTCATAAAATTTATTTAATAAATTTAATTAATAAATGCAATGTAAAATTCATCCTTATAGATGGTAACCCTAAAGAAATTATTTGTCTATCACTTTGTTGAATGCCTTATGAAAGATTATTACTAAGGATCTAACACTTATACTTCAGTTCAAGTTCTTCCCCAACTATTTTGACTTAGACAAATTGATTTCATTAGATCCAAATTTATTTTGAATATATATTATTATTTTTTGGGAAGGAATATAATGGGCCCAACATTCTCAACAATGTTCCCTTTTTTATTAAAATCAATTTCACCAACCCTTATGGCCATAGTGATTACCCTTTCATTATTGCCATGCTTTGGATGCCTTGACTTGGACCTTATTTTATCTATTTTATGTAGATATAGTTTTTCTACTATTGTTTTTCATTTCTGGTCCATTTTCAAAGGTCTTCTTCTTACCCTAGACCTTTATATGCTTCTAATAAAAGACTTTGGTTATTTATCGACCCGTGTACTTTTTTAAACCTTAGTTAAGGTGATTTATCTTCCTAAGTCTCCCAATAAATTTCTTGGTGACCATTTTCCTAATGATTCATTCCTAACCCTAATCAAGGATGAACATAATGTAAAATAACTCTTCATTTCCCTGATACTATTTGATAAAGCTCTAGTTTGAGTATCCAATAGAAAATAACCCAATGTTACAAGTATTCATTTCTTCCAAAGCTATGATGGCTAGCTAATTTTGGCTAGAAATGGATGAATCATGGAAAATTCTTCAATTTTTGGGCATTCCCTTTTCTTTCAAGATTCTCCCATTGCTTTCTATCAAATTTCTCTTGTTAGGAATAAGAGAAACATTAGCTACTATATTATCAAGCCTTTTCTTTGGTTGACATATTCTAGATTTTCTCTAAAGTTTTGGCTATCATTTAGGTTTATTATTCCTCTTGTTGTGTCCCTTCAAAATCCTCTTATTTAAAGGATAAAAATTAGGTTAGAGACCTTTCTTGTGCCTCATGTGATGGGAGTTAAGGATTTCACCATGTTGCTTAAGAATTATATTATATTTTATATAATGTTGGTCGCTTAGGGTTTCTCTCAATTTATTGGGAGGGCATTTCCTTATGTGCTAAATGGGTTTTAATGTCCCTTAAGGGAAATGGAACTTAAGATTGTTATAAAAAATTATATAAATTTAGGTGTGCCTTGTAGGTGATGAGATTGGAAAGACCTAGATCTTAGGTATTTCCTCACCATGAGAGAACTATTAAAATTAAAGGCACAATGATTAATAAAATAATTTGGAAATCCTTGGAGGCTATCAAGGATTGACTAATTTGGGTATTAAATTATTTCTACAATGATCTTTCAATCAATTAGTAGTATATTTAGTGGTCTCCTATTCTACCTTGTCAAGACAACCCTCTCACTAAGATTTCATGGATTCATGCCTTAAAATTATTCAAATGAGGCATTATAATGTTGCCAAGTCTTATTAATAATGCTACCTAGAATTATCATTCTTGGCCAACAATTGTCATTCTTGGAAATATTTTTAAATAAAATTCATATTATCTAATGAGACTAGACAACTTTCTATCCTATTATTGATGGTATTCCTCAACAAATGATTCACCAAATTGGGGTTAAATCATTAAATCCCTAGGGGAAGGATTGAGAATTGTATCTTTCAAGACAACATTTCATAATTATAAGCCCTATAAGGTATTTGTGTCTTTCTCCTCATCTTCTTATCATTATTTAGTTGAACCATCATTAACAACTTTAGTCATCTCTTGGTACTTGGAATTTCCATTTCTAGTCTATCTAGTTAGCTATTATTGAGCCTAATAATTCATTCTTGGCCAAGAATTGTCATTCTTAGAAAAATTTTTAAATAAAATTCATATTATCTAATGAAGACTAGAGAAATTTCTATACTATTATTGATGATATTCCATTAATAAATTCTTGGCCAACGATTATCATATTGTCATTCTTGGCCAAGAATTGTCATTCTTGGAATTTTTTTAAAATAAAATTCATATTATCTAATGAAGAATAGAAAACTTTCTATACTATTATTAATGGTATTCCTCAACAATTGATTCACCAAATTGGGGTTAAATCATTAAATCCCTAGGGGAAGGATTGAGAATTGTATCTTTCAAGACAACGTTTCATAATTATAAGCCCTATAAGGTATTTGTGTCTTTCTCCTCATCTTCTTATCATTATTTAGTTGAGCCATCATTAACAACTTTAGTCATCTCTTGGTACTTGGCATTTCCAATTATAGTCTATCTAGTTAGCTATTATTGAGCCTAAATTGGTCCATTTTTCTTGCAGTATTCTCTTCCAAGGCCTTCTTAGTTCTTTAACTCATTTAGGATTTCTTAATGCTTGTTATCTATTTTTGGATAAAATGAGACTTTTAAACATCTCTTTGAGTCTTACACTAGAGCTAAGAACTTGCTTGGAATTAGATTCATGATTTTTTCAAGTATTTGAGGCTTGATCCTTTTTCATGGCATACAATTTTATTAGGGAACTAGCCTTGTCTACCTTCCAAGTATATATAGATTTGGCATGCTTTAAAGATGGAAATTATCTTCAACATTTGGAAAATTAGAAATGCAACTCTTTTTCTTAAGATTCTTGAATGATGTTAATTTGTATTTCTATACTAAAGCTACAATTTACTCTAATGTGCTTATGTTGATTTAGGTGTAAGCTAGAAATGTTGTGTTTGAAGTGGAACATTTACAAGAGCTTTTAGATCACTAGGGCAATGTTGCATGCATTGTTGTCAAAGTTCTACCTCCCTACTCGTCTCCTTGTTAAAAGAACTTGAGAAAGGTCATATCTAGTCTGGCAAAACATGTGGATTCAAATTCCATGGATCTCAACCTATAGAAAATAGAGATAATTATTCATAAGACTAGTCTTATCTCTCATGAATAACTTCAACCTATTTTAATGGGAAAGGTGCTCTTAATTGACCAGACTATTCAAGTTTCTTAGCTTGAGCTAGCCATATCTCTAGTTCCTTCCCAATAACTTTCAAATGAAAATCCTAAGGAAGTGGGTTCTTTCACTAGCTACGAGCCCATTAATGTTTGTGGAAAGCCTAGTGATAAAGATCCACCATCTACCATTAACTACTTAAGTTTTTGTACTTTGTTCAAACTTGGCCCTTTCAACTTTTGTCTTTGTTTTGGACATCATCTCACATAGACTTTGAAGGCATGTCTTTTTACTACTTATCTTTTTAAAAATATTACACTATTATATTTTTAGTAAATTTAAGAAATTAAATAAGAATTTTTCATCTAAAAAAATAAGTTTTATTTCTTTATAGAAATATATATTATAAATTAAAATAGTAATATGATTTTATAAAAACAAAATATTTATAATTTATTATTGTGAATTTTTTTTAAAAATGCACTTGAAATACATTTTAGGGGTCATATATATAATTATATAAAATTATAGTAAAATAAATTAGATAATATAATAAATTTAAAAAATATAAAATAAATTTAAAATTTGAAAAATAAAGGGTCCACAGAAGAGAGAATTACAAGGGGAGATGTCCCAGTATCTGCTAGGGCTAACTTCGCACAACCATAGAATTTAAACCATACGTTGAATCGATATATTTTTTTATGGTTTTTTTTGCTCACGAGTTAAGTGCTTATAGCTATTGTTTTGGCTTGTGAGCAATTCGGCCGAATGCGAGGGTGTTCGATATGTGCGAGGGGGTCAAAAAGTCACCTTTTAGAGGTGTCATCTGCTCATCACCACCTAACATCCTAGTATCTGTGCACTATAACTACCATTTAAAAGAAAAAAACACCTAATTATGTCACTATTAACATTTAATTAAAACTATTTTATCATTCAAATCTGCTCAAAAGTCAATGGGTCTAATTCATGTTAGCACCTTATAAAATTATTTTGGTGCCCATTAAAAATCACTCCTACACATTAATTGCCAAACATTAGCACCAAACACCAAACACATCACACCCCAATCAAACTTCATTTTCGATTTGATTAATGCATATGACTAATGTTTTTTTTTTGGGTATCCCATTCTTTTCCCTCATTTTACCGCATGTTGGCTTGAAGGTTCTCTTGGAAATGGAACTTCTTCAACCATCGATGACTCTCCAAGGCTCCTGCTGCTCTCCACGCTTTGAGGTAACAACAAACATAATTCTCCTTTCAATATGCAAACAATGGTATTGGTTAATCATTTTCTTCTACATCTTTCATAACTCGTGAAGGGTTTATTCAATGATTGAAAAAATATTACTGCTTGTTTATGAAATAAGTCATTCATCTTCAATGCCTTTTCACCATGTGTTATTTGATTTTTTCGGGTCATGGTGGTGGTTTTTTTCCCACGATTTTTTTTGAGGTTAAATGATTATTTCCTCTCCCCATTTTAGCATGCGCTCACAACTTGGTAAACTCAATTGTTTCATAATTTTGTCTCCTCAAATGATTAGGAATTTCATGGTTTTGATGACATGTTTGCATAAAATGATTTTTTGGTTTTCTTCGACCTTTTTTTAAAATACCCATGTGAATATGGGCATAAATCGACAAGCCCATTTATTATATGTCATATATGTGAAAACCCTTGCTTGGTTTTTTCCAAATACGTGTGCTTAAGGAATTAATCTCATGAAACCCTTGCTTGGAATATTTAGCATCTATTTGAAAATGCATTTTTGTATTCCTGTGACTAAGGAATCATTATTATGAAACCATTGGTTATCTTTTTGTGCACATTTATGAAAACCCAAGTCTGTAATTGATCTACCTCTGTTGAAATTTCTATCTTATCATTTTTGAATACAACACAACTTCTTTCATTTACTGTAAAATGTGTTATTAATTATTGTTAAATGTTTTACCTCTGTTGAAATCTCAATACTTTGTATCACATATTCTTTACTTCGTAGCTTACATTTTTTGTAATTGTGCTTTGTACATTCTACTTATAGTTATTCTCATGAGTTGTGGATTTAGCATTTATATTTATACACTGTCTTTTTACTTTACTTTATAAGGAAATCAAGATCTTTTTTGGCGATGGGTTTTTCCTTACAAACCCCATTTACACTTTATAAAGGAATCAACAAATAGCAAAACAAATTTTGAACTTCGACCAAATAAAAGTGGTATTTATGTTTTGAATTTCAAAATGGTGTAAACTAATAAAATATAGAACTCTTGATGAAGTTTATTCCTATAAGTTTTCAAAATTTTAAAAAAATTGTTTTCATTATGTTTTTATCAATTTAAGGATAGATTTTGGAATGCTGAAAATTTTAGAAAAGAGCGACTTTAGAGGACATCAAGAAATAAAATGAAAAATACCTCATTTATCCCTAATATTTTTTTCCTCGAATAGGTAACTTCAATATCTTGTGCATGGAAAAAAAATTCAAATTTTGATGTATATTTTTCTCGTAATAACGTTTTAAAGTCAGACTTGTTAGAATTTGGCAGTTTTCATGGGATGTCAACTATTGTCAAATTTTTTAATCATTTTCAACCAAAAAAAAAACCCTTTTGAAGAAGACTCTCTCCTCTTGTGCCCCATATAATTTAAAAAAAAAATTAAAAGTTTTTACTATTTATTTTTTAATTTCTAACCAACCTCTTTTTTAACTTTAACAACCTACTTCAAGGGTTATTTTAAAAATAAAATATATTAAAAATAATCACAATATTTAAAGAAATTACATATTTGGATTCACCACTCCGAGCTCTACAAAAGGGTATTTTTATTTCTTTTAAAAACATCATTCTGACTAAATAAATACTTAGCTAAAGTTGAAAGTTTCAAAAAATTCTGAAAAATGTTGAGTTGGCTACCAACAACGATGCCACATAGACAGTTTCGGTAGAAACAGTTTCTATAGAAAGGGTTTCGGCTGAAACCCTTTCTATAGAATCAACTTCTATTGAAACCCTTTCTATAGAAACCCCGCACTTTCAAAATTCATATTTCAAAGCCAATTTCAAAGTGGGAAAAGAACAAATTATTTTTTTTGGGATTCAAGGGAAACTTATTCGATCAAAACTTGTGTGCCACGTAATAGGCCACATGATTTCAATCGAAACCTAGTTGGTTGAAACCTTTTTGGCCGAAAATATTTCACTCAGAACTATTTATTTGGCCGAAAGTGTGACACAACTTTATTCTTTTACCCATATATATATAATAAACATACAACTTATTGAATTTGTAAATGAATGTGTACAATGTTAGTTATATATATGTATATATATATACCCATATAGATATGTATATATATACATATGTATATATATACATATATATATATATATATATATATATATATATATATATATATATATATATATATATATATATATATATATATATATATATATATATATATATATATTATAAATATAACTTATTGAATTTGTAAATGAATTTGTACAATGTTATATATATAATATTGTGCACATTCATTTACAAATTCAATAAGCTCTGTGTTTATATATGCCAACTGAAAACATTAGAAAACTTCTTCATTTTTGGTTATTTCTCAGGGTTTATATTTGTCATTTATTTCATAAAAGGATCCATTATATTATGTGTCTCTTGTTCATTCAACAAATTGATATATATGTGTGTCTATCATTTGTCTATCCATATATATATTTACATATGTTCATTTAGAAAATTGATATATATGTGTGTATCCTTTACCTATCCTTTCAAAATGAAAACAATGGTACTGGTTAATCATTTTCTTCTGCATATTTCAGGACCTCTGAAGGGTTCATTCACTGATTGAAATTTTTTTACTGCTTGTTTATGAAATGAATTATTTCTCTTCAATGCCTTTTCGTCATGTGTTGTTTGATTTTTTCAAGTCATGGTGGTGGTTTTTTTCCCACATTGTACACATTCATTTGAAAATTCAATAAGTTGTGTGTTTATATCTGCCAACTAAAAACAGTAGAAAACATCTTCATTTTCAGTTATTTCTCATGGTTTATATTTGTCATTCATTTCATAGAAGGATCCATTATACTATGTGTCTCTTGTTCATTCGAAAAATTGATATAAACTTATAAAATCATCCATTAGACTCCTTTATATTCAAAATAATTGTATACTTTGGGTTGTATTTTCATTATATATATATATATATATATATATATATATATATATATATATATATATATATATATAAAATATGTGTGTGTTTGTGTGAGTATACTTTGGTTGTCCAATACAACAAACTATCATTCATTTACTAAAAAATGTTTTAGTAATTATTGTTAAATGTTTTACTTGTGTATATATCACAATACTTTGTTGCATATATATATGTGTGTGTGTGTATGTATATATGTATATATGTTTATATATATATATAGATATAAAATTGTACACATTCATTTAAAAATTCAATAAGTTGTGTGCTCATTTACCAGCTAAATACAAGAAAGGAAACAATATAAGATATATTTTAGTAGACTTTCAAGAACAAGAAAGGCTTATCATATTTTTTCTTTTGTGACTTTAATGTTTCACCTACTATGATGAATGGATTCAAAGTAGGCTAAATATTTCTAACCTATCGTTGTTGAATACATTACAACTTATTTCATTTACTGTAAAATGTATTATTAATTATTGTTAAATATTTTACTTGTGTTGAAATCTCAATATTATATATCTTATATTCTCTACTCAATAGCTTATGTTTTCATTGTAGTCTTATATGTTCATGGATACATATGTGTGTATACATATAATTTCACCGATGTATGTATATATTTATAAATTTTTGTATTTATATATTAATATGTATACATCATATATCTACATATACATAGATATATATGTATATGTACAGATATATGTATACATGTAACTATGTAGTTATATGTATACAAAGATACATGTATACATATATCTATACAAATACATATACAACCATCTATATGTATGTATATATATGTAAACCCTCAACGGTTTTCTGTTGTATGCTCTCCATGGTGTGGGGTAATGACAAACATCATTCTCCTTTCAAAATGAAAATAATGGTACTCCTAATTCTTATTATGTCAGCAAAATGTAGGTCTGGTTTATAATGAAATTAAATTATATATGTGTGTATACACGTGTGTTTGTACATACATATGTATATATATACATATATGTATATATGTATATATATATGTATGTATGCATATATGTATATATGTACCTTCTATCGCCGTGAGAACCTTGCAACTAATGCACAGTAAAATCATCGAAAGAATGGGATACTAAAAAAAAACTCTCTCTCCCCCTTTGACATCAATGGAAAAGATCAAAAGTTTTGATCACTCCCCCTCACCCATATAACGAAAACTTCCTACTCTCCTTGCAGAGTAGACCCATTCATCAGTTCAGATAAATGAAGAATTTGTGGATCCATTGGACTAATGCACCTCCATGTGCACCTAGTTTGGAGGGCCAATGACCCCAAACTTCTCCCTAAGGTTCTCAAAAGTATCCTTTGGAAGAGCCTTAGTAAATATTTTTGTAATTTGTTCATTTGTAGACACATACTCCAGCCAAAATTTATTCTCCAATACCTTCTCTCTTAGGAAATGATATCTGATAGATGGGTATGTGCAGGATCATCATGGAAAAAATAGGCCCTTAAGTGGCAAAAAATTCAGAAAAAATCAGTGGTAGGCAACTTGAAGTAAAAAATTGAATAAGTTATCTATATTATTTAAAAAATATGTAACAATAGAATCTGTAGAAAATTGAATGTAGTTTCTAAACTACTAGGTTTATTTAAAAATAAATAAAATCTATTTGGTGAAAATTTGAAATTTCAATGCAGTAGTACTTAAATTTGGAGAAAAAATAAGTAAGTGTCTGCGACCACCTTTAACCATAACAAAATGGTAATATTTTTTTTATAAGATTTTATATATTTAGAGGACTCATGTCCAGATGTGATGCATATTTTTTGTAATTTTTTTCTAAGTAAATAATTAATTATGAATTTTTACAAATTTTAAAAAATATAAAAACTCGTATGTCTGACCACCTTAACTTGGTCAAAAATTCATGAAATTTTATTTTTATTTTTTTAATCCTATAGTATGTGAAGCATAGAATGTGACACATATTTTAGATTCAAAAAAAGTGATATTGTTCAAAAGTTATAGATGTTTTTCAATCAGCCTATCAATCAGGACTTTAGTCTTAATTTTAATAGAAAATAAATAATAATTATTTATTAAATTAAAATTAAAGCATAATTTATATTTGTGAAAAGTTGAGAATATCCTCTAAAAACCTTTTCGTTTCATCAGTTTTGGGTTAAAAAAAGTCGTCAGCCACATACCATACAAATACCCATAATATTGCCACTTTTTGGTCCATCATGATCCTGCACATACCTAGATATATGTTTTTTTCTTGAATGCACTACTGGATTCTTTGAAATTTTTATAGGACTTGTATTGTCATAGAAGATAGGAATAGACTCATCACATATCACTCCAATATCCTTCAGTGTTTGGTTCATCCACAAAACTTTTTTGCAACAAGATACTATACCAATATATTTTTCTTCTGAAGTGGATAAAGAAATCGAATATTGTTTCTTACTTAACCATGAAACCAATCTTCCACCAAGAAAGAAAGCACCTCCACTAGTACTCTTCTGATAATCCACACAACCAACCCCATCTACATCAGTATAAGCACTTAAAGTGAAATCAATATCTGGGTAAGTGCACCAAGATGGTTCCCAAAAAGGGGGCTTAAGTGGCCACGTTTTTTTTTGAAATTAGGAAATGCTAACCTTGGATGCAAAATTGAGGATAGTTACACTCAAAATTTTGAGATGGAACAAAAAAACGGATCAAAGTGCTTCGAGTCTACTTTCTAAACTACTAATTTATTTTGAAAATGGTTGAGATTAAGGGGTTCAAAAGAGGGATGTACACAAATTGGTGCTATTTTTGTTAGAAAAACATAACATAGCAACTCTTGTATGACCTGAGCACGGTGAATTTTTTGAATTATTTTTAAAATTGCTATGGCCAGAAGTTAGCTAACAACATCTAGTTGATACAAAAAATTTCTCATAAATTTTTAATGAATATTTGATTTTTTACTAATTTTCTTAGTGGGCACTTCCTGAAAAGTAGAATTTTGGCCATACTCCCCCTACAAATTTTGGAAAATAATTGATTTTTTTTTTCTTTTTTTAAATTTGTAGAATGGAGTCTAGTTTCTAAAAATGTAATTTATTTGAAATTTTGATGAACGATTAATTTATAACAAAACAAAACCAAACACTACTTTTTGGAAAAAAAAGACATACAAACAAAAGAAATTATGGATGAAAGGCTTAACATTGTCAAAAAGTGAAAAAAATTACATCGTTGGATAGCTAAGAGAGAACCTAACATTACCCATGTGTTCGATTTTTTCGATATTGAACTAGATGCAATCTTGATGGTGAGCACGAAATCGATTATGTGAAAAATTGTAGAATTTGCAAAAACACATCTCTGGCCTTGTTGGGAATGCCCTCAAAGCCTTTAGGTTGGTATTCCAAGGCAAGTACTTTCACATTTTCTTTTTTTTTAACGTGAAATAAGATGAGCGCATTTTTTAAAAAAAAATTTCAAAAGTGACCACAAAATTGGTACCCAGCTTCATGCACCCACCCATCCTTAGGATACGACAAGCCATAATCTAGTGTTCCTTTGAGATATCTGAATATCTTCTTTACAATTGTAACATGTGCTTATTTAGGTTCTTCTTGAAATCTGGCAACTAAACATACTGCATGCATGATATCCAGTCTAGTAGCTTCATCCTTCTTCAAATCATCCAGCAATCTTATGAAAAGTCACTATCTTCAATTGAGAATTGATTTTGTCCACTTCACTCCATCTTCAAAGCATTTTATCATTTAGCTTATCAAAAAGGGGTTGGGAAAGGGCTATTTTCCACATCAAAATAGCACCAATCCCCCCATAAGATCAAGTGCTTGCTTCGTTTTAGAATAGGAATAGTTATCTTTGTTTGTATTTTCTCATTCATTTTATCTTTTTCCTTGTTCTTTAATAATGCAAATTGATTTTATGGGGGATTCTTATTCTAACCTTGCATTTTTAAGCTAACAATGTGATTTGTTTTTTTTTATTCATGCAAGTTTGGATTTAGGGATCCACATTATAGCGCTAGAGGGAGGGCTTTGGGATTTGATGGAATCACTGTAGTGATAGCTAAATATTTCAAATGATTTGTGTTATGAATGCAAATTTTATTTAAATCATGTTTTGAATGTTAAATCTGTCACATAATTTGATTTGAATGCAGATTTTATTTAGGCATTAATGGAATCGCCATTTTGTGTAAAATGACACTTTTCCTAGACCTAGACTCATAAGAATTGAATCATATCAATAGATTTGACATCTCAAGATTGGCATAATCCCAGGTCTGTCTGTTTTGAAAGCATTCGAGTGTAGTCTTCATTTTTTTTTGCGTGGCTCCTTTATGGTTTTATTTCCAATAACTCCACTCGATCTGCATTGTCAATTATAGCCCACGACCTTTAGGCATGTTCTTTAAGAGATTTTTTAGGTGCATAATAGGTCAATAGGATGTTCTTTGGAATGGATTTAATTGGCATTGAAGTATTCTTCTTAGATCGTAAAGAGAGGATATTTTTTATGGCTAAATAATTTTAGCTATAGGCTCCCTATCAAAAGACTCCTCCTTGCTTGTTTCTTGTTTACATTCTTTTTTAAAAGATGCTACTAACCCATTCTTTGCTGCCAAAGACCTATTTTTATCCCAAAGCACTCAGTTTTTGAAGTGTTTCCTCTTTTTCAGATTCATAATCATTGCTATCAGGTGAAGATGTCTCTGGTTTCTTCTTTGGAGGAACTTTGTTTAAAGATTCATGTCCTCAAGCATTAGATATATGCACTATTCATGCCATATGCATTGTAGACTGTTGCTTATCTCACTAATATTGTTGTCATATAACATATGTGCGTAGGAAAGTAGGATGCTAGAACGGTTGTGGGATTTGGCTTTACACCTGTTGATTGCATTCACTTGAAACTCCATGGGATCCAATCTCAATGGAGACATCCTCGAGCTTTCTGAAAGAGAATCCCCCACTATCAACCCATTAAGGCTCAATGCCATAACCTTAGTGAGGTGTCTCTTGTGGCATGGTAGTTGTCGAGGTCTTCACCATCCTGGGCATCAAGAGCTATTTTTCTGTTATGGAGAGGATTCAATTCCCACCTCATTTTTTTTTATAGCCACAATCATTGGAATTCATGTTTTCCACCTTTAGATTTGGAGATAAGTAATTACATTTTGCAGAGCTGAGCTCCAGCATTTCACCTTGAATTTGCACCAGTCGTTTCAATTCCACCACAACATTTTTTAATACACATACATCTACCATAGCATTTCCAACTATAAAAGTTTATACAAGCTTTATGTTTGGATAGATGTACCTAGCTTTTTACAAAACTCCATTTTTTCTTTAGTGTAGGGGAAGGTGCTAGTCAAAGGGCACATTATTTGGTTATATACCTGCTAAAATACATTTGCTCAATTTTTTTTAATGATCTATAGTTGCTACTATTTAATACACTGACTGTCATTTAGGCACCCCATAAATGCATAAGCATCGCCATGTCCAAGCCCATGCTATTGTTTACACATTTCTCCACTTTGAACATTAGCTACATTATCTTTGTTTTCCCACTATAAGGCAATGCGTATAAATCTGTTTTAACATATCTTGCTTGCCTTTATAATCCTAGTCAACCACGAGCTGTCTGTGATCAATGCTTATTATGCCTTGTACCGCACCGAATAGATTTGTGCAATACTCCATGTGATTGACTCACTTGCGCCAAATAGATCTGTGCAATACTCATTCTCCTCTGTCAAATCAAAACTTCAGAAAAATATTTCTAGTGCTAGTAAATAATGAGACACGATGTTAGTAGAGGCTCTCTTTAGCAAAATAGTGAAAGGTTTTTTGGTATATATTTTTTTAATTGTGCCACATAAATAAGTGAGAGTGTCAACACATTGTAGTGTCTCGTCAGATGAATAGGAGAGTTGAAAAACAATAAACCATAAGCCATTTATTACTTGCATATTGTCCTCTATGTTTTCAATTTACCCAAGGGATTTTGGGAATAATTTATAGCCATATTCATTTAATTGTAACTTCTATACAGATGGTGCATATTCAATTCGAGCCCTACGGTGATTAAACTTTCTACCAAACTTCCATTCAAAACTCATTAATGCTCGTGAACAACTTGTCAGGCTTCTTTTTCGCCCCCATTGGAATAATTGACATTCTTAAATAGGTCATTGAAGACAATATATCTTAAATGGTAGCAGGGTCGGTGTAGAACATCACTAAAGTTGGCTAGAAATTCATTAGTTGAAAGCAGGTTTCTCAATCTCTGTCAAGTGATAAGTGATCTGCGTTGGATTTGGAGACTTTCAATGAAGATTTTTTTTTCTTTTTTCTTTTTTTTCTCGAGCGGTAGTAAATTCCACTATAACTTATGATATTCATCTAGCATCAACAAGCAATGCAAGTCAAAGAGGAATTGTCAGCAATTGAATTGCCACTTGATACAATAAATGACTAAGGTGCAGGTATTAGTATTGCTATTAATGGTTATTAGGTATATTTGGTAAGGAATTTTTATTTTTGAACTCAAGTTGATATAGTATATTTTGCATTATCAATTTATCTACATTATAACATTTTAACCTGAATTCATATATACTATTTTATTTTCCATTATAATCTTATAATTTGCTTGATTATATTTGAATTATCTTGTTAATGCTTGGTTGTAGGTTATAAGGTTGAGATTCTGCTATCCATGTGCCCAAATCTTCTTGTATGAGAATTCAAGATCTTGAATTGACATCATTTTTATAGAGCCATTATACAAAATTCAAATTTTCTAGTGCCAACTACTTTGCATCAAGGTGGATAAATCCAAGAAAATTTAAGTTGAAGAAAACTGAGCATTTAAACTTAAAATCGACAAAGCATTTTTAAATGCTTAAGGCTTCCTTTCATTGCTTTTATTTTCTATTTTGGAACAACTCACTTCATTTCTTTTTGGGTTTGAAATCAACCATTGGTTTGATCTTTTAAATTTGGTTAAAATTGACCTTAGCAACTCACTAGACTTTACTTTTGGGATAAAATTGAACAAGCAAACGTCACATTTGATTTTTTGGTGCTTAAAACTAATTCATCATTGCTTTGAGGCTTAAAATGAACCTATGTTTTTTGTTTTTCGTAATCTCTTATTCAAAGTAATCTCATCTAAAAAGTCGTATGCACTTCTCTCCCACTTCACGACGATCTTGAGAACCAAAAGTATTTTTGATGACATTAAGTTGCATAAAAGATTTCCTCCACACTTCATTTTGGGAACTAAAATTGAACACTTTGCGAGTGAGTAAAATTATTGCATGTGTTCTCCCTTTGTTTCTAAATGAAGGTTGATCGAACTATGAATATGTTTACTCACTTTTGTCTATCTTAGAGGGCCTGCCTTGGGGAAAAAGTACTCACCCAAGGGACGAATCAACCGGTAACACTCTAAAGCCAAGAGTATTTCCAACTAGGATATAAATGTGGGTATTGGAGTAAATTCCAGTATCATGCAGTTGGCTCTGATGAGATGGATCTGAAAGGGGACTCTCGCTGTATGGGTCAATATCCACGAACGGAAAGTCCAAACTAAAACCCTTGTTTGTAGCAGCCAACTAGTCCATCCAATGATTTTATCAAAGTGGTACATTGGAACTTAGATTCCAAGAAGTTACTTGCCATGTCCGATCTTGATTAAAGTATAGAGGTTAAGAATTCATTCTTAACATACCTTTATATTTTTTCCTTGGTTGCATGTAAAATCATCTCTTCTACTACGAAGGGCATGAGGCAAGCCCACTAAGAAAAACGTACCAATTGAGCTAGGATGTTATATTGCTTGTGAGTCAGTTTGAAAACACAGTGCTTTTGATCAAAAATATTGGAAAACCAACATTCAACATGAGCATCAAATCTCAAACCCTTTAGGAGAAGCAAATATCCTTGAACAAATTCACATGTTATTGCTTGCCCTTGGGATTTGTATCCTTAGAGGCTTCTAAGTTTTTGGATTTCATCTCAATTTTCTCCTACTAAGGTCAACAATAGGTAACTCTTGCCTCAAATTTCCTTGGTTTCCACATAATACACTTTGCAAGATAAGAGGAAAGTTGAGACATTAGACATCTAGATTCAAAATCTTATGAAGAGTGTGTTTGTGGTAAAAATAATCCATTAAGCAAAGATTAAATCAATTGGACCACACATATGTGCTTGGCATCTTTTGGTTGTATGGTTTTCATGCAAACATTGGTCTTTTGATTTTGAATTACTCTTAGAGAAAGGCATGTTCTTCACTATCTTGGTCTCAGAAACAAGTCCTTCGTAGGTTCATTTAGGATCAAATCAAACATTTCACCCATCCCAAACATTTATCAAAATCCATCCCACCAAACAACTTTAGAGCTTTGGAAACATCATTCTAGACTTGGGTAGATCATCAAAATCAAAATCACCTTGTTTAGTTAGGTGTATGGGAATGCATCCTTTCTCATACATTTAATTGAACTAGCAATCCTTTGAACAAGTTCATCCTAAAGATCACATCTAACATCCTAGGGTTTACAAGTTCATTATCCAAATCAAACCAATCAAAATCAAATCCTAAAGTCTAACATTGATCCAAAGTTCCTAAACGTTCAACACCCATATCATTCACCCATTTTCATCCTTCATCTCATCATTGGTCCTAAACACCTTAGAGGTCACTTTTACAACAAGGTCAAAACACAAGAGGAACATGGAATATAAACTTGATCCATACATCATGAGTAATCCAAGTCAACCAAACTATCAAAGCCTTACAATGCCAATTGATTTTCAAAACTCACATTTATACAATCCATACATGGGATCATTGTCTCGTACAAACATCAATGGTACAACAAATATGAGTATGCCTAGTCAAAAGATTGGAACACCTTTCTTGATGGTAGATCTAAATCCAAACCTACAAGTTTGTCAATTGAACAATCAATGCATGAGCCTTCAAATGAACAACATCATCCCACCAAATCCATACATGCCAAAAGTGAATATACCAAGTACAAGATTACCAAACATGAATCCAGAAAACTTTGGGATGGATATGTTTTCAAATCATACAAATGTTGTTCAAAGTCCAAACAAGACGTTAACAACTCCATGTATTAATCCAAGTCACGGTAACACCATGCAAAATCAAAGTTACCTAAATCAAGACAATGTGATTCCCAACACCAACAAGGTTCAAATTCATCCTATCATGCCAAATATGAACATCATCCCAAATCAGAACATTGTTCAAAATCAATTTGTCCATGATCCCACTAAAAAACCACAAGTATACATCCCAAATCTACTTGAACAAAAAACAAATCAACTATATCAAGGGAGTCAAGATCAAAATCAAGATCAAATTTGGCGAGATCAAATTGCTACACTTACCAAAATAGTTGAGTCATTGCGCCAAGAGACATCTCCATCACCATTACCCATATCAACATCATTCCTTGGTTTAGGGCTTCCCCCTTTACCTAGTACCAATCACTCCATCCAAATCAATCCACCTAACACTAATCAAGCCATCACATCAAATCCTTTGAATATACCATCGACATCGCACCAACAGATGGTATTTAATCAAATGACAACATCAATCCTGACAAATCAAAATGTGGTCTCCCAAGGACCTATCACCTCGGTCATTCCAACCATTCCTATCACCTCGATCACTCCAACCACCACTATCACACCCATCGCATCTCAAACCCTAACGATCACTCCAAACGTATCTCAACGACTTGTCACTACATCCAACACAATTCTAAATCCACCACCACTACCAACAAAACCAAACACAACAAGACAATATAACATTGTGATAAAAGCTCACCCGGCCTACCAAAAGGCCATCCAACAATATCTAGCCATGCAACAAGCAACACAAGCTCAAAAAGTGCCCAAGCCTCTCAAGTTACCCAACAAACACAAGCACAAACATGAAAAATGATAAGTATTGGGGATAACGATGAACATTCAACCACTAGTGATAGCATTGACAATCTCCCCACCACAATTGTTGAAAGAAATGATCAAGATCAATCCATCACTGAGCACCTTGAAGCTATTTCTACTTCATCCAATGATCAAATCAACATATGTCAAGAGTCACTTTTCAATCATGATCAAATTACACCAACCAACAATGATCCAATCAAAGAAATGCCAACATCACTTCACCCTATGGTTGAAGACATTGGAAATCCCTCCACCACAATTGTTGAAAACAATGATTAAGATCTATCCATCAATAAAGATTTTTTCGCCTCATCCAATGATGCATTGACCAATGATCATGTTGAAAATGTCTCTACATTTCCTTATGAGTTAGAGGGAATATCTCAAGAATTTATTCCAAAGTATGATCAATATCTTTCACCAAATTCTAGCAATGGTCCTTTCCAAGACATATTGACATCCTTCGACCTCATGATTGTTGATATTGAAGGAATCTTCAACTCAATACCTGATCCAAGTCCACTCAAAGCTCAAGAGGATATTAAGAAACTTCCCATGCCTAATGAAGATATTTAAGAACCATTTGTAAGCAATCCATCCTTTGAAACTAACTCATGTCAAGAAATTGATCCAAAGCATGATGAAAGCAACTCCAAAATGATTCAAGATCAAGAATTTGTATCTGCAAGATACTACAATGATCTAATGGACACTCTCCTATCTGTACATAATGCACATATTCCTCCATCTACCCATGAGATGCTTTCTATGGATAGACACGTATATCATCTTCATTCAGAACAAGATCCCTTTACTCCTAACATTATTATACAAAAAGAGTAGGTTATTGATTCCTACAATCAAACAAAGTTGTCAACAATAGTATTAGATATATCGCAAATTCAGACTAAGGACATCATGAATAAATATATCAAACATTATCCACTCAAAGAAGCAAGTCAGACAAAACAATATAATCTAGAGTTAGCAGAGTGGCAAATTGAAACATTGTCATCTGTAGTGGTCATTTGTCAGAGCATGTTTACTAAACAAGACATCTCAGAATAGGCAGAATCAAGGCATGAAGGTACTACTTCCACAATACTAGGGGCAACTATGTCTCAAGCAAGCGTCAATATAGGGAGCACAAAGAATCCTTGTGATGAAACCGATGCCGATACTACAACTAGCCATGTCATGAATCTTCATCCACCCATCACCCCATCCACGAATTGGGACCAATGTCAAAATAAAGATTTGAATCAAAGCACAAAGAACGTTATCAAAGAAAAAGGAGTTCAGAAGCATAATGGACAAATAAAATACAAGTGGATATCAAAGAATACAAAGAAAGATTATCCCTATCAAACTCCATTAGTCAAAGAAACTATGGGGCAAAATAAAAAAGGGAAAAGTATCCATCATAGATGTCCACAAAGGCGAAAGCAGGCTTCTCAAGAAACGTACAAAGTGTATCAAGCAGTTGGTCCTAATTCCATGCACACTTCCATATCCACCCATCATTGCTCATCTTCCCAAGTTTGGAGAGTTAAAGGTTTCAAACTGTCAACCAATCCATCTTTTATCCCTAAACACACTCCATCCATGCCTCCACACATGATATCCAATTCTCACATTGACCATGTATTGGCAACAACCCTTCATCATAAGGATTCAAAAGACACTCTATCACGATGTGTGCATGAAGACAAATTCAACTCTAGTATCAACAAAGCAAATCATAAATCCCAAAAGTTGCATTCAAGTGCATGTATCTTTGAGAAGAAACTTCTTCAGGAAGGATACCGATGGCACATTATGATAGAAGCATCTACATCGACACCACTAGGTGGGTCAGCATGAATCTTTTAGAAAAACCAAAAAAAAAAAAAAAAAATCCAAAAAAATTAGAAAAAGGATTGAAAATAGTAAAGAAAAAAAATAGTCGTCTAGTGAAAACCTCATGGGTGGCGCTTTGGGCAAGACCATGATGAAAGCCTGGAAAACAGGTGTCATGTGTATAATCGAGCATCTATGTGTGCCACTTCAGGTGAAAGCATCTTATCCCATCCATAATAAAGCCAACATTCCATACGTCTTATCCATAATAAATCCATGCATCCATGAACCATTTATCCAATCCATTTTCATCTATTTGCATCCATCATCCAAGTTATCTTGATCTTGATGAAATTTTGGGAAACACTTCATGCTTATGGTAAACATCTTGACATGGGTCATTTCATTGATCCTATCCTACCCAGTGTTATCTGAGCCATGAAGCATTATCCAAATAAGTGTTCTTTATCTGAACACCTTACTTTATCATAATATAATCTTTGGCATCCTTTGCGTACTTACCATATCCATCCATCCATCCATACACCTATCCAGGAATCCACCCATCGCATTCCATACATTGCTAGAACTGGGGGAAAATATTTAGATCTCACTTCAGGAATAAATCTTGATCTGTATCCTCCAACTTATGTGGTGATTAGAACATTGACAAATGTGAAACCAAACTGGTCAAAACACTTGTGAGCAAAATCCAAATCACTAGCCCATGGCATATTTTGACAAGAAAATGTTCCTTATCAATCTTCATCTTTTATCGAACATCGATCCAAACAATCGATATCGGTCACATCAAATTTGCACATCAACATCACATCAAATCATTCAAACAACTTTTGTTCCAAATCAAGCTTCATCAATCATGATCAATCAAATCCAATAAAAAAAATCATCATTTCAGAATATCCTTGTGTTGCTTAACACTATCCTTGTATTAATTTTTATCCTCAACAATGTTAATCATCATCAATCCATCATTTCGATCAGTCAACCGTAGCTTGGTCTTCAACAAAATCCCAAACAAAACACTGATATCATCAAATATGTCCATATCCAAAATGTCAAAATCATGCGAAAATCCAAAAACATATCAAAAATCCAAAAACACTCAAAAAAATAGAAAACATCAAAAACATTGGAATCTAAACTATGTCGTCTCTGAGCTTAAACATAGGCAAGGCTAATCTTTAATCACCCCCCGAGACACAAAAATCCAAAAACATCCAAAATCACATCAAAAATCCAAAAACCTTCAAAAAAATAGCAAAATCCAAAAACATTCATCTCAGAAAACCCCAAAACATTTGAAAAATCCAAAATCCAAAAACATTCATACAATCTTAGAAAACCCCAAAACATTCAAAAAATAAAAAATCAAAACATTTGTAAAATCTCAAAAAAACCCCAAAAAAACCTCAAAACATTCCAAAAATGCAAAAAAATTGAAATATTTGAAAAAATCCACCCATCCCATTTCGCTACACCCACAATAATCAATCATTCATAATAAACTAATCGTCACCTTCATCCTTTCACAAAACAAACAGAAATGACCACAACAGTCAGCAAAAAAAAACTCCAAACACAAAATCAAAATCGAAACAACAAACTTCTAAAGGAGAAATAAAAATCTTGATCATTTTCAAACATGTCAATCAACCTTATATCAACAACCTATCAATCATCTTATCAACCCATCATCATCCTATACAATGCATGTCCTAGGATATATCGTTCCGACAATGGGCATCATTTTGGATATCACTTTGGATTCTTATCCTATCAAAACACATCCCTTTGGCTGAAGGTATGAAGAACATTGGCTTGTTTGTGTACTTGATCTTTTTTTTATTTATCTTATTGCACTCATTCCAAGGACCTCTCGATGATATCCGAATGAAGGATTTAGAGAAATAGGAATGGGGCAACGATCATTATATTTTATCTGTTGTGCTTGTTGGATGTTCTTGTAAAATAACTTGGCAAATACTTGTTTGTTAGGTACATCCTAGCAAGGTTTACATATGTCAAGTGTGAACAAGAATACTCCTATCTGTTTGTCAAGTCAAAGTCCATCGCGCTAGGTACAACGCCATCCTGGTTCTTTATACCCTTATGCATCGTATCCACATGTATAATAAAACATAAGGTAAGTAGCCCTTTTAAAATCCCAATCCTTGATAAGAAAATCATAATCATCCATTTATCATCATCATCTCTCATAAAGTTGGCTTGTTGGATCCTCTTTTCATCATCTCATTTCTTCTTTCTTCTCTCTGTGCTAACATAACATCACCAATGCATCCATCATGCATTGATCTTGTATCCACAAATCGTTAGCATGCCACATATCAATCATAACATACATAATAGGAAATATCGATCATTTCGCATGCATTGCATTTGCATTATCATCATAATATAGATCTATTAGTCTAAGAATTTGCATAAAACATCCATTACATAATCATAACATATCACATCATCCATCTCAACCATCTCATTTGCATCATCATCATAACCATCCATATGTCCATCTTGAACCTCTTTGTCGCGACCTCAAATTGAATATTTTTGCTCAATCTCTCGAGGGGGCAATGTACTAGTGTACTTTCTGCTGGGGCATATGAAAAAATTAGATATTTTTTGAATTTTGATTGCGACAAGCTTATTCTTTGAACCAACATAGCAAGTACATTACTTCAAAGAGGGGAAAAATGTAAACACCTGAAATTAGCATTGTGCACTTAAATAGCATCACATTCATTAATCAAATTCACATTCATCCACTCATTAGGTAAATCAGGTTCATCATCCACTTAAATTGAATAAATTAACTTTATTTAATTTAAGCCTATCATACCCTCTTTGATTAAATAAACCAAAAATTTATTTAACTAAATCTCAAAATTCATATTTCTCCCTCTTGATTTAAATAAATCAAAATATTTAAGTCAAATGGGTCAAAATCCCCTAATCATCATTTAAGATAATCTAATCTTAATTAATCTAACCTAACCACCCATCACAACCTCCAGCTTTTCCCACTTGCACAAATAAATCAATTTATTGATTTATTAAAATCATCATTTTCCCTCAACAAAGCATCTTTTTGAGAATATTCTTCAAGTTTAAATATGAAGACAAGTTGACTTGCCCCTTCCAACATTACAATAACTTCTCTCTTTCATTGTCTCCCACTCAACATTTAACTCTCAATTTCAAATTTGAATCTCCCCCTCTTTGGCACATTGGCCAAAACTTGCACATTCCTCAACCTATCACAATGTGACAAGTGGTTTCATCTCATTTGTCAAATCATTATCCCACATTGCTCTATTTTGAGCTTTCTTCCAATTTGAAAATCTATAAATGAAAGCTTCATCCTTCTTCAAATCATCCACCAATCTTATGCAAAGTCACTCTCTTCAATTGAGAACTGATTTTGTCCACTTCACTCCATCTTCAAAGCATTATATCATTTAGCTTATCAAAAAGGGGTTGGGAAAGGGCTATTTTCCACATCAAAATAGCACCAATCCCCCCATAAGATCAAGTGATTGCTTCATTTTAGAATAGGAATAGTTATCTTTGTTTGTATTTTCTCATTCATTTCATCTTTTTTCTTGTTCTTTAACAATGCAAATAAATTTTATGGGGGATTCTTATTCTAACCTTGCATTTTTAAGCTAACAATGTGATTTGTTTGTTTTGATTCATGCAAGTTTGGATTTAGGGATCCACATATTTGTGTTCGTAGGTCTAGGAACCAGGTTCCATGTCTGATTCTTCTCTATTTGCTGCAACTCTTCTTTCATAGCTCTAACCCAACTTTCATCTTCACATGCTTTACACATAGACTAAGGTTCTATTTTAGAAAGTAAACATAGATTTACCTCAGCTACTACTTTACTTCTTGTCTTCACAACTTCACTCTTATCTCCAATTATCTGTTCCTCTCAATGATTCTTTTGGACATACTTAGGAGTCTTAGGAACAAGTTCTGATTCATTTTATTTTTCTTCTTCAGTTTGTTCTTCTTCCTCCTCCTTATTCTCTTCAAGTACTGGTGCACAAATAGAATCATCTGGTTCAACTTCAGTTATCTCAATAGGTCTTTGCATATTCTCATCAACCTTCACATTAGCACTCTCAACAATCTTCCTCATTCTTTTATTAAAGCATTTATATGCTTTATTGGTAGTTGAGTATCCAAGGAAAATCCCCTCATCACATCTAGCATCAAACCTCACAAGATTCTCATCATCTCTTTTAATGTAACATCTGCTTCCAAACACCTTAAAGTACTTCATAGTAGGGGCCTTACCAGTCCATAACTCATAAGGACTCTTTGTTTTGTTGCCTCTAATCTAAACTCTATTAAGAACATAAATAGTAGTTTGTATTGTCTCTCTCTAGTACACATCAGGTACGTTTGCTTCTTTCATCATGGTTCATGCAGCTTCCTGTATAGTCTGGTTCTTGCTCTCAACAACTCGATTCTGCTGAGGGGTTCTAGGAGCAGAAAAGTGTCTCTTTATGCCATTCTCTTCACAAAATTCATTAAACTCACTAGAAGTGAATTCTTCACCTTTATCAGATTTCAAACATTTGATTCTTAGGTTCACTTCATTTTCTACTCTTTCTTTGAACACTTTAAACCTATCCAGGGCCTGAGTCTTCTGTTTAAGAAAGGAAACCCATGTCATTCAAGAATAGTCATCAATAAGGAGTATGAAATGTACATGCCACCATTTAGGATTCCTATTCTAGTAGGACCACAGGGGTCTGTATGAATTAATTCGAGCATTCCAGTAGTTGATTGCTCTTTTCCTTTGAAACTACATCTTGTATGTTTCCCTAACTGACAACTTTTGGAAATAGTATTAGCAGGATTTATGATTTTAGGCAGACCTCAGACAACATCTCTTGAACTAATTCTAACTAGATTATCAAAGTTTACATGTCCCATTCTCTAGTGCCATAGCCAAATTTCATTAACTTGAGATACAAGGAACTGACCATCAATACCCTTAAGTTGATAGATGTTTCCATAAGTTCTCCTTCCCGCAGTAACCATAGCTCCAGATCCTTTTTTGATCTCACGGGTATTATCCTAAAACATAAGTTTGAACCCTTTGCTACACATCTGTCCAATGCTCAAAAGGTTATACCTCAGGCCTTTTACATAATATACATCATCACTTTTGTGTATTCCATCAAAACTAATTGTACCTTTCCCAACAATCTTTGCTCTAGAATCATCACCAAACATGACCAAACAACCATCATACTTTTCAAGCTTAGTGAAATTACTTTTATCTCTAGTCATGTGATTAGAGAATCCACTGTCAAGCACCCAATAGTCTTCATCCTATCTAGCATGAAAGGTAGTGACCAAAGTACCTTCCATCTCATCCTTCTTGTTCTCCAAATCAAATTTTCTTACACATCTTCCAAAGTTAGCAGACACAAATTTATTCTCCAAACCTAAGAACAAGCATTCACTATCGTCACCCTCATAATTAGATTCATCATCAAAGATTCTAGCTTCTTCTCTAACATATATACAACTTCTTGAATTTCTTATCCTTTCTATATTTGTTATCTTTGTTATTCTTATGTACAGCTCTATTCGGACATCTTGAAGCATAATGACCAATATTACCACAACTGAAACATTCAAAGGGAAACATACCTTTATACTTACTAGTATCTTTCTTCAAGTTCCTTGTAAAATTTGCTTCAAATTCATCTAAACCATCACTATATAGATCATCTTAAGTCTTTGTTGCTTTGAATGTTTTTGTCTTCTCCTCTTTCTTTCCAAACATCCTCATCTCAAATGCAGTCAAGGTTGCAAATAGTTGTTCTTTAGTATATTTCTTAGGATCATACATTTCCTAATAACTGAAACCTTATCCCTGTAACACTTTGGTAAGGTCATTAGAATATTCTCTATTATATCTTCATTTGTCAGAGTTCCCCCTTGATTCCTAACTTCATTTGCTACTAGATAAACCCTCTGGAAATAGCTTACAATATCTTCACCTTCTTCCATTTTCAAATTCTCATATCTACGCTTTTTCCATCAAATTCTTTGTCAATTTCACTCTATCATTTCCTTCATAAAGATATTCCAACTTCTTCCTAACTTCATAAACAGTTCCCAAAGTAATAACTTTTGTTCGCTTAGTCTTAGATAAAGCACTATAGATCGCATACCTTGTGTTTTTATTCCCCTCATAAGCAGAAACCTCATTTGCAGTAGTAGGACCACTTGCTGGTGCAACATACTTTGTCTCAACATCCTTCCAGGTCTTGTAACCAAGAGAGATAATGTAACCTCTCATCTAATTTCCAATCACTGTAGTCAGATCAATCAAACATAAGGATCACCAATTTGTGCACCATTGGATCTACCTCAAGCGGTTAAGCTCTTCACCAAGGAACTAAAGCTCTGATACCAATTGTTAAAAGGTTCAAGACAACTAAGAGGGGGGAGTGACTCAGTTGTCACCAAATTCAAACACAAAACTTCACACACTTATTAGCTTCACAACCACACTATTCTGTTATTAAGTATGAACATGAAATATAGATAGCAGAAAGAAAAATTAACACAATGAATGCAAGATTTTACTTGGAAAACCCAATAAGGGAAAAACCACGGTGAGGATTAACTCACAATATAAAGTAATAGAAAAACCGAATACAAGAGCCTCACTGCCAAGGGCTCACTACCTGATACAAAGGCTCACTTCCTATAGATAGGACTCACTGCCTACGAATATAAAAGATAACGGAAAGATCCACCACAACAATTTACACACATCCACAGCCTTGATTAGAATATTGCAGAAACCTTTAGTTCATTGCTTTCAGGAATCTAACTGAATAAAGTATTGTTGCCTCAACTCACTTTTGCACAATTCTACTTCTGACTTGTGGCTTACTTCATTACTTTGTATAATTTAATCCTTTGCATCTTGACTTGCATTTATACCATATTCAATCTTAGAAACTTTCTCCAAGGTTGGCTACATATGCTTCATTTCATAAATCCAAATTAGGTTGGCAACTCAGCATTCCTGTGGTGAAAAGGAATGAGAGTGGACCAAACCAACACTTAACCAAGACCCAAAACAATGTCTCAATTCAATCACATGCTTCCTCAATTAATTTTTAATCCTTCATATGAAATGTAAACACAAGGTCGGCCAAACCTAATGAAAACACAAATGAGCATTGAAGTACACACTTCCTAGCAAGAAGATAACACACAGATGACATAACATGCTTTATCATGCATGAGAACACATCTCAGATACCTTTAGATACATATGCAGCAAGTGAAACAACCTTCAAACATAGAACACCTTCCAATAGTCAAACCAGAGTGTACAAATACACACAGAAGCTCAGGAACATGTCTTCCAAAGTACCAAACCAAAAAAATATTTTCTAGAACATAGACAACACCATTACAATACATATTATAGATCCACAAGACCTGAACCAAATCAGCAAAGGACCGTGGAGCAGAAAAATTTCTTCTAGTCCATAGAAAAACAACTTTGCCAAATCATTTCACACACCAATGAACACAACTTTCACACTCCATCAAATTAGAAGCTATAAATTAGGAGATGTCACCAACAGATCCCCAACAACAACCCTTCAGATCTACACAAGCATAGGATCAACATAGAAGAAATGCATAGCACATACTAGAGCACATTTTGAACACATACATGACTCTGAATTCACTCTTTATTAATTTTCTCAAAATCACTTTGTAACCCATCATTTCAACACATCTGCACCATCATAAGGATAGCTCCATGTACTCACAACATATCAACAACATGTCAACTATACATGTACAATCTACAACATTTTGAAATGTGTTGACATCAATGAAAACATTAATGACAACACCACCAAACTTGCTCATACTTGCAACACTCCTATAGTGTCATCTTTCCCAATACCCGATGTGGAACTCGGTTTTGTATGTATACTTCCATATTGCATGCATCTACCCATAAGTAATGTGGCATATCTTGGCTATACAACATAGCCCTTGCTACCTCTGATATAGAATGATTCTTTCTCTCAACAACCCCATTCTACTATAGGTTGTAAGGAATGGTCAACTCTATCTTGATTCCTTCCCTGGTACATAACTCTTGAAACTCTTTCCCTTTGTACTCGCCTCCATTTTCTGACCAAGGAACCTTTATCTTCCTACCTGTCAAATTCTCCATACGAGATTTGAACTCTTGGAAATGACTGAAAACCTCATCCTTGGTCTTCAAGAAGTATATCCAAGTCTTCCTAGAGAAATCATCAATAAAAGTAACAAAGTACTTGTACTGTCTAAGAGACTTCATCAACATTGGTTCACATATATCTGAATGTACTAGATCAAGAACACCCTTGGATCTGGTGTCACTCCTTGGAAAAGCTTCTTTCACAAACTTCCCCAACACACATCCCTTACATAAATGATCATGATTTGTCTTCACCTCTGGAACACCTGGCACTTTCTCAAGAAGCAATTTAAGTGCTCCATGATGTATATGGGCCATCCTCCTATGACATAGCTCTTATTAATCTCTAGAATTACTGCTACTCATGAGTGCAAGTATCAAACTACAACATGTAAAGTCAGCCACTCCTAACTCCAATAGCTATGGGTGATTTTTAATCCTTATGCTTGATTAACACATGCACCCCTTTTGGAAATGGTATCCTAAGCTAGAGGAGATAACCCTACCCTGGCGGCCTGAGCAGTATGCAAGGCCGGCGACGACGGTGTTTTCCATGGTGGCAGTAGGTTACCGATGAAGCAGAAAGAGACTGTTGCGATGGAGAATGGTGATTCCATTGAGGCGGGGTCTAGTGATAGATGCTTTAATCATAGTGGCCTTGTTGCTAAGGCGATGATGATGACATCGAGGTTACGAAATGGGAGACTATCGAATGGTGGGTTCATTCCTATTGCAAATGCTATCTCCGTTGATCTAAAAGCTGAGATGGTAGAGAAAATTGATCATAATGCTTCTGTTCTCTCCCTACATGGGGTGATTTTTCAATTTAAGGGTTTTTGGCCTAGCCTCCCTTAGCTACACTCCTAGATCTCAAAAGAATGGGAGTCTTTAATTATTGGTAAAGTTTCTTTTCCCCATGGCTAAGGGGGTTTTTGTTGCTAAGTTTGACAATGCTCAGGCTAGAAATAAAATTTTATGTGATCATTTTTTTACCTGGGAGGATAGATTTTTGTTGATGATTAAGCCTTGGCATGTTGATTTCAACCCTTATGAAAATTTCAATAAGATCCCAATTTGAGTTTGACTTCCTAATCTTCCCCTCCATTTATGGGCTGATCCTCTTTTAGAGGAAGTGGGTGATGCTCTTGGATATTTTTTTTTGGGTGGATGATGAATCCTCTAATATTTTTCACTCCACCTTTACCCACATATTGGTTGAAATGGATGTTTCAAAAGGGTTTCCTGCTAATATTTTACTTAAATCTTCTAAGGGTTCTTGGGTCCAATATTTGGACTATGAAGGGATTCCCTTCTGATGTAGAAGATGTTTTAAAATAGGTCATGCTACTGTGCAATGTGGATTTGAGAAAAAAGAAATGATGGCTACATGTTGGAAAGGTGCTTCTCAACAACATTATACGGTTGAGAAGAAATCTGAGCAACATAGGAGTTTTTCTGAGGTGTTTGCTCTAGAATCACAAGGTCTAGGGGCATCCTCTTTGGATGTCTCAAATGGTGGGGTTGTTGATGTTGTGCAATATTACCATGTTGAAACCCTTAAAGAGAGAGAGAGAATGGGCCTAAGGCTACCACTTCTAGTGATAGAGCTCCGACTATCATTTTTGGTGACTTTCTTGATAGGGCCACACCTGCAAGGAGGAATACTGATGAAATCTCTAAGATAGTGGCTGTAGGCATTCTTTTTCAGGATAATCATGCGCTGGCTTGGCATGATAAGGCAATGCAGGTGGAAGAGGGTTGGATTTCTATAAAGGGAAAGAAAGAAAAGTCCTCTAATCCTTTTTTTGACATGACTCTGCTCCCACAAGAGTAGCTCTCAATGTAAATCTTCATGGTTCTTGTTTGGGGGCTAGTTTTTGGCTGGCTGCAGGCTATTTTTCTTGTAGCTTTGTTTTTGGTTGTGGTTGTTTGGCTATGGATTCCTTTTTTACCCTTGGTTATTTGTTCTTTCATGGTCTTTATGTTAGGACAACTTTTTGGTTGAGGGTTCCAGATCCATTCAAAATATGTTTGTAAAGGGTTTCGGGTCCCTTCAAAACCTGCTTTTTCCTTAATAAAAAAGGCATGCACCCCTTTAAAGAGTACATTATAGCCTTTATTCTAAAGGAAATATATGAAAATTAGGTTGATAACCAAGTCTAGAACATGCAACACATAATGAATGGGAATCAACTTTCCATTCTCCCTCTCCCTCTGAAATAGAACAATTACTTTCCCAATTGGTTTGGGTTTGGACATGTTCCCCATAGAAATTTGGATTATGATGTCCTCCTCCTTATAACTGGAGAAGTAACTTATAACTCTTGTCATATGAAATGATTCCTCACTATATATATACCAAACACCATATGAGGTTGAGATAGAACTGTACTAGTGTACTTCTTTCCACTAGGGCAACCGAAAAAATAAAAAAAAATTTGAATTTCAATCGCGGCAAGTTTATTCTTTGAACCAACACAACAAGTACATTGCTTCAAAGAGGGGAAAAATGTAGACATGCAAAATTAGCATTATGCATTCGATTAGGTCCACTCATCAAGTAAATCAGGTTCATCATCCATTTAAATTAAATAAATTAACTTTATTTGATTTAAGTCTACCATTACCTCATTTAAATAAATCAATCAAATCCTAACATTTCATTAATCCACCTTTATCTTGCATCATCCCTTTAATTAACTAAATCAAACATTCATTTAATTAAATCCCAAATTCATATTTCTCCCCTTTTGATTTAAATAAATCCAAATATTCAAGTCAAAGGGGTCAAACTCACATAATCATCACTTAAGCTAATCTAATCCTAATTATCCTAACCTAACCGCCCATCAAATCCTCTAGTTTTTCCCACTTTCACAAATAAATCAATTTATTGATTCATTAAAATCCTTATTTTCTTTCAACTTGGCATAAAAAATAGAATATTCCCTCAAGTTTGAAAATGATGACAAGTTGACTTGTCCCTTTCAACATTGCATTAACTTCTCATTTTTGATGTCCCCCTCTCAACATTTATTTCACAAATTTGAATTTGAATCTCCCTCTCTTGGTCACATTGGCCAAAACTTGCACATCCCTCAACTTATGGCAAGTTGGCAAGTGGCCTCTTTTCATTGGCTTGTTTTTTATCCCACATTGCTCTCTCATAAGCATTCTTTCAACTTGAGAATCTTTAAATAGAGATCATCTCCATTGTTCAAGGCCTCCACAACTCCACAATCATTCATGTAAAGTAACTCTCTTCAGGAGAACTGATTTTTCCCACCATCACTCCATCTTCAAGGAATTTCATCATTTAGCTTATCTATCAAGGATTGGGAAAGGGCTATTTTCCACAATAGCACCAATCCACTATGAGATATAATTTTCTCCATGTTTTATTTTATGATTTCAGTTTATCTATCTAAATCTTTGTTGCTTTGATTGCATTATTAGCATGTGGAGTTATTTCATAGGGATGTTGATTGTTGGTTTTGTTTTAAAATACTAATCATACTTTGTGTGTGTTAGGATTTTAACCAAAATGCAGATTTTCACATCCACAATAATGTGACAAGTGGCCTCATCTTATTTTTCCAATCTTTATCCCACATTGCTCTATTTTGAGCTCTCTTCCAATTTGAAAATCTATAAATAGAGGGCTTAATCTTCATCAACTCATCTACATCTTCATGCAAAGTTACTCTCTTGGTTTGAGAACTAATTTTGCTCTTCATCGTAGTGCATTGCATTGATCATTTTAGTTTTTCGCAAGGATTGCGAAAGGGTCATTGGCACATTTGACACCAATCCACTATGGAATAGGTGTGAATTATGTATCTTTCATGCTTTTAATTTGGTTTGTTTTGTTATCATGTTTAGGAAACATTTTGCATTATTTCTGAAATATGCTAACCAATTTTTTGCCATAATTTTTACACAATAACCAACACTTGGCCAATTTGATTAGCATTAGCGCAAAAACCAAATCTCTATCAAAGCAACTCTAGCCAAGAATGCACCCTAAAACCACTGAAGGAAGAGGGGCGGGCATATGGTCAGAGGATCCCTAGGATCAATAACTCAATAGTGAAATTGATACAACTAGAAATGAAAGATAAACTGCACTCCAAAAATGTGCACACGAGATCCTTTTGAAGGAGAGGTTCTAACATATGGCAGAGTACTTATTACAAAACTAAAAGAACTTGGGCGGTGAACCAGCCATAAATATTTCGGCTCAACCACTTAAACAGTGGGGGGAATACTACAAACAATTCAACTATTTCATCCATTACAGCGAGCATCCACTCTTGAGTGGGAATTCTCCACTTTTCAGTGGGTACAATGAGAGTTACAAAGTTTATTCTCCACACTGGCGGTAAACCATCCAGGGGTTAAAGTATTTGCATTAGAAATCACAAGTAATTACAATAATAATAATTGTTGGATTAGTACTACTAATTTTCAACCTTACAATTGAAATAATCTGCAAATTACGAGTGTTACAACAATAGAATGAATATAAATATAAGAAGGATGATTATAGCAATGTTTAAAACTCTCAAGGACTGATAATGAAGCCAAAATCTGAACTTAATGAGGTTTGATAACAAAAACCAACAGACTGAAACTGTGAACTAGCAAGCTGGAAATTAAAGAAAAGCTCATAACTTCATAAATTTACCTCCGAATTGAATGAAATGAAGTGCAAAGGTCTTCTAGGAGGATGGTGCCCCTAACCAAATCATAAAACTGCATCAAAGTATCCCTATTTATTTGGCATGAATTCCAATGCCAAGCAAGAAGGTATAGCCTGGCTAAAAGGGTGATTTGGCTCTTAAAAATTATATTCTTCACAATAAATTCTCATCTTCTATGAGAAGGGTTGCCCATAGTCAAAAAACACAAATCACCAATACCCAGAGCAAAATTAAATGTCATCCAAAAGCTGCATACAAAAATCACTTTCAGCCATGATAAACTAGCAACATGAAAAGTGGAAATATCTCACCAAAACTCCACAATAATGCTCAATATGTACTTCTGGATGAAGCACTCTCACAATCCACCAGCTAGGGAGCCATAGTTTCAGGCTCGAAGAGTGGAGTAAATTTGCTAAGCTATCCCTTAGTTGGATTCTGGATTTCAAACTAGCAGCATGACTTTACAATATTTCGAAAGATGATTAGCTCTTCAAACAGCAACAATATATAAGTTTCAATTGGAAAATGAAACACTTCAAATTACAAGAAGTCGAATCACTTCAACTTCCAAGAGGGATGCCACCTTTAAGCATTTACTTTTTGAAATAATAAAACATTATTCAACTTTCCTTTTAGGCGTCCATTTCCAAATTGCAACAATAAAGCATTTATTTAAATCATTAAATGCTCAACATGACCCCTTAATGACCCCTCTTTAAAAACACATGAAGTTATTAAGCCTAGGCGTGGGGTACAACTGAAAAACATGAAATTGACTAAGTATAAAATCTCAGTCCATGGAGATAACCAAAACCAATGCCAATACTGAACTGCTGATGATGCCACTGCCAAATTAGACTTACTAAAAATAGCCAACTACTATAAATAGTAAGTTCACATCAAAACAACAAAAATCCAAACTGAACACTGAACTACAAAGGATTGAACTGCTATTAGACATATACTGCCTAAAGATAGACTTGCTAAAAATAGCAAACTGCTATAAATAGTAAGTCTGCAGAACATCCTCTAAACGCCAACTAAGTAGTATTTGAAAGAGGAAACCCTAATTTTGCATAACTAAGTAGCCTAGAAATTCTCAAAAATAGGCTAAATCCAAATGAAAAGTGAATGGCCAAAATGGGGACATTACAGTCTGCCCTTTCCAAAAAAAATTGTCCTCAAGTAATTCTAATGCCTTCCCAAAAACCATGTTGAACCAAAAATGAAACTGAATATGATCCCTAGGTCCCAAATCAACCTAGGAGAAAGATAACACCAATTGATGTAAACACTACACTGCTGGATGCCAATACAAGAAGCCTCCTGATTAAAACTATACTGAAACACCATAGAAAATAATTCCAAAAGGCCAACATTAGCTTCATCATCATCAATTGTTGAATCACAAACCTAGGCGATTCCTAGATTCCAAATCATCCTCAAGAATACTGTTCCTCTAATCTGTTGTGCTACTCTAATTAAAACAACTGAATACCCAAGGTGGAGCAACATATCATGAAACATGTCAGTGCCCGTGTCCCATATTAGTCTATAGAACCTGCAAACTTCACTGTTATAATTCTGATCAGCAACATAAATGTTTTCAAACATTTTACCAAACCAATGCCAATCATAGAACAACACTCCACACACCATCATTGTACAATACTTCTTTTGAAGAAAGCTGCTTTCATTGAAAGAACTCCGAATAATCTTCACACATCTCACAGCATGAGTTTCTAATTGATGAATCAAATCAACAATTAGTTCGCTGCCCCAAACAATAATGTATGAGATGTTACCAAAAATTCCATTGTCTATCATCAGAAGACAACCCATACCCTAATTTTGACCATACTAAATCATTCCCTTGCTCATCTGAGGCAGAAGTTCAGTCCACATAGGAAATAGAGAGACCTGAAAATGATTAAACCAGCTTCCTAACAAGTCTAAAAACAACATCCTAGGATCTAATTTTTAGAAAACTAGCATCCAAGAAAGTGAGCAGCAACAACTTAAGAATTTCTCAACAAAATGAGCATAACTGGTCATGAACCAAGCTAGTGGCACCTTTAGCAAGAGACCCCATGCCACCACAAACCAACTTCTGATCATATTTCCTTCACAAATCATCAATTTATGATCAAAAGTAATGAACCAATGATAGTAAAAGAAGGTAGCAATAGTCAAAGGACTAAAATTTTGGGACTTAACTCTCCAAGAAACCTTTTTATGTATACCAATATTCATATAAATATACTTGAGATCCCACATACTAACTTTCAATTGGAGACATTTCCCAACACATAAGAAAATAATCTCAACTACATTCTGAGAATAATGTGCTGGTCTATTCCCTTTACAATTTTGAATATTACCTTCTTGCCAAATAATACCAGGATCCCAAACCAACAACAATGAAGAACCATTTCTCAGACGGAGAAATACTCACTTGAATCCTCTGATTTGCTCGTTCCATCTGAATTGATGCTTCTTGAAACTCCAAAAAATAATCAACCAACCTACGTTCGTTGAAGAAATCGAATCCAAAATCTTGTGATATGATTTTCCAAAAAGATTCCATGAATCCTTCATCAAATGCAATTCTAAAATCAATCACTCTAAGAGAAGATGGTGATGAACTAAAATATTACAAGAGTCTCACAAGCATCCTCATCAAAATATAAATAAAACCTTCATCAACATTCCCATCAACTCTTTGATGAACAATAAGAATGTCTTCATTTCTTTTGGTTCCAAGAGTTACCAATTCTTGCTGAGTGGATGCCCTAGGAGCAGTAGTAGATTCAATTTCATGCAACTTATGTATCAACTCTCCAATGCTAGAAGACAAACTCAAATCCCCTCCTTCAGTAATCTCTGAAGCAATTCCTTCATCATTTTCAAAAAGAGGATTTACATAAACCTTACTAGAACCTTCTTCATACAAGAGATTGTCAAAAGCATGAAAAACTTGTGAATTTGAATTCTTTGGTCTCTCAGGGCAGCATTCCAAATCATATGTTTCTTGTATGAGATCAAGCTCATCAAGAATTACTTGAAGCTCCTCCGCTCTTCTTTTGTTTTCTTGCTCCCATGAATATTGAAAAGCAGCAATCTGATTTTCTGCTTCAATTAGGGTCTCATGAACTTCTTGCAACCTCTCTTTGGTAAGCTCATTCCACTCCAATGTCTTGTCAGCAATATTGGCCACTATGTCTTTGTCACAAATGATGTGCAAAAGACTAGATTTAATCTCCTCCGAGGAAAATTTAATGGAATTCATGTCATCAATAGAAATGCAACATACAACTTCTCCCCTAGGCACATCATGAATCAAATGTTCTACTTGCCTATGAATTCTATCAAGTTTTGACAAAACTTGAATACCATTATCAACAATGTGTGAATTTGAGCTGGAATCTTCATATGCTGACTGAGATGATGTAGAACCACTTTGATGGATAAAGATTTCAAAAATGGTTTGAGTTGTACTCCTCAACTTGTCTCGCATGTGATGAATACTCTTCATCATTCCATCCATAGTGCCTTCCAATTCCTTAGCTTTTTGCCTTAGCTTGATTTCAAGTGAAGAGAAATCTGCCTTATAACTACTAGAAGCTTCACCTTCTATGTTTTCTTCTACACATGATTCAAAAGAATTGATCAAATCAGCTTTGAAGTAGGAAGAGACTTCAACTTTCTCTTTCTTCTTCTCCTCCTTGACTTGACTTTCAAACAAGCATTCTCTGGAATTGTGAAGAAGCAAATTGTTGATTGAACACATATCTTCAACTATCTGAACTTCTTCCTCATTTGGATCAGCACTTATGGCCTATTCATGCATCTCTGTTTCAACTTTTGTTTCCAGAAGTTCTTTCTTTGAATCTTCAACATGAGGCTTCTTAACACAAGCCAACTCACTGTTCTCCTTTGTAGAAAATAAGAGTACTTCACTAGTCTTCAAGGCTTCCACTAATTTATTACATTCTTCTTCAGAATGCTTCGATAAGTGCAAATTTGTGGATACCCCTTCAACTTTTGCAATGTCTTCAAAGGGATTCCAACTTTCATCCTCTTCAGCTTTAGAGATCTCTTCTCTATTTTCAACAATCTTCTTCAAAAGTGGTTTCAACTTATCTTCACATTGACTGAAATTTTCTTTAACTAACAAATCAGAAGTGAGAGAAATATTCTCTTCACGTTTGTAAGCATCCAAAAGAAGATTTTGGACACTTTCAGGAAGACTATCAGCTTCTTTAATGGTGTCAATTAGAACATTCTTAAAAACTGCAAACACATCCTCTTCCTGCTCACTCCAAGTCAAAGTGAAGAGATAATTAAATAGATGGTAAATCTGATTTTACATCTCCAATTCTATCCACTCCTAGTTTCATCCAAATCCTGGAAACTATCCACTATCATATTTAATATGTTCTTCATAGTTTCATCATCATAAGGAAAATGGGGATATACAATTCTTATTATCTCCATGAAACAAGAAGAAATCAGTAGCTTGGTTTCTTCATTAAGATGCCCCAACCAATAGGGCCGATTCAAAGAATTCACCGCAGAAGCTAGTGCCAACTCCATTTTCTCTTAAGGTGATGGCTTCACTTGTCTCAAACATTGCTCTAACAAATGAAAATGTTCTCTTCATTTTCTCTTGACTGAAATTCTTTGTCAAGTCTCTTTCCAGGCATATACAGTGCCTCTGCCAGTTTCATCTCTTCTTCATTAGCCATCCCTAACTACCAACTTCTAGATACCACAAGGAGCTGAAATAGAATCTGTTCTGACTTTTGGTGTAGTACCGGAGATATCCGTCACTCAACTGCCTAAACATGAAGCTCTGATCATGAGATGGCAGGATCTTCTGCTCTGATACCATTGAAATATGCTAACCAATTTTTTGCCACAATTTTTACACAATAACCAACACTTGGCCAATTTGATTAGCGTTAGCACAAAAACCTTGAAATCTCTATCAAAGCAACTCTATCCAAGAATGTTCCCTAAAACCATTGAAGGAAGAGGGGCAGGCATATGGTCAGAGGATCCCTAGGATCAATAACTCAATACTGAAATTGATAGAACTAGAAATGAAAGATAAACTCCACGCCAAGAATGTGCACACAAGATCCTTTTGAAGGTGAGGTGCTAACATATGGCAGAGTACTTATTATAAAACTGAAAGAACTTAGGTGGTGAACCAGCCATAAAGATTTCCGCTCAACCACTTAAATAGTGGGGGGAATACTACAAACAATTCAACTAATTCATCCATTGCGATGAGCATCCACTCTTGAGTGGGAATTCTCCACTTTTTAGTGGGTACAATGAGAGTTAGAAAGTTTATTCTCCACAGTGGTGGTAAACCATCTAGGGGTTAAAGTATTTGCATTAGAAATCACAAGTAATTACAATAATAATAATGGTTGGATTAGTACTACTAATTTTCAACCTTACAATTGAAAGAATCTGCAAATTACTAGTGTTAAAAAAATAGAATGAATACAAATATAAGAAGGATGATTATACCAATGTTTAAAACTCTCAAGGACTGATAATGAAGCCAAAATCTAAACTTAATGAGGTCTGATAACAGAAACCAACAGACTAAAACTGTGAACCAGTAAGCTGGAAATCAAAGAAAAGCTCATAACTTCATGAATTTACCTTTGAATTGACTGAAACGAAGTGCAAAGGTCTTCTAGGAGGATGGCGCCCCTAATCAGATCATAAAACTGCATCAAAGCATCCTTATTTATTTGGCATGAATTTCAATGCCAAGCAAGAAGGTACAGCCTAGCTGAAAGGGCGATTTGGCTCTTAAAAATTAGATGCTTCAAAATAAATTCTCATCTTCTATGAGAAGGGTTTCCCATTGTCAACAAACATGAATCACCAACACCCAGAACAAAATTAAATGTCATCCAAAAGCTGCATACAAAAATCACTTTCAGCCATGATAAAACAGCAACATGAAAACTTGAAATATCTCACCAAAACTCCACAATAATGTTCAATATGTACTTCTGGATGAAGCACACTCACAATCCACAACCTAGGGAACCATAGTTTCAGGCCCGAAGAGTGGAGTAAATTTGCTAAGCTATCCCTTAGTTGGATTTTGGATTTCAAACCAGCAGCATAACTTTACAATATTTCCAAAGATGATCAGCTCTTCAAACAGCAGCAATATATAAGTTTCAATTGGAAAATGAAACACTTCAAATTCCAAGAAGTCGAATCACTTCAACTTCCAAGAGGGATGCCACCTTTAAGCATTTACTTTTTGAAATAATAAAACATTATTCAACTTTCCTTTTAGGCATCCATTTCCAAATTACAACAATAAAGCATTTATTTAAATCATTAAATGCTCAACATGACCCCTTAATGACCCCTCTTTAAAAAAACATGAAGTTATTAAGCCTAGGCGTGGGGTACAACTGAAAAACATGAAATTGACTAAGTATAAAATCTCAGTCCATGGAGATAACCAAAACCAATGCCAATACTGAAACTGATGGATAGCAAGATGACTTGAGTTGAACTGCTGATGATGCCACTACCAAAATTAGACTTACTAAAAATAGCAAACTACTATAAATAGTAAGTTCACATCAAAACAACAAAAAGTCAAACTGAACACTGAACTACAAAGGATTGAACTGTTTATAGACAGATACTGCCAAAAGATAGACTTGCTAAAAATAGCAAATTGCTATAAATAGTAAGTCTGCACAACATCCTTTGAATGCCAACTAAGCAGTATTTGAAAGAGGAAACCCTAATTTTGCACAATTGAGTACCCTACATATTCTTGGAAATAGGCTAAATCCAAATGAAGAGCGTATGGCTAAAATGGGGACATTACAATTTCATAGGAGCATTTTGGTGAATTTGTAGGCTACTAACCCATGCTTGAGGATTTAGTGTTTGCATATTTTAATAGGTGCTCACAATTAGATATATCATACATGTTTTAGGGCATTGGTAATTTATATATTTGATGTAAATGGAAGCAAGGTTTCCTATAACAATGATGTATATTGTGAATGATATGAACTACATAAAATATGGGTTATAACCTATTCTCTCTCTCATTGATCCTTCCGGGTCTATAGAAGATATGTCTATGTATCTATCTATATAGATAGGTAGATATAGAATTGACTACCAACAATGTGATAGTTGTAACTGACCAATGAAGCATTTTCATATAAGAGATAACTCTTACCAATTTGATTGTTAAATGGTGAATTGAATTTTTTAATGATTTTGGGAAAAATTTGACATTTGGTGTGGTAGTTGTGCATAAAAAACATAATGTGTTGCAATGAGAAATCATAAATTAGAGAAGTTGATAACCTCACGTACTATGTTCTTAAGCATCCAAGGGACTAAGATACATTAAATGCATAAGACACTGGAAATTTACAACTTCATGTGAATCTTAGCATAAATGTTGCACATGGCTAAAAATTCAACATACATGTTAACATAGAATATATCCCCTCAATATTGGAAAAGAAAATTGGTCTGCTGTCATAATTTGTGATGAACCTAAATGGAAAATGCAATTTGAGGTAATGTGACCTTTCTTCTTCCTACTTAGTTGTAAGAAAATAAAACTTATGGAAAAGAATTTGAGGTTTTCAGTGACTTTATTTTTTCTTGTGATAGATTTGGATATGACCAAGTTGGGTCTTTGAAACAAACACAAACTACAGATGGTGTTTTGGGTTCGAGTAGCGGTACAACAAGTCTCCCATCTCAATGGTAAAATTAGGGCCTCATCAATAATGTCATAAGTATCTACATTGCTGGAGGAGCGAAGAAAGAGGGATACATGTTCTTTGTTGATGATCATGTGCCTATCTCATCCCTGACCTGGGTTCCTATGCTTAGGCCACCCATGTAAGTTGGAACTAAAAACCTCTCTTTCTCTTTTTTTTTTTTTAATTGAAAATTATGTTAGGAAATTCTTTAGTTGATTCTTAAATATGAGCTTGAACACACAAAAGACTCATCAAATTATTGGCACTGAATCTTTGTATTTCTAAAGTTCATTATCTATTACAAGGAGTATTTTTATCTCAATAAGCATTCATGTAAAATAATCTCTTTCTCCCAGTATTATTTGACACTGTAGTTACGAGATTTGTCTACCTTTGAATCCTATGGCTTCACATTTTGTGACATCTTAGCTATTAGAAACTAGGAATTGAATTACGCTATCCATATCTAGATTTGTGGGCAAAACTAAATTTTCAACTAAGTATTTTTTAGACATTGGAATGTTTACAATATCTAGTTCTAATCTCACAAGTCTTACATGCAACATCCTAAGGCTACCTTATGTCCTAATTATACTCTTTCATATCCCAAATCAATGCCAGTGCCGATACCATGACTCAACTCATACCATCAAAACTTACCTTTATGGTTTTATAACCCTCCACCTCTCTAAGATCCTAGGATTCCTTTAGAGATGCTATCAGGCTTAACTTAAGCATGGTGAACATATGGCCATTTGTCACAAAATTTTGAATTCTCCTATTTCTTTCTGGTGCTTTCCAATACTTGGGGACAATCTAAAACTTAGGTTAAATTGGTGGATTTATTTTTCTTTTTATTACCTTTCTTTTTTATTGATTGCTTAAAAGGTTTGAGCTTGATTGCTTTTTAAATGCTAGAAGATATTTTTGATTCTATCAATATGCACCAATGAGTGTTAACCTCTCCATCACGAATGACCTTTATGTCATCATGTTGTGGATTTCCCAACTCCAAAATGTGTGCATTTTTTTGCAGAGTTGCAAAACACTTTTACTGTTTTTTGCTTCTAGACCTTTGGAATTCCTCTGTTTCTAAAAAAAATATTGGAAGGAAAAATCCAAGGAGCTCTACTTTAGTGTTGCTAATTTGATTTCAATTTGATACTACAAATCTTGTGAAGTGTACCCTGATTTATAAATTGCTAACTTGCTTTGTGTATTCTTGCATTGATATTCTTTTTTTTATTATTTAAGCTTCAGAACTACTAAAATGAACAAGAGTACCTTCATTTTTTTTGTTTTTTGATAAATAGCATGACATTACAAAATCTCAACAATTTAAAATAGCCATCTCCCTATAATCTTGCATCTCCTGGTAACTATTATTCACAATACCATGGAGTTGAAGGAGAATTATGAAGAATTTTATGGATGCTTTAGGGATAAAATAAATTCTAGAAAAGACCACTATCATTTTAATCATGATGTACCACAGAGTAGCAATTAGATTGCCAGATATTTAAATTCAAAAGAGGAAACCATGTATTTAGCCATGCCTCATCAACACAAAAGACTGGTAGGTTAAACCTTGTAACCGATGCTTTTCTACAGCTAATTTACAATTTAGCATAGCTCAAAACTAAAGGCGTTGATCACAAAATACTATTATCCCCTACGTTATTCAAATGACAACAAAAAAAAATTATTGTGGGTGATATTTTGCAAAAATGGTTGTATAATTTCATGAATTAATAAGAATGATAAGAATTTTATCAAACATATTTACATTTTTTTGCACTAGCCAGTTTAAAAAATAGCTTGTTGAGAAATATTTTTCACATTCAAGGGCTTTATTCATTCAACTTTTTATTTGAAATAGTCAAACTGCAAAAAAAAAAAAATGTTTAAACCTTGGATCCTACAATTATCTTGGATTTGCATCAACAAATGAATACTACACTCCACATGTGATTAAATCATTGAATAATTTTTCTCCTAGTACATGTAGCAGCCGTGTTGATGGGGGTAAGCATTTCACACTGTGTAGTGTATCAGTTGGTTGGTTTCCAAAATTTGAGCTCATATGAGTAAAATGAATTGCAGAAATTGTACTGTTGTTTGTTGGTATGATTCTCTTTTGTCATCACATACATGATCAATCAATTTTTTTTGTTTTATTTTTTGTAATGCAACAGGTACTACTATTTTGCACAAATAACTTGAAATGTTAATTGCTAGCTTTGTTGGGAAGCCTACCGCTATGGTTTATGGAATGGGATTTGCCACAAATTTGACCACTATTCCAACATTGATAGGAAAGGGGAGTTTTTAAGTTTAAACAAATGGAAATGCTTGTTTGGTGACAAGTTTGCTTCATAGATAGTTTTTCTTTAGAAAATGAATGGTTAAGAAACATAGTACTTTCTATTGCAAGTCAGTGTAGAGTTGAGACTATGCCTCTATTTAACTAGTTCATCACTTTCTTAGGGTGGGCTCATTATCAGTGATTCCTTGAATCATTCTTCTATAGTTTCCGGTGGTCAAGGATCTGGATCAAAAGTCACTATTTTTCAACACAACAATAAACCCTTCAATTCATTCCTATAGTCCATGATCCAGGTGCTACAAATGGTTAAGACAATAGAAAAAACAAAAAAGAAATGATCAAAGACCAACTGCAAAATACTCATAACACTATTTTCCCTACACCTAGACCTGCTTAAGGTAGGGACTCCAACTCACACAAAGCTCTTGTTTAAAATATTATTATTAGAAAAAATATATGATGAATGAAAAATAGTTCAAATATCGGAAATACCAAATTTGTTATAAAAGTTGAAAACTCAAACTATATAAATTTAAGTTCTCCTAAATCAATGCAAATATAGTGTTCATTTCGATGCAAATTTTGGCATTATGATTTTTGATAAATGATATATTTTTCCTTACAATGTTATAGATTTTTCATTAGGAAATTAACTATTATAGAATAGGATGAGCCAAATTAACCATTGAATATGTTGGTTTTATTACAACCACTTGATCTTCATTCACATCATTCTCTTTATGTTATTTCTGACCCTATTTTTTTCTTTTATCCCTTTCCTATGCCTTATTTATCTTTCCTAGATGTCATTGTTGTATGTTTCCCATGTTCCTTTCCCTTTTATTTAAAGTGTATCTCCTATTTACCTTTACTCAATGTTTTTCCCTTCATGACCCTCTTATCCTTCTCTTCCAACCACTTGATACTTCTTATCACTTGGCCAAAATATTGAATGTGTACCTATCCGCTAGCCTATGTACAAATATTATATTTTATATCTCCTCACGACTCATAAACACCACCTTTGATGACCCCATTTTCCCTTAAATCATCAATAAAAGTTGAAGTTCCTTAGGGGACCATTTTGTACCTTTCTACACAGGGGGTGCCTTCGTCTATTCACTTGCTTTTTTCCAAAACTGAATGGTAGGAAAATTTAGTTCTTGTGGTTTAGGCCATTTATATTTTCTTATTGAATGCCTCATGACAATCTACAAATAAGGCCCATCTTCCTCTCATTGCAACAAATAAATTACAAATTATCTACTTGTTTCTTAATTATATATTGCAGGAAAATGTTATTGAATAAAAGTAAAATTATAATAAACAACATTGTTGAAAACTTATCAAATATAATATTAATTTTTTTATAAAATTAATCAAAACTATAAATGAAGTATATATAGAAAATACCGCAAGTCATTAATTTACATTATCCTAACATTATTTATTCTTTTCTCATTAATTGATAGAATTTTACTATTACTAAAATTCCCTTATTTTGGTGTCTCCAAATGAAAAATAGTTGGAGATTTCATTGTGTTATCACCCCCTAGTTGTCGACCACTAAATATCCCATTATCATGGACCCTCATAGGCCATTTTTTTATAACTTTGATAACTTTTTATTTTTTTATCATGATATCATATGCTCCTACCTTTTGTGATGCATGATCCTTAAATCCTTGATATTCCCATGACATTTATACTATGGATGATGATGTGGTTTTGTTAGATTAATTAATTAATTAATTTATATTAAATTTTATGTGTAAAAATTTATATAATAACTTATTAATTCCAAACAATGGTGTAACAAATTAAAAATGGAGGCACACGAGCATGGGAAAGGGTGGGAAAAAAGGGATTTCGAAAATCCAAGCAACAAGAATGGAAATGGAGTAAGCTCAGAGAAATTGCAGTCGAATCAGGAGTTGGAATCGAGTAAGAAGTAGCTAGAAAGAGATTGGTTTTTGTGAGAATATGTGTGGGGGTCTCCCAGGAAGCTGACCTTCCTTCTTCGATTGAGATTTAGTCTAAAATTGGATCCTGGTTATAGAATATAGAGTTTGAAACCATCCCATTTTCCTGCTTCAAGTGCAGGAAATCTAGGCACTCAACAAAAAAATGTCCCTTAAACGCTACATCAAAGAAAGAGAGACCAGCTAATTCTTTAAAATCAGTTTGGAAAAAAAAATCAGGAGGAGATAGTAAGGAAAGTAAAGAGTCTAATATTCAGAGCACATCTTTTGAGACTAAAACAGTTATGGAAAATAATGGAGAGATCCCTCTAGATTCCCATTATATGAATCTTGTTAAAACGTCATCTTCTAAGAAAAATGGATCAAATGAGGATATGTCAGCTGGGGAAGAAGATCTGAACCAGAAAGCTAATTTTTTGTCCCATGTGACAATCCCAACTGTGAAAAATGTTGAAACCCCAGGTTTGGAGGATATTCCTAGTAAGGGCTTGTCCTTGGAACTAAATATCCCATTCTTTTTCCCATCTTCTGAAGATCTTTCCCCCTGGGTGTTGTGAACCTTATGGATCCCAACCCCTTGGAGGTGGTCAAGGACTCCCTTGAAAACCTAGACCATTCTGCTGATCTTTCCAGTAATTTATCAACTTTCCATGTGAATGGTAATATGGATACATTACCCTGGGAACAAAGGATCTTAACTGATAAGGAATGGGAATCTAGCAGAGAGACAGATAGCCAAGAAGATACTGATAAAGAAGATAACTTATCAAAGAAGAAGAAGGAAAAAAATAAACAAAGGAAGACTCCAAGTGGCATTTCTACCAGATCAAAAGCTAAGGCAAACTGTGGAGTAGTAAAGAATTCATGAGGGAAAAAGTCTTCTAAAAGGACAAGAGAGCATAATAGCTTCCAGGATATAGCGGATGGGTCTCAGAAAACCATCTTGGAATGCCTTAATTCCCCTAGTATTTTATGAAGATTATGTCTTGGAATATCAGGGGACTCAATAGCCCCCACAAGTAGGATGTTCTTCACAATTTTGCTAGAGATCACAAGCCTAATAGTCTTTTAATTTAGGAGACTAAAATGTCAAAGGAGAAAGTTGAAAAGATGATGCTTTTCTAGCACTGTTGCACTCATGGTAATAACTCGAGTGGTGCTTATGGAGGCATTGCTACTTTCTAGAATAGCCACATAATCAAAGGAGATCCGATTTTGGAAGGAACGAATCATACTACCACTAGATTCACACATATTAGGGACAACTTTAGTTGGATTCAACTGAACATTTATGCCCCCAATGGAAAAGGAATGAGAAAATCCTTTTGGTTGGAGCTAGCTACTTTTAGGAGGATTTTTGACAGTGAGGCTTGGGTTATTATGGGTGATTTCAATACACCCTTGATGAATGGAGAAAATTTTGGAGGATCCCAGATCAATGTGGAGAGCAAAGAGGATCTTTAGAACTTCATTGACAATCAGGGGCTGATAGACCTGGATTTACATGGTGCTTCCTTTACCTGGTCTAATCGTAGAAAGGGGATGGATCTCATATAGGTCAAACTAGATAGATCTTTAATTTCCAATCATTGGTTTTTTTATTATTACTGCTCTCTTAAAGCTCTCTCGAGGATTGGTTATGATCATTTCCATATCAGTTTTATTGCAGATCCTATAAAAAAGAAGAAAAACATCCCTTTCAGATTTGAAAAATGTGGATCTCCCATCCTGCTCTTAAAGAGGAAATTAGGAAATGGTGGAATATATGTATTCCTGGTACCGCTATGTTTAGAATAGCTAAAAAACTAAAGGAAGGCAAATGTAATATGAAAAAATGGAAAAAGGAGTCCTTTGGGAACATCTTTAGGATCAAGTCTGATCTCCAGACAGAATTGGGTGATATTCAATATAAAATCGAGAAGGAGGGATATTTGAATGATACTAAGGAAAAAGAGAATGAGATCCTCACTAAGATGCATGATATAATCGGTAAGGAGGAGGAGTTCTGAAGGCAAAGATCTAGAGTTCTATGGTTATCTGCAGGTGACAAAAATACTAGATATTTTCATCTATTGGCCTCAAAACATAGAGCTATGAATAGAATATCTCAAATTGAAGTGAATGGCATCAAGTATGAGGAGGAGGAGGATATTAGAAAGCATGCTTTCTCTTTCTTCAAACATCTTCTCTCAGCAAATGATGAAATTAACCAAATTGATCAGGATCAGTTAGTTGATGCTATACCAAGAATTATCAATAGGAAAATAACTCTCTTTTGTCTACTATCCCCACCAATGAGGAAGTCAAGCGAGCCATTTTTTCCTTTGATGGGAGTAAAGCTCTAGGTCTGGATGGTTTCCCTTTATTTTTCTTTTAGTGGCTTTGGGAGATAGTTGGAGATGATGTGGTGAATGTTGTTAAAGAATTTTTTGGATCTAGAAGTCTCCTTAAAGAATTAAATACCACCTTTGTGGTCCTTATCCCCAAGAAACTTGGAGCTAATAATTTAGAGGCTTTCAGACCCATTAGTCTTTGCAATTCCATTTATAAAATCATCTCTAAGGTTTTAACCTCAATATTTTTAACCTTTTTGCCTTCTTTGATTTCTCCTCAACAAAATGGCTTTGTCCTTGGCAGACAAATCCTTGACTCTATTGTAACGGTGCATGAGAATCTTCATTCCTTAGTGGAATCGAAGACTGAAGGATTTTTACTTAAGCTTGATATTTCAAAAGCCTATGACAGAGTGGACTAGATTTTCTTATTCAAAATTTTAAAGGCTTTTGGATTTTGTAGCAGGGTTCTTCAAATGGTGGAATAGCTTGTGTCTACTGCTTCCATATCGGTTATGGTTAATGGATCCCCTACCTCCTTTTTCCAAAGTACTCGAGGTCTAAGACAGGGTGATCCTATCTCTCCTATTATTTTCACTATTATGGCTGAAAGTCTTGGTAGAAATTTGAAAAAGTTGTTTGACTTTAGATCTCTCCTTGGTCTCAAACCTTCCTCTGGTACCTTGGTTTGTTCCCATTAACAATTTGTTGATGATACTATGCTTATGGGTAAAGCTTCGGTCTCTGAAGGAAAAAATTTAAAACAACTGCTTGATAAGTATGGGAGAGCTTCAGGACAGTTGATCAACAATCAAAAATGTTCTCTATTTTTCTTCAACACGCCGGTTCACAGACAGACTAAAATTACTAGAATACTTGGCTGCAGGGTGGACTCCTTACCTGCCACCTATCTTGGCTTACCCTTAAGCCTTAAACCTCCTTAATCTTTTTGGCTTTCGTTGGTTGAGAGATTCAGCAAGAAGCTTGCTGGATGGAAAGGAGCTCTGCTAAGTCAACCAAGAAAACTTCAACTCCTTAAATCCTTGCTCGAGAATCTGTCGATCTACACGCTGAGCCTTTTCAAGATTCCTACTAAATTTGTTGATGCCATAGAAAAGATTCAAAAAATATTTCTATGGTCGGGTGTTGAAGAAAAAAAAAGACTTCCTTTAATTGGTTGGAATCTGATTTGTAGACCTAAAAAAGCTGGAGGATTAGGTCTTAGAAGAATCAGAATGGTTAACAAAATCCTTCTCACAAAACAAATTTGGAGAATCTTCTCATCTACAGGGGAATGGACAGATATCATGGCTAGTAAATATTTAGAAACCAACCATTCCTTTATTATCTTAAAAGATTCCCACCTTCTTCCTGGAGGTTTCACTTGCTGGAATAATCTTATCAATGGTAAAAATATTGTGGACTCAGGAACTGGATGGCAAGTGAGAAGCAATAACCTTACTAGATTTTGGGAGGATAGATGGCTTTTAAGGAGCCCCTTTTAAAAATCAATTCCTTTAATGAATGGGCTGAGAATTGCAAGGCCCATTATGGTTCTTATGTGAAAGACTACAGAGTGAATGGTAAATGGGTGGACCTATGTCTTGTCAGTTAGACTCTTGCTCCTATTCAATCTTTTTTGTTGGCTATTAGACTTTGTTTCGACCAGGTGGATGATCATCTTGTTTGGTTTGATGAACCCTCAAGCAATTTTTTCATTTTGTCTACTTTTGCCAGGATTACTTCATCTCAGGAAGCTCCTCCATTCTAGTCGAAGGCTTGGTTCAAACATTTGATCCCTAAAATTAACATTTTTTTTGGATCCTTCTCCAAAACAAGGTGCTCACGATTGACAACCTTAGCAAACGTGGATTTCAAGTACCTAACAAATGCTTCCTTTGTAAGATGGAGGCCGAATCTGTGCATCATTTGTTCCTTCATTGCTCATTTCCTACTACTATTTGGGAAAAATTCTTCATTTTGTGGCATCTTTCTTGGGTTTTTCCATCATCCATTGAAGACTTCTTCCTTCAATGGAAAGCCCCAACTAAAAATACTTTGCTTAGGCTCTTATGGGATTTCTCTTTCCCTCATATTGCTTGGGGTCTTTGGAAAGAACACAATAATAGAATTTACAGAGATAAAGAGGCTTCTGTGGATATTGTCTATGATAAAATTGTCAGACTCTTGAAGGAAAATGTCATTGTGTTTTCACAGAAGGCTTGCTTTTCTAAGAAAGTGGTGCATTCGTCCTATGACCTTATTGTTGCTAAGGACTGGAATATTAGCCTTGATTTGCTCTGCACTCCCAGGAAAGCTAAAAAGGATAGAGAGGGTGTTTGCTGGTTATTTCAACCTAATGGATGGGTAAAAGCGAACTCTGATGGTGCGGCTAAAGGTAATCCTGGGGCGGCGGGTTGTGGTGGAGTCTTAAGGGATTCCTTTGGAAATTTCCTTGGAGCGATGACCTCTCCTCTTGGTTCCCAAACCAATCATTTGGTAGAGACTGTTGGCGCTTATCATATAATAAATTTAGCCCAAAGTCTTAACTTTAAGAATCTTTGGCTAGAAGGTGACTCCAAAAATATAACTGACTGCCTCCGTGGAAAATATTTCCCCTCGTGGATGATAAAATGTTGGATCAATGATGCCATCTTGACCTTGGCTAAGTTTGATAAAGTTAAAATACCACATGCTTATAGAGAAGCTAATGTTGTTGCGTATTTTTTTGCTAATGAAGGAGTTAGGAGTAATGATTAGCACAACTGGTGTAATGTTAGTGATCTAAGTTCTAATGTCTACACTTTATTGAATTATGATAAAACACATGGACAAGAGGCATGTTATCCCTTTAATGAGGACAGGTTGGATCTTTCACATCACAATCATTAGATTGTATGGGACTGAGCTCGGAGGCTTAGTCTACAAGGAAACGTCGCACGCTTTGTAGGTTCTTAGATTTGGCAGGGCCAGTTTTAGTAAAGATTTCATCTGTGTCTGCCCCACTGTGTTGGTCAAGATGGGTGGAGAAAGAAAAAGAATTGAGCCAGACAGCTATGAGATGCACACAAAAATGTAAAGGTTTGGAATAAAGTTAAAAGCGGCGGGTTACTTCCTTTCCTGGAGAAGCTCCATGGTTCCAATCAGGTGGCTACAGACCTCTTTGAGAAAAAATGGAATAATGGAAACCTTACCCTGTTTGGTAGGAATTTGGAGCTCAGTGAAAATTTGATTGCCAAGGTCACGGGCTTGTCTACTGAGGGAAAGAAGTTCTTCAGGGACAGGGTTTTTTCTCACGATGCCGTTATCAGATTTCCTAAAAAAGAAAAAGAAAGGTTGAATCTTTTGAAAATAGCTAACAGCTACTTTGAAGCTGACACCATAAAAGCCCTTTGGAGAAAGGTCCTACAGGTCATCATGGAGTACATTACGGTAGACGAGCGCTTCACCAGGGTCTATGGATATCACTTTGCTCTGCTCAATCACTTCCGCTACAAGGTAAGGGTTTCACTCCCCTATTATCTTTTCTGTTCTCTTAGGAAAAGCTTGGATGATCATAAGAAAAACCGTAGAAGATTCCCTATCCTGCATACTGGGCTGATTAGGTTGATTGTAGAGTATTTTCAAAATTTTCTCGTCCTCGCTAGTCTGGAAACCCTTCATGATTATGAGGAAGACGATACTGAGCCTAGTTGTTTAGAGTATTTTCCCAATGTTAGTCCTGCCAGAACTGTCCTTAGCCTGCATGCTAAAACCCTATCCCTTTTTCTGATAAGGCTCATACTGAGTTTGAGCTGGGAAGCCCCTCTTTCAAGACCAGTATAGTTGATAAGAACCCCTGGGCTAAAAATCTTGTGTCCTATTCCAAAGATTCCCCTAAATCTAAGGCATCTAGTGCCAATAATACTAACTCAAGTGTCAAGCCGTTGTTGGAATGATCTGCTAGAGATGGTTCCCTTGTTACTCCTGACCCTAAAAAAACATGTTTAAACATTGGAAGGGGTCCCACTTTGGATGTTCTAAATTTAGCCAAAACTAATGCTGATTCCCATTTCAAATTTTTAGAATGGTGTTTCAATGAAATTAATGAGTTAAAGATTAAAAATTGGGCCCTTCAAAGCAAGTTGGAAGAGCTAGGAGCCAAGATTGTTGTGATTGAAAGATGGGGATCGTGGAGATCATGGTCTCAGCAAAGATACTTGGTATCACGCTGACAATAACAAAAAGATTGTAATTGAGGTTGAAAATATTAGGAACACCGTCAAAATTGTCGCAGAGCTGAACAACCAAATGGCCAGACATAATGCCATTATTATTAATGCTATGACCAAGAAGTTAGACAGAACCCAACAGGGGTCTTTGGTGGTGGTCTTGGAGGAGACCAATGATGAAAGCCAGGAAAAGGATGCTGGCATATCAAAGTGAACAAGAGCCAATCTGAAAAGAAAGGCCCCACCACTCCGAAGATGATTCAAACTTTTAAAAAGGGTGTTCATGACATGCAAAATTTGGAGGCAGAGATGGAGTCTATCCTCAAGACTCTGGGTTAGTTGAGGCGGGTCTTTTGTTGTCTGCTCTGCTGACCTTTTTTGCTTGACCTTTCTGGTTTGTTATGGTTGGCTGTTGTTTACTCCATCCTTTTCCTTTCTGGAAGCTGGTTTTTTCTATTGGACTTTTGTTTCCTTTCCTTATTTTTGTAAACTCTAGGGTTTCGGGTCCTTGTAAAACCCATTTTACCCTTTATCAAAAACTTATTAATTCCAAGAAGCATTCTATGATGGCAACAATAGACGGAGCATAATGGTGTGTGTGTGTGTGTGTTAATAAAAATCTTACCTTTTATCTTAAATTTGACATCTATTTACATGTTAAACTATTAATATTTAACAATAAAAATAATATTTTCACAATAAGTAGCACAAAAAATTTATGTCTCCATATACATAGTAAATAAAATAATTAAATTTTATCTAAATAAAATAGCCCTAAATCGATGTCTCTTAGCATTTTTAGATAAATTTATTTAAGATATCTATATACAACTAAAGTATTCCCTATGTCTACTCCCCATCACATAGACCTAATCAACCAATATAATCACCTAGGTTAGTCTGCTTCACATTATAATTTATACACTTAAATAACTAATCATATTTTTAATTAATCACTTTTTCCATTTCACACATGGTAAAAATAATTAAAAGTAATAATATTATTTAAGTAAGCCTATATTCCTCAGTGCATTCCAAGAATAAAGGGAACCTAGGAACAATAGTCATTTTGGTCCCATTATTCACTCAACACATTCCAAGCATAAAGGGCACCTAAGAACACTTGTCCTTATGGTCCCCTTATTCTCTCAACACAATAGAAAACTATAGCCTTCTTAGGTGTACATGTCCCGTATTTCCCTCTTGCTCACAACTACTTACAAAATTTAATAACTTCTTATCCATTCACAATCTAACAACCTCCATCTTCATCCTTCATCCTCTCCTTGATCCTAGGGAATTCCTCTCATCCACTCTCCACCATTGATCTCATAATCATATCTTGACCATCCATTCCGCCTTCCAAAAGTCAATAAATTCAAGTATTCTATCATTTATTCCATATCATTACTTTATGCTAGGTACATATTGTCAAATTGGTATCTTCAAGAAAAGGAGCATCCGCATTCCAACTAATAAAGGGGAAAATAAAATCACAATGAGGTTTATGGTGACATTTCAAGTTGATTGTGATTCTATTGTCTTGTTTTGAATTTCATTGTGATATCTATCTAGAGTTTTTTCTTGTTTTGAAATAAGAACTTGCGTGCTTTTTTTCTTTTTTTTAGTTTCAACTCATAGAAATTCCAATATCTATACTAGTAAAATTAAAAATAAACTAAGTAGTGCCTCATAAATTACACAAATATTGTGGTAAAAAAATACATGGTTAAAACACTCACAAAGGAATCATTTTAATAATTAAAACAATTACATAATTATCTATAAAATTATAGAGAAAACTTGGGGCATTACTTGTCCTCACTTTCACATGGCCAATAAAAATGTCGTGTTCTAAACATTCTCTATAATTTTCAATTACCTCTAATGGGAGAGGAGCTTCTTAAATATAGGAGGGGTGGTAAAATAATTGAAAGGGTAGTTGCCACATACATTCAAAACTACTATTAACAAATTGTTTGTAATATCATAATTTAATATTATATTAACTATGAAATCTAGTATATCTTTGTAAATATACAATAAACAAACATTTTATAACCTTATATTAGATTAATATGATAAAAATAATATTATATTTTAATATTCACTTTTATTGGTGGTAAGGGAAGTAACTTGCTAGTTTTTATTAAAAAAAATTGAAGCATCCTAGCAATGAAGGTCTCTTTTGATAGGGATAAAAAATGAATAGAAATATATGTCAAAATGAAGATTGAACTTGACCCTTTGAACTTTTATCTTTGTTGACATCATGACATAGATTTTGAAGGTTTAAAATATTACAATATTATATTAGTTAACTTTAAAAATTAAATAAGAATTATTCATCTAAACAATATTAAATTGTATTTCTTTATAGAAAATATATATTATAAATTAAAATAATATTATAATTTAATAATTTATTATTTTGAAATTGTTTTACAATACACTTAAAATACATTCACTTGTCATAGAGTAAATTAAATAGAGAATCTATAAATTTTAAAATTATAAAATACAGTTTTGAAAATAACGAGTCCAGAGAAGAGAGAATACCAAGTCAACTATATATATTTGTATATTAATCAATCCAATAATACAAAGAATATATGCAGTCTAAAACCGACACAAAAATAAAACAACAGACTGAGTTGGTCATGCGTTATATGACATCTGCAAATGCAACTATATTAGCATTATTATTTGAATCGTATAAATGAATTAACATTCAGGATTTCTAAGTCAAGTACTTGAACCATACGCAACTAATTTTATAATATGCCCACAGATTTGGAACAATACGCAACTAATTTTAAAATGTTTTGTGAAACCGCTAATTACTCGGAGATTGCTGCGAGTTGCAAGGAGAAACTGCTCTCTCCTGTTTATGTTTTGTGAATATAATTATTTAATTATTTTTCCTCTTTCTTCTTTATAGCTGAGACTCTCTTATCCATCTGCAGTTCGAGAAAGAAAGACTATTAGATTACCATTAGCTAAATATTCTTCATGATTATGAGGGGAGTTTTGATCTTGTTTACAGTATCTGCAATTTTTGCTTCTCATGTATGTAGTCAACCCGGTAAGTTCTAAAATTCTGATTAGCGTTTTCCTGTCCATTGTGGCTATATTATGCAATGCAAATCTCTGATATGCGTTAATAACATTGATGAATGTTTGCAGGATTCATTAGCCTCGACTGCGGAGGCTCTGAGAACTACACAGATGATGCCAAAATAAATTGGATGCCAGATGACGCTTATATCAATTCTGGAGAAAAAAAGATTCTCACAAATGTGACTGGTGGAGGAGATGCATCAAGGCAGCTCAACACCCTTCGAAGTTTTCCCGAGAGAAGGAAGAGTTGTTACCAGTTAACACCAGTGGAGATTGGAACAAAATATCTTCTCCGCGGAACATTCCTTTATGGGAACTATGACACTCTCAGCTTGCCTCCCCAGTTTGATCTCCTTCTGGACGCCGATATTTGGGACAGCTTGTCATTTACTGATTCAACCACATATGTTGTTCAGAAGGAAATCATTTTCATGGCAAATTTCGACCCCACTAATGTCTGCCTTGCCCGAATCAATGACAGCCATGGATTACCCATTATTTCTTCTTTGGAACTGCGGCCTCTCAATCAAAGCATGTATTGGCCCGTTAACCAAGATTTTTCGCTTTTGTTGTTGGAGAGGACCAATTTTGGAGCGAAACCAGCTAACAGTATCATAAGGTATGCTTTCTATACCATCCATGATCTTCTGATTAAGAACTTGTAATTTCGTTGCTAAAATTCAAATGATAATTAGATAGTTAATTGATATTATTAATTTTTTACTTCTTGTTATTTTGTTTAAAATTATAAAGAAATTAACATTTGGTTTGTAATAAACAGATATCCAGGTGATTTATTTGACAGGCTTTGGTCTGCTAGTGTGGAAGACTTTCCACCTAATACAACTCAGATGAATGTATCAGTTGGAACAGCTTATGACCAACCTCCCTCTCTTGTCATGCAAACGGCTCAAACAAGCAAACCTAGCTCTCCTTCAGTGATAGATTTTCCACTGATGAGAATCAAACAGAATGGAAACCTTTACATTTCTATGTATTTTGCAGAATTGCAACCAAATTTAAATACATCAACCATTCGAGAATTTGACTTGCTTCTTGATGATAACAAGCTTAACATTGATCCCATACAACCCAAATATTTGCAGTCATCAAATGTATCCACCCTCATTCCCTATCGTCCTACTAATAGTATGCATTTCCTCTTGCAAGCAACAAATCGTTCCACCTTGCCTCCAATAGCAAATGCTCTTGAAATATATCGTCAAAGTGCTCAACGTCGACAAGAAACTTTCACTACAGACGGTATGTAATTCAACTCTAAATAAATATTGAATAATAATGAGCTTAACTATTTTTATTATATTAATTGTAGATGGTTTAATTTATTTTTTTATTTGAAAACTGTAGTGGAAGCATTAACCATTATCCAAAAACAATTAAATTACACTTATGTTGGTGATCCATGCTTACCCTCACGTTATTCATGGGATTGGTTAATTTGCAATGATGATGCATTACCAAGAGTGATAAACTTGTAAGTAACAGCTTATACTTTCATTTATTTTTATATTTATAACTTATTTGTTTAAGATGCTAACAATTTTTATTGTTCAGGAATTTGTCAAATAAACATTTAACTGGTAGTATTCCTGCCAATATTAGCAGTCTTACGGCCCTTGAAATTATGTAAGTTTTATTTTAATATATTATACAAATAAAAAATATGATTTTTTTTATAAATATATTATGAGTGTGAACTTAAAATTATAGATAATAAAATATCAAGTCGCACCAACTAACTCACTCTGGATTGGATGACTCTGTAGTAATCGACGCTAAAATCACCATTAAACATTTGATTTATTCTATCGTTATTTCTATGTTTGCATACTTTACCATCGAGAAAAGCCATTCACAAACTGTGTGTTCTTGCAGTGATCTTTCTGACAACAATTTAAATGGAACAATACCCGAATCATTGGCTAATTTGACTAACTTGAAAGAACTGTCAGTATATTCTTGGACTCTAAATTTTCACCTGTTAGTTGTCCTCTTATTTGCCTCAATATTTTATGTCATAGTGTTTTCTTTGAATTTTTATGGAATTCAAGAGGTGGACGAGAGTAAATGAATTTAGGCAGAGGGTAATGTTTCTGAGTGAAACTTTCTTTCAGTAATTTAGAAAACAACAATCTAATGGGAACTGTGCCGGCAACTTTACTAAACAACAAGAACCTAGTTCTCAGGTAACTGTCATAAAATCGTTTACAATTTAAGTATTGTGGGTCATTTTTATGCATGACGAAGGCGTGTATTTTTTCTTGGATTCTAATAGCATTCTGATTGTAGAATTTCTGGAAACGCACATCTTTGTAAAAGGAGTGAAAATAAGTGTAAAAGTTCATCTGAAAAGAACGGTTTGGTTATCGGCTTAGCAACCAGTGGTGGCATAGCTTTAGCCATCCTCTCATGCGCTGCCGCACTAATTATTCACAATAATTACAAAAGCAGCGAAGAAGAAAGTAAGTTTTAGTTTTGTATTTTCTCAGTTTAGTATAGACCAAATCGAGAAATATAAGCATTTTTGATAGTGAAAGTATGCTCATGTGACAGAAAACCTTATTTCTGCTGTGCCGACGGAGATAATAGCACCAAGTTCGAGAGAATATAGCTACAAAGAGGTCAAAGAAATGACTAGTGAGTTTACTAGGCAAATTGGGCGAGGAGGATTTGGTCCTGTATTCTATGGCTGCTTAAAGAATGGACGAGAAGTAGCTGTCAAAGTTTGTTCAGAAACATCTAAACAAGGATCCCGAGAATTTACAACGGAGGTTTGTTTGAGTCTCTCCCTAGTTGCCCCTTCATATTTTCTATAGCATATCTCAATTTTTTGGTATTGAATTTGTCCACTTAAATAAAAGTCTGTAACTTGCAGGTTGCACTGCTTCCGAGAATCCATCATAAAAATCTAGTGAATTTATTGGGCTACTGCTGTGAAGGAGGACATCGAATATTAATTTATGAGTTCATGTCAAAGGGAGATTTGAATGAACTTCTTCATGGTAATCTTTTGTTCCAATTTTTTTTTTTGTTACTGATGTGATTAACATATTTTGAATCAACTAAATTCTATGAAATTTTACTTCATTCTTATAGTATATTGCAAATATATCGGTGACATTTAGGATCTATTTTTAATTTTTTATCAGTAAGAATACAATAAAAAGAATGAAGTGTTGTTTTACTAATCTCTGAGAGTCTAATATATGGTTTAATGGTTGTAGGATCATCAACATCAAAACAGTGCCTTAACTGGGAAGCCAGGCTTGGCATCGCCTTAAATGCAGCTCAAGGTATATCCCTCTCCAACATAAGGTAATTATTAATTTTTGATCTTCGTAAAAATAATTGGTGGTATAATAATCAGGATTGGAGTACTTGCATGCTGGCTGCAAACCTCAAATAATTCACAGAGATATCAAATCGTCCAATATATTATTAAATGAAAAAATGGAAGCAAAAGTAGCAGATTTTGGGCTGTCAAGAGAGGGGCCATCTAGTGAAGCAACTCATGTTTCAACGAATGTGAAGGGCACATTTGGCTACCTTGATCCTCAGTAAATCAATTTCTATATTCTTTTTGCATAACTATTCACGTACCATTGACTAAATTAGAGAAGAAATGCTTATGCTGCTTTTTTCTTTCACAGATATACCGCAAGCAACAACTTAACCGAGAAAAGTGATGTGTATAGCTTCGGCGTCGTAATTTTAGAGATCATATCTGGAAGAATGCCTATTGATTCAAATCTTTCAGAGGAGCACTGTCACATTGTATCCTGGGTAAGCACAAGCACAAAACTATTATCTAACGATTCTAAATCATTCAATAAAAAATAGATAGTTACTTTGATTCAGTGATATTGCTCTATATGGTTGTAGTCAAGGTCGTTGATTTCTGAAGGCCGTATTGAGAGCTTGATAGACGCAGAGGCGGGGGGAAACACTCAGTTGGGTGTAATGTGGAAGGTTACAGAGTTGGCATTGTTATGTACAGAGAGCCAACCAAATAAGAGGCCCACCATGAGTGAAGTTGTGACTGAACTAAGAGAAGCTCTTAGACTACTTCATACAACAGATAGTTTAGATTATGGATCAGTGAAGGATCCTTCTTTTGCTATAAACTTTTCATCAGCAACCGATGGCAACTCGCTTCCCTCTCCCAGATAAAATAGGCTATGTCAGAGCCAAAAAAATAATGGAGGACGTCACAGCCAAGAGTGTTACGTACGGATTGGTACATAAATAATACAGTTTTTTATGTAGGTGTGTGAGTATTTGTCTTTGAAGTATTGTAATTATGGTATTTGTTTTTTAATAAAAATTCAAATGTTATCAAATTGAAGTAATATAATAATATTTTAAATTGTAGTTTATTTTAAATTTTGACTACATTATGTAGAATTTTTTTTAAAAATATATTAATAAATGAATTATGAAAAGATAATTTTAAAGGGGTAATTATACCATTTCGAAATTTCAAATTGTGAATTATAAATAAGTGTTTTTCTCGTAACACTTTGAAATCTTAGGCATAAGTCTTGTATTATTTCAAAATATTATCACTAGAAAAGTTATAGAATTAATAGGAAATAATTAAAACATCAAAAATAATAAATTTGTTTTAAAAGTTTAAAATTCAAATTATATAAATTTAAGTTTTCTCAAATCAATCCAAATAAAGTGTCCATTCCAATGTAAATTACGGTTTATATAAATGATATATTTTCCCTTAAAATACTATAAATTTCTCATTACTTAGAACTAACTAATTTAGAATAGGATGAATTGAATTACCTATTTAACATTTTAGTTTGACTACTACTACTTGATCTTCATTAGCATCATTCCCTCGATCTGTATATTGACCCCATTTCTTCATTTTATTCCTTTCCTATGCCATACTTATATTTCCTATGTCACTATTGTTTGTTTCCCATGTGCTTGTTCATATTATTTAAATTGTATCACCTATTTACCTTTACTCAATATTGTTTTCCTTTCATGACCCTCTCATCCTTTCCTCCTAACCATTTGATATCTTCTTATCAATGCATACCTATCCTTTAACCTATGTGCAAACAATATAGTTATTCACTACAAATATTATATTATGTAGCCCCTCATGACTTATAAAAACCACCCTTATGTGGCCCCTTTTTCCTTTAAATCCTAATTAAGAGTTGGTGTTCTTTGTTTATTGCCATATTATATGCTCCTACCTTTTATGACACATGATCCTTCAATCATTGATACTCCCATGACATCTATATTATGGATGATGATGTGATTTTTTTCATTAATTAATTAATTAATATTAATATATAAGTGTATATGTTTATAAAAAAAACCTATTAATGGTAAAAATATTCTATAGTAGAAACAAGAGGTGGTGTGTAGTGGCATGAGAGTGTTAATAGAAAAAATCTTACATTTTATCTAAAATTTGACATCTATTTACATAAAAATATTAATATCATAGATATACTATAGTAAATCAAGAAATATAATCACCTTATTTTTTCTAAGTGATTTTGAATGTCATGTTCTTTATTTTTGTCTAAAACTTGTTGTGCACTATGATTTTGGTTACACAAGGGTTTCTCTAACTCTTCTAGGTTTTTGACCTAGAAGGAGAGAAAATGGGCCCAAAATACTAATTTCTACACGTAATATTAATGTAGACGGGATGAAATGTACCTAAATATGATGTCCTAATTCAATAAAATTAAATAAAGAATGATTTATTGATGCTAATCCTAAGAAATACAAAGTGCTGGAAAACACACTGTGATATGCAAAATGATAGAATAGATGCAATAAAGAACAAAATAAATATGCTAAACAAAAATTATGCACTTGGAAACTGATGATGAGTAGACTGGAGATTACAGAGACCTCTAAAATTCTAGAAAATTTGATTTTTGAGCCAACTCAGACACTTACACCAAGTTGGGCGACTTAGTCCCAGATCAGGGAAATTGCCTAGAAAGTTGTTTATGTCGAATGGGTGTCTAAAATTATAAAAATTCTTAGAAAACCAGTACAATGGGACTAATTCGCCACTATGGGTAACTTATTCCACTTCATATTTTTGCAAATTCGAAAGTGGAAAAGGGATCCCATAGCCTGCACTCTATTTTTTGACAAAAATCCAAATCCAAATCTTCAAAAACATCTACAAAACAAAAGATAATTTATTTTGTAATGGCGGGTTTACCTTGGTCAAACCCCTAGTTTGTATTTAAACTTTGGAAGAGATAAAATCTGCATAAAACCCTAGCCCTAAGTGTGTCTAAGACTAGGAAAAATTGAAGTAAGAAAAAACCCTATTCTAATCTGCTAGAATAAGATGATTAAATGAAACTTGAATGATGCAAGATTTCAATCCAAGAAACCCTACAACATTTCAAATGAATGTAAATGACATGAAAACCTTAAATCTAAAGATAGAGAGAAAATGGAAGATGGAATCACTTTGAAAACAAGTCTTTAGGTGTGATTTGATGGCTAGTTGCATCTCCTCAACCTAGATTTCTCCATGATTCACCATAGGCATCCATGATAAACTATTTTCAATGTGATATCTTGAACAAAAAGTGAGCTTGAAGACCTGAAAAAACCCTAGTTTCTTGTCCTAAAGCTTCAAATTTGTTGTAGAAAGACTAATAAATCTTCTTGATTTTTACTTACAAGAATGAGTAGGAGATGTGAAAAATGACCTAAAACCATGTATTTATAGGCATTAACACCGAATTATTCATTATTTTAATTTCATAGGCTGACATCCCTCAAGAATTCGAATTAGGTCAGTGATTTTCCTGCTCAAAAGTGGAAAATACCTCAAAAGGGACTAAGTTGCCACCCTAGGCAACATAGTTCCACTAGGGATTTTTGAGGTGGTTTTCATGAAATTTGAGTGGTTTGAATGTTGCTTGTCAGGATTTGTGTGATTTTTGAGTTGAATAGGCCTTAAAGTCCAAAATCATGAGCATTAGGGGCCTATAAATGCAATTTTTAAGGGGTGATTAATGTATGCATGTCTAAAATAGGACCAAATTAATTGCAAAATTGTCTCTTTCCTCAAGAGTATACAATACTTGGTGGCACATTAAGCCCCCACTTTAGTGCCCATATGACTTTACATGCATATGTAAACTAAAGGACTCTAAATAGTATCCATTACTATAAAAATGATACTCATTCAAAAGATGGGAGAATGAACCCTCCAGTGCAGTTATCTACAAAACTACAACATTAGGAACTACATCCTGCAACACAAATTTGTTATTTGTCCAAAAATCCTTTCTATTTCTAGAGATCAAATTCTAGGGTAGATGTATGCCCCCTTGATTTTTCTTGCTTTACAGAGGTACCTTGTCACATGAAAATAGATATTTGATGATGTTGGGTACGAAATCATGATTCCAATGCATCAAATGGCATGGAAAATAGAGTTCCCTAGCACCTGATATGATGGTTTGAATAAAAAGTGCTTTATTAATTCCTAAGATAGGAAAAATCCTAATGTGATTCATAGTAAAAGGAATGGAAATAGTTAAAAGAGGTAAAAGTGAAGTATTTGGTCACTTACTATTTCATTTTACTTCTTGTAGCTTGAGAGTGATGAGTGAGCCAGAAAAATGCTGAGCAGATAGGATTACAGACCTACACGATTAGTTGTTCTCCGAGACCAGGTGGCACATGGTGAGCGTCAGCATGAGGTGAGTCGATTCTGCTACCTTCGCTTAGTGATTTTGCAATGATTTAATGATTTTTATGCATATATAGGTTAATTTAGGATTTTGGAATTTTTTTTTTGCAAAGTTTCACCTTTTTTCGCAAAGTGTCTCATTTGTTTGCAAACTGTCTCTTTTGTTCGCAAAGTGTCTCATTTCTTCACAAAGTGTCCCATTTCTTCGCGAAGTGTCTCGTTTCTTTGTGAAATGTCTCAAAAGGGTTCTAAATTGTCTAGGTCCTTTAGGAAAATAAACTAGATGGAATTTAGTACACTTGCATGGTGAATAATGTAAAAAATTAAGATATTAGATGAGTTTTAGGTCATATTGGTCTAATTTTGATAGGTACCCACCCAATCATGGTAGCGACTAGGAGGGAGATAGTTGATCTTCCTAAGAGATCTATCCCTACCACTATTAGTAGAGGAAACATAGCATCTTCAAGTTGTGGGCATCTATTGGGTGTACCTTATGCCTCCCATGAGGTACCATGATGCGATGTTGATGGCACTCTACAAGTACTGGGATGCAGATACATGCATGTTTCATCTACCAATGGGAGAGATGATGATCACCTCAGAGGACGTACAGTAGATTCTTCCCATTCCAATTCAAGGAGAGTGAGTACATTTCCATAGAGACCACACCTTCCATGAGCAAAAGGTTGATTTACAATATTGTCTAGATGGTCCAGTTCATGATTATCAAGTGATAGGGTGGATTGATTTTCTGATGTTATTATATTCAAAGGAACTAGTGGTTCAATGGATTATGATGCTTACTATAGCACTAGTTCTCATCCCTGATGGGTGGGTAGTGCACCTTGAGGGAGGACTAGTCCATTTGATTCGAGGGATGGCAAAGCAACACATAGTGTACGCCTGGGGTCGATGTATCCTAGCACATCTATATTATGATCTTGGGTGATTTGTATTCTGGAAGGTAAACAATATGGAGCACTGCATGCATCTGTAGGTGTGGTGCCTTAAGCATATTACCTGCACTAGACCAGTCGACTATCCATGTGTGACAACAGTATGGTATCCTTAGGCTTTCGGCTATCTTCTATGGTGACTATGGAAATATGGTGATTTGCATTTCTGGAGAGTATGATTTGACCAATTGGAGGAGGATGAGATCCTTTACAGACCTTATCAACTAACGCTATAGTGGACAAATCATACTATATAGCTAAGGAGGATGCATATGGATAGATTTTTGGTTGGTCATCATGACCACGTAGTATGACCTTTCTACTATGATCAAGTCATGCGACAATTTGCACAGGTGCAAATACCACCTTGGGCATGATCATATTTTAGTAGGTTCATGTGGAGTGGTTGGAGAGTGGGTGATAGTGTGACTCACTCTAGAGCATGTAGTTGAGAGTGACTTTGACTTCTCTGATCACGACCAGTCTCCAATCTCTGACATAGATGACGTTGGTGCCATAGGGGATTATGAGGAGTGATAGATAGTGATACAACCAGCACCGGTATTCCCAATGGACAAGCTAATGGGAGATGCAGGTCCACTACTAGAGGAGGGAGATGACTGAGAGGATAGGGCCGAGGAGAAGAGCTACAAGCCTATAGACATATTCACTAATGTCATAGATGATGAGTACAATGAGGATGCAAATCCAGATTATGATATCCAGGAGGGAGAGGAGGAGGAGGATGATGAGGATGAGGATGAGGATGAGGAGCCACCCCTAAGTGAGAGTGATGAGGCAATAGTTGAGGATCAACACGAGTGGAGAGATCCCTCTCCCATTCGTATGACAAGGTCATGAGAAACAGCTATAGCAGGCACCAATACCCACAACTTAGGAGAGGCTAGCACATGCTCCATGCCTACTGTATAGGTTTATTTTGAGATGGCTCAGCCTGCCAAAGATATAGGTGATGATATTTGAATTTATGCATGTACTTTATTGCTTGTACGCTTTATATATATATATTTATAAAGCGTACAAGCAGTAAAGTACATGCATAAATTCAAATATCATCACCTATATCTCTCTCTCTATATATATATTATTTCTACCTTGCAGGAGTGGTGGGAGTTCTACCATCAGGATGTTGTAGAGATAGTGCCTACATCCATCGATGAAGAGGAGATGGACTTAGACTACGTTCCCCCACCTATCATGGAGGAAGAGCTAGAGTCACTTAGACCATTTTCAAGGCTATGAGAAGCACATGAGAATGTGAGGAGATGACTCCATCGATCCAAGACTGTAGGATAGTCATCCCAGACCACAACAAAGGTGGAGAGATTACAGGTAGAGAGGGACTAGATAGCAAAGGAGTGTCATGTGGCCCTTGGATGGATACAGGGTCTAGAGTTTGCACTCTGGTTTAGTAGATTGTGGTCACAATCGCACATGACTGTCTCTTAATGTCTAGCTACTAGATCATAAGCACCAGAGCTTGAGGATTCTAGTTCTCACAAACCTTAATGATATTGTATATTATGATGATATGTACATAAAACTTTGGATATATATATATGAGCATTTGATGTTTTATGATTTATCTTATTGTGTTCAAATGTTAAAAGGCAATGTGATTAATTAAATAATCTTTGCAAGATTACTTAATTAATGTCTTCATGATTTAATAGAGTTTGTGTGATCTAATGAAAACATATTACAATTTCATTTTAGATACAACATGACCATTGAGTATGTTATGCTAAATTAAATTTAACTTATCATAACACACAAGATAAAGTTGAATAGCATGAAACCTAAAGTAATTATAATCACTTTAGTGCTCAATAAATAAACATGATTAGTTTGTTGAGATCAAGGCAATGCGAAAGCATATAGGATGTGTCACCAAAAAATGTATAGTTGACATTTTTATGCTCACTTGAGTCTCTCTTATGGACTTTGGCTTGATTTTTCCTAGATTTAATGTTGCAATGTGGTCAACATGTTCACATTAGGTCTTGGACCCTTGTGAATCATTAAGACTTCTAAGATGTCTTGTAAAGGTGTTGTGAAGTGTTGTAACCCACTTTCACACTTTTCTAAGACCCTTTCATCACAATTCACTTAAATAACTCATTTTTATCACTTACCAAGTCTTATTTTAAAGTGTTATAAAGATTTGTAACAAACTCTCATGCTTTTCTACAATTGTCATCACTTATTCAACCATTTCTCATGTTTAAATGTCCTCTTAATGCCCTTTTTGGCCATTCTTAAGTGTGTTTTTCAGGATATTCCCATTAGACACCATTTAATGCCCTTTAATTCCTAACACCCACTTAATTTTCTTAAGTGGGACTGAGCGAGGTCAATAGGGGCGACTTAGTTTTATTTGGCACAAAAATTAAAATTATTTCAAAATTTCAAGTAGGATTTTATTCTCTAACCCTTGAGCTTGGACTGTGATGTGTTATTTTTGGGAAATTTAGGAAAATCAATTATAAATACAAGTTTTTCCTCTCATTTTAACCCCCCATTCATTCAAGCATTCAAGCACTCTAAGCATAATCAAGTCATCCATTGGAGCACTTCATTGCATATCTTTAGACTTCTACATCAAGGGTTTGGTGAGTTTGTGACACTTGCATGCTATTTTTTCATCATTCTCTTTCTATTTCATTTCATTTCATAGGGTTTGATTACCAAAGTGGGGTTTGACCAAGGCAAACCCCTATACTTTAACCCTTAACACTTTTTCCCTCTTTGCATGTGTGTTTGCAGACTTTGTATGCAGATTTATCAAAGAGATTGGTTTCAAAAAGTGGTCAACAATCCATAAAAGTCAACATAACCCTAGTTGAAGCTTGGAGACTCTTTTTATTCTTTTTTCTACAGAATCATGTTCAAGCGCCTGATAGAAAAGCAAGTGTAGACCTGAACCTACAAGATCCTATCCCAAAATTCTTGAAATTAGCAAGGGGACTAAGTCACCATCTGTGGTGAATTAGTCCCATTTCTGGGCCTAAAAATGTGGTTTTTACATTTTTTGATACCCATTTGGTAGATTTTTGTTCCGGTAAATTTTCTCTGAAACTGGACTAAGTTGCCTAGCTTGGCGTAAGTGTCCAAATCAACATTTTTAGTCAACTCTATAGGATTCCAGGGCCTCTCCACATCATATTTCATAATATAGGTGCACCTCTCCTGTTCTATTTAGTTATTTCATCATTTACTTGCATTTTTAGCTATTTTTGCATATCACAGTGTGTTTTCCCACACTTTACCTTTCTTAGGTTTAGCATCATTAAATCATTCCTTTTTTAGTTTATTGCATTAGTACATCATATTTCAATACATTACCTTGCATTTAGATTAATCTTGAGTGTAGACATTAACATTTTGGACCCAATTCCTCTCCTTTTAGGTGAAATGCATAGAAGAGTTAGAGGCAACTTTGGGAAAACCAAAATCAATGTCCACATTTTGGTGAACCCAAATTTTGAACATATTTACTTCTAATTTCAAGTGAATCCTAGGTTTCATTTGAATTAACATTCCATTTGGTATTGCATTGTTTAAATTGCATCACGGGGTTTTAAAAAAATGCATTAGTGAAAAGCTCAAATAGCTTGCATTTTTGTATCATCTCTCATAAAAAAAAACAAAAAATCTACATTTTCATACTGTAGTTGCCTCTATGCATCTGAAAGAAATAAAATTGCATTCAAATTTTTTGAAAAATAATAAAAAGATCCTCCCTCAAACTAATTCGCCACACTGGGTGACTTAGTCTTGCACATTTTGTACAGTAATTTCTGGATTTTTCTAGAAATTTTCTGCATTTTTATTTTCTATTATTACATTCCTATTATAGTTTACAGATTTTCATTAATATCATTTTATTGATTTTAGTTTTATTTCATTTCAGTTCACCCACATTTCAAAACCTTTGCATGAGTGTTTTGTGTCCTATTGCTAATACTTTAGTGAGAAGAAGTTCATGACTCATGGCATCCGACGATAAAACACTTGTTGTGGACCTTGGGTTGTCTGGAGCTACTACTCCTGGTATTGAAAATAGTGCATTTGGCATGGACCCTAACTTTAGCAATTCTTTTCCTTCCAATAATATGAAAATTGAAACACAAAACAATCACATTCTGCAAGATAAAGTCATCATCATTCATGAGGATTTCACATAGTTGCAACAAGATTTGTGTCTTGAAAACATTTCAACCACTGTGATTCCTACTATAGACATCCCAACCAACAAAAATTGTGGTTAGTCAAGGAGGACTTAACACTCACTCCTCCTTCCATAGTAGCCTCCATACCTACCTTCACCATTCCAGAAATCACCACAACAATGCAATAGGATAGCAATGTGATTACTTCCTCAACTATTCTTGTTAACATTCCTAATTCTTATGTGGCATCATGGTCGCACCCACAAAAGGATATGAAAATCATGGCAAAACCTATCCTAGGAATTGGACATTCCAGCAGGCGACTAATATCACTTCATGGTCGTTCATTTACTTGCCAAACCACAGAAAATATACTTTGAATGGAGAAGCACTATATATGCACTAAGAACTAATTTCTGTGACAACTTAATGGAAAATAAATACTTGGAAAGAGATTCTACCCATGCTACAGGAAGGTAATGCAAAGTTATCTTAACTCAACCATAATTTAACCAAAGCAGAAATCATAATAGCTATGACTGATAAACAAACTATGAACTGGCCTTATACTGTAGGAACATACACACAGATGGATTCTTGATGCTGCAGGAACAATATAAGACTGAGTTTGCACAAAAACTTCAAAGATGAAATCTAACTGATGATCAATAGAGAAGGAACAACTAACTAACTAACTACAAATACTTACTAAGTGGGCCCCCTTAGCAAGCATCAACTAATTACACAAGTGTTGAACTCAGAACTTCGTCAATCTTTATTCATAAACTCAGAATGGTATACATTGTTCTATTCATATGAGAACTAACAACAAACTCTATCTCTTGTCATACAGATTCTATTTTTTTTATTATCATACTAACTCTTACATGATATCCTTTCTATCTTACTATGCTTTCTCACTCGCGCAGAAGGAGCACTTATTTGAATCAGGAAAAACAACTAACTAACTAACCCTAACAGAGAAAGACGTGGATATGAAATGTATCCTCAAATCGAGGAACAAACTTCATAAATGAGTTTATCCATTCGACCCGATCCAGAGAGAATCTAGCACTCCACTCTTTTGAGATTGACTGACATTTAAAATCCTTCCCAATAGTTTCGGTCAAAGAGTCTTCGCCAGAGCTTCCTCGAACTCGTGCAGGAAATGGACTTTACTGCAAGGCCGAAATCGGCTGCACTTGACTCGATCATACTTTCTTCAACAACCTGTGAAACACAAGGTAACAGATGCGAAAGAAAAGGCGCATGGCACATACACAATATCCATTCATTAATCACATATTTAAATCTATTTCATCATTTAAAAACTACATGTGTTATACCAGTCATTTAGGGAGTCAAATGGGGTAATAAATATAGACATGTCAACATGATAGGCTGCAGGAATCATGAAAGTGTATTGCTACCGGATATCCCAATAAAAGGTTTCAAAAGAGTTTAAACAACCATGAATAACAAAAGTAAAGGTTTTAAAAGTACACCATGATATCCAAATCATGAGAATATTTTGGGCTCATCATTTGCCCCCTACTTAACCCAATGCTAGTCCTCCAGCATTAAATTTTTTGGTGGTCTCTCTGAAATTAGTGGTTGCGGCATGACTCTAAAATGGAGTTCCAAATTTGTAATAAAATCCTCTGAAACTCTGCCACCTTTCATACCTACGAGCTTTTGTATCTTCATTAATATTGGTAGCTTGGTAAGGATAAAGGGGCCACATTAGCACAGGAGGTCTAAATGTCAATGGCAACCATAATTCAAACCTCTTTTGAAGACCCAATTATATGTATCTGCTTGATCATTTGAGAGCTGCAGTAAAATTCAGCGGACTGTGAGGCTCAAACCTTCTTAACCCAATAGTTAATCTCTCCCACCTCTTCTCAATTCTGGAGTATGACAGCCTCCAAAATGAGTATGGTTGTTCTTGAAACTCATCATATACCTATTTTCTGAGATCAAATATTTTCATCCTGGCTGTATTATTATTGAAGCCATATGCCAGAGTAAATAAGGTTTTCAACATTGCATGGGGGTTTGAACTCTCAGGGTGCAATGGAACAGGCTCATTCCTTTCAGCTTCTTCATATGCTTCCCATTGCCTGCCATAATTTGCTTCGTTTGCTGCCCAAGACATAAGTGATCTCAAATGGATGTCGCCAATGTACAAAAGGGGATTCCACTCTATTTCAAATGGAATTATAAAGCCATGTAAATAAAATTCACACAAATAATTCCTTAGCCAATTAGGAGCTGCCTGGTATGCATCGTAGAATTATTTACCAGTGTGAATAATAGGATCTTGATTTCTAGAAATTCTCATTAGTTGGAACCATAAGAATTGTTCCTTGAGGCACATAGCATAAACTCTGGGTGGTGGTCTACACTCCATAATCTAACCAGTTACCTTCAGCGTTTCATCCATTTTCTCCTTTAACTCCAGAATTTCCTGTTTCTGCCCTTCAATTTCCTTTTGTAGTTTCTTTTTTTCTTCCTCCCATAGACTTTGTTTCTTTTCAGTTTGGGCTAGGTGGCAGAAAGTTAGGGTTTGCAATGTAACCGATTTCCATGTAGCTTTGACATATTCCAAAAACTCAATCAAAAATGTCTTTTTGCAGACAATAATGGCTTGACAAGTTGCAGGGGGAAATGTAGATTCACTGGCCACGTCCAATTGTCCAGTCTGTTCCTCCTCTTGCTGCAGGATAAATTCTTATTGCTGCAGTGGAGAAGACTGTGCTTCCTCCAAAATCTGCATAACAGTAGCAGCCAAGTCATCAAGACTTGGTACCCCCCTTTCATTATGCTCAATTTCCCTTGTCTCAATTTGTTCCTCTTCAGGAACAAATAAACTCTGTGCAGCACTCTCAGACACATTCTGAGAAGCATCATATTCAGACTCTATAGATTCTTCTAAAATTATCATAACCTTAGGTTGAGGTGAAGCAGGGGAGGTTTTACATTGTTTCCTTATGGAAACTCTTCTTGGCAATGGTGCAGTTGCAGGAGGTGTTCTCGTAGCCTTCCTCTTCCTGAACTATCTAGAAGGTTCTACCTTGTCAGAGGATGATGGTGAACTAGTGATGGCAACAGGTGTTGCTATAGGAGAAATTGTTGCAGGGGAAGATGTTGCAGGAGAAGAGCGTTGCCTTTTCTGAGAACGAGGGTCAGATTCTGGGGTTTGTTCCACCCTAGATGACTCTCCTGCCTTTGTTTTTCCCTTCTCTCTCCTAGTGGTAGACCTATTTTGTACCTAAGTAGAGGACTCTGGTGTAAGAGCTGTAGGACCAGGTGTTGCAGGAGCAGATGACCCTTGCCCTGTTCTTCTACTGGTAGATGCTATTTCTTCTTTCTTTTTCTTAGGTCATGGGGTAAGTGTCCTAGGGGGTTCTGGAAGTTGTAGGCTCTTTTGGGCAATAAATTATTGCCAAGAAAGAGGTGATACATCTCTCAAAGAGCGTTCAATCAACAATTTTATAAGGCCATGGTGAGCAATAGAATTATCCTTCCCCTGTTGGGTTTCGTGGGCACATTGTTCTAGAAATTTTAACAAAAAGTTTGAAACATTTACAACTAACCCTTGCCTCATATGATTTAACAATTTGAAATGGTAAGAATGTAGGTAAGAGAAACGGCTTTCACATGTTAAATACCTAATTATGAAAGCAGCATATTCTGGATATGGAGGAGGCAATGACACTCACTTGCATCCCTGCTTGGAGACTTCCAAAGGTCTGTCAGTGGGTATTGTAAATTCTGCCCTTGCAGAGACAGCATCTGAAGAAAAATTCTCTCCAATGACTGGAAGCCTGATTACCTTTGTAATTCTCTCTTTAGTTACAACAATTGTTAGACCCCATACTGTAGCTTCTCCTTTAGAAAGGGTTCTCAAAAATTCGCCTGCAGCGTCCTCATTGAAAGCATTTAAACTCAAAAAGTAATTCAACCATCCATAGAGGTTGAATGCCTAGACTGTTTGAGGATTTTGCAATAATAACTCATGAGCTATAGGCTCATGTCACACCAGCTGACCACCCATGTTCACAATTTTTCCTTAGTTGAACTCAACTCTTTGCTGAAAATATAAAAATTTCCCTTTCTGTTTTGGTTCTTTTCTGTCCTGCCGTCACTTTCCCCTTCTTTTCAAAAATAAAATTTTTGAACAAGCAGTTTTAATTGTAATTTACAATGAAAAGCATACAATGAAAAACACATGTGATCATATTTGGAAAGTACCATAAAATAATAAAGAAAGATTATCTAAGCAGTTGTGGTAGCGGTGAAAAGACAGGTTTAAAAAGTGGATTATCCTGCCCCCTACTTAGAGTATGACATGTCACATGTACTAAAGAATAGGCGGAGATCAGGTAATAATGACTGATATAGACATAGTAATAAATGAATAAAATTAAATAAATCAAAGATGTGATAACAAAATATATGGGGTACCTTTCAATAAATGCTTGTATGTGTTGAGAAAGATGACAACTTCGGCATGAGGTGACAGTTGGGAATGATATCATGACTCAGGGTGGTGCAGATGAATGAGGTGGATGGGTGATGTGGGCGGATGAGATGAATGGATGGAATGAAAAAAAAGATAAAGAAGTAAGATGTGGCGACAAGTGGAAATGAAGAAAAAGGGTTTCCTAAAAAAAAGGAAACCTTTATTATGAGCATGCATTTCAAAATTACAGTGAAGCTGCAGGAGAAAGGTTAAATCCTTCAGCTGCAGGAAGATTAGCAGCAGGATCCTGAACAAACTGATGAATTCTTCTTCTTTTGAGACTGGTTTATGGTACAACCAGAGGCGGTGTCCATTAACTGACAGCTTGAATCTAACAGGATCAATTGTAACAAGTTGAACTGAACTATTATCAAATACATTCTCAATTTCATACGGGCCCAACCATCGGGTCTGTAATTTTCCTGGACTGTCCTTGTATCGTGAGTCATAAAGTAGAGCCCAATCTCCTACTTTGAATTTCTTTTCCTTAATGTATTTATCATGCCACCTCATTTGTTGATTCTGCATTATCTCAGTGTGTTGCAGGGCATTCTTTCAGAGCTCGTCCAGAGCATTGAGCTGCATGATTCTGTCCTTTTGTGCATTTGTTAAGTCCATGTCCATCTCTAATGCTATTCTTAGAGTCTTATGTTCAAATTCTATTAGCATCACAACTGTTTTACCATACACCATTTCAAAAGGTGTATATCCTATAGTAGTTTTCTAGGTAGTACGGTAGGCCCATATAGCTTCTGGTAACCTTGTGGCCCAGTCTTTCATAAGCAAATCTATAGTTTTAGTCAAAATGGCCTTTATGTCCCTATTGGTGACCTCAACCTGGCCATTGGCTTGGGGGTGATAAGGAGTTGATTTCCTATGCCGTATATTGTATTCATTGACTAAAGTTGTGATTAGTCCATAAGTAAATTGTGCTCCTTGATCTGTCACTATCTCCCTAGGAACACCAAACCTAGTAAATATTTCCTCATAGAGGAATTCAACCACTTTATTATCCCTAGCATGTTTCATAGGTTTAGCCTCTACCCATTTTGTGGCATAATCTGTACAACTTGTGGAAATAGAGGCATCTCATCAAATCGGGTTGGTCTTCCCATTTGTTGGCATCTGTCACATCTCCTTGTATATTTGGCTGCATCACTATGCAAGGTTGGCCAATAGTAACTAGTATTTAAAATTTTTATTATTGTCATTTTGGTAGCAAAATGTCCACCACACGACTCATCATGGCTTGCATGCAGTATATCATGAGTGTCCTCCTCTAGTACACATCTCCTCATAACGTGATCTGGTCCTGTATAATACATGCAATCTGCAATCCAAGAAAAGTTAAAGCTTTTCTCTACCAATAATCTCTTTTCCTTAGGGGAGAATTGAGGAGGAGTTCTTCCTATTGCCAGATAATTTGCTATATCAGCATACCATGGGTGAATAACCTTGATTGCAAATAGGTGCTCATCAGGAAAGGAGTCTTCAATAAGTGCAGAGTCATCTTTCCTTTGAATTCGAGAAAGGAAATCAACAACTACGTTGGCTTTACTTGGCTTGTCCACAATTGTAATGTCAAATTCCCGCATCAGCAATAACCATCTTGCCAATCTCCCAGATATTGAGGCTTTGTTCATGAGATATCGGATTGCTGCATGATCAGTGTGGACAAATATCTGATAACTGGTGATGTAATGCCTAAATTTATTGAAGGCGTAGATGATTGTCAACATTTCTTTTTCTGTAACAGTGTAGTTTAATTCAGCCCCTTGCAGATTTTTGCTTATGTAGTAGAGTGCATGTTCTATCGAACCATCTTTCTACCCTAACACTGCTCCAATTGCATAATCTGATGCATCAGTATGAATATGAAATGGAAGTGATCAATCAGGTCCTTTCAGAATAGGTGCCTATGTAAGAGCGACTTTCAAGTCAAGAAATGCTTTTTCACATTTCTCTGTCCAAAAAAACTTTGCAACTTTCTTCAGCAGACTGTATAAGGGGCCTACTATTTGGCTGAAGTCCTTTATGAATCTTCTATAGTAGCCAGCATAGCATAGAAAGCTCTACACCTCCTTCTGCTTAGCAGGAGAGGGTAACTTAGAGATGACCTCAATCTTAGCAGGATCAACTTGTATTCCTGCAGCAAAAATATAGTGACCGAGCACTATTCTCTCCTGCATCATCATGAAGCACTTTTGACTATTCAGCGATAGGTTGTGATCTTCACATCTCTGTAGTACTTTTTCTAAGTTGGCTTGAGCTTCCTCAAATGTCGTACCATAAACAGTAAAGTCATCTATGTATATTTTCATGCAATCATATGAGATGTCTAAGAAGATACTTATGACCGCCCTTTGGAAAGTTGCAGGAGCATTACAGAGACCAAAAGGAAAAACTGAATAGGTAAACATTCCCTAAGGGCATGTAAAAGTAGTCTTTTCTTGATCCTTAGGAGTAATCTTGATTTGATTGTATCCATTGAATCCATCCAAGAATGAAAAGTATTTTTTCCCAGCTAAATTATCTAGAACTTGATCAATGAATGGAAGAGGAAAGTAATCTTTCTTTGTTGCCAAGTTGAGTTCTCTATAATCTACACATACCCTCCATTTTCCTCTTCTCTTAGGAACAATGAACAATGGGGAGACCCACTGACTATCGGAGATTGGGTAGATAAAGCCATTTGTTAACATTTTCTGCAATTCTTCTTTAACAATTTCTCTCAAGGCTGGATTAATTCTTCTTTGAGGCTGCCTGATAGGTTTGAAGTCACTATTAATGTATATGTGATGTGTACAGAGTTTTGGGTCTAGACCCTTCATATCCCCATAGTTCCATGCAAAAGCTCTGTGGTGGGCTTGCAACATTGAGACTAGGGCAGTTTATTGAGATGGAAGCAACTTATTATTAATATGCAGACAACGACCTGGAGATACTTCTATCTATTTGGTGAGATCACTTATTGGGGTTGATGATAAAGGTGGTGTCTATATATCACATAATATCAAATCATGATGGCTCTCAGGATTTAGTTGCTGCAGGAAACATTGCTGAGAACAGCTATCCAAAATAGATGGGCTATTCAAACCAGAACTGAACTGCAAAATATGTAGAAGCAGGTTATCTTCACTCTAAAGCTGGGAAAATGGATCAGTTTGTAGCATCATTAACTGAGCTAATGAATTGACTTCTTCAGTTTCCTCTCCTAGATCTGGCCAAATTGGTTGAGACAAATCTGGCAGAGGTTGTGCAGGTGGGTATAGAGCCAGTTTCTTTCTTGATTGACTATCAGAAATTGTCATGTATCTTGAATGACATCCTATGAGGGCATCAGCTGTAGCTAACCAGGGTCTGCCTAGGATAATAGGATATCCTCCTAAGTTTTCCTTAGTGGACAATATAGTGAAATCAGTAGGGTATTCCCAAGATTCAAGGGTGACAATGACATCTTCAATCACTCCATCAGGTGTAACCATGGAACTATCAGCAAGATGCAGAACAGTCAGTGTAGACTGAATGTTTGGGATACTCAAACTGTAGTACCCCCTCCATTTATGCTTATGTTTTTTGTTGTTGTGTTTTTACACTATTAGACTATGATACTTTGTTTGGATATTTGATCGCTGGTTTCAAGCGATAGTGGATTTATTCTGTGACATGTGAATACATTGTACTGTGATATTTGATTTTTGTTATGCATTGAGATAGCGTAGATGTTTACTTTCAATTTATTATTGCTATGCACATGTTTATGATGGACTAACATCTATTTATTTCATCAGTTTGTTGTGACGTGTATTGGTGTGGAGAACAGAATCGCATCACTCACTTGCAAGTGCCCTATGATATCCGTGATTTTCTCTGCACGGTGTGTCTGTTTAATGCTTTATATATATATATATTTGTATGTATGTTATTGCTTGGTTGCAAGGATTGCAGGTACATGACACTGACTCCACCTGGGTACTCAGGTCTGAGCATGTCAAGACTCAACAGATACATTGATTGGGAGATAGTAGTTCAGTTCACCCTAGTTTAGTCTATAACCCGGTCATTGTACATTGTCAGTTTCAATTTGAGTCTTGGTTGTCTTGTCTTTTCTTGATTGGATTAAATTGCTTTAATAGGAAAATCTGGTCAAATTTAATAATAGTTTATTTTGTCTTATTTACTGTTATTAAAATTGATTTTTAATATTGAAGAAATTAGTTGGATTATTATTTAATTAATTAATTATCTTATTTGGTTAAATGGTTTGATCTTAAAAGATTAAACTTATTTGATTAAATAAATAAATAAATTAAATTAAATTATTAAGTGTGTGATTAACTTTATTTGAAATTAAATATTTAGTGGAAATGGCATTTAGATTTGTAAATTAAATTTGTATTTGGAAATTAGAAAATTAATGAAAATAAATGCATGAGATTTGAATAGTGGGTGTAAATTTAAATTTAATAAATAAAATTATTATGTGCATGCAATTTGAAAAGAAAAGTTATCCGAGAAGTGGTTGAGATATTTTTGCATCTTCTCGACATGTGTGAAAGTTCCATTTATTGGGTTTGTTGAGAAATTTCTCGGAGGATATTTGGGATCTGGGAATTATAGTAGGGTTATCAATTTTTTTCACGGGAAATAAAAATAAAAATAAAAATTTTGCTGTGTAAAATTTATTCTTTCTTAGAAATTGTTAGTTCTTTGTATCTGGTTGTATATTTGTGGAAGATCCCTTGGTGGGAAAATTCTTTTGTGTTGGTTGAAGAAGCTTTGGAGGACTTGTGTTACGGGCAACAGAGGATTCTCTTTTCTACAGCCAAATCTCAAGTTACAGACAACAGAGGTGTTACAGGTATTTTTCTGGTAATTTAGTATCTTGGTTTTTGTAAAGAAAATCTGTTTATTTAAATTCCAACTTCTTGGCAATTGCTTGTGGAAAGTCTTCTGTAGATATCTGTTATTTGTCTCCAAGAATCTTCAAGAACTTAGATAAGCAAAAGAAAGAATTCAAAAAAAACAAGATTCTTTTTTAAAACCTCTGTGAGAATTTTAGAAAAGAATATTTGGGAATTGATTTTGATTAAATGTTTATTGTTTTAAAATTGAAAACCTATTGAAATAAAATTGAAAATTTGTGAGGAAAATAACCCTGTACAATGATAATTTTCTCAATTTACTGTAGAAAATTTTTATCAGAAAATGATCTCTATATTTGAAAGTTCTTTTGATATTTATTTATAAATATATATACATAAATATATATATTTATATATATATTGCTGTGAAATTCTATGAAAATTTATTATAAAATCGCCGTACGGAAATAAATATCTGCAGGCGAAATTCGTCATAATATTTATTTTAAATTTTTTTTGGAAGTTTCATTTTCTTTTCGCCGTACGAGCGAATTCTAGAAATATTTTTTAAAAATTGAAATTTTGTGGGTTTGGGGAGGGCCGAATTGCTCCCCTCACCCTTATGGGTGGCGCAACGCCCCCCATGGCTATGCACAGCAGCCACTAGGGCTGCTGGCCGCAGCCTTGGTAAGGGCCGCAGCCTCCCTACAGGGAGGTCGCGAGCTGCGCGGGGGTTTATAATTTTTATTTTGTTTAAACATTATAAATGCGAAATTACGTATGGCGTGTTAATTTGAATTTTCATTTTATAATTTATATGTTATATTTATATATATATATATATATATGTATATGAATATATATATATATATATATATATATATATATATATATATAAATATATTTATATAGTGGAAATCAAAGTGGTTAATTGTATATATATATAGATATATTTATTTTGTTAGGAAAATAATTTTGGGCTTTTTAAGATAAATATGAAATACCATTGATCGAGAAAAATTAGTTTTTATTTTTAGATGTGAAATTGGGAAAATCAAATTAGAATAAATTGATGCAATTTACTTTAAATTATGAGATTTGGATTTCAATCAAGTTGAATTGTGTCTTGTTATTTATAACTGATTTGAAAGGATTTAGCATATCCTAATATAGATGTATTATTTTATTTCAATTTGCTTTAAATCTTATTCTTTGTTGGGAAAATTGGGAAAGTATCAAATAAACAAGTCTTCCAGACCAATTGAAAAGTGGGGATAGTGGTTGTTAAGTTGAATTTATGTGTTGGTTAATGATGTGTACATGGTTTTGTATGGTATATAGATACCAGATATTTGTGAACATAGACTTTGATGTTCGTAATGAATAGTGTTGAAATTGTATCTTGTATGATTGTACACCTGAAAACCTTAGTCAGAGAACATAGATTTCTTTGTTATGTTTAGGGGAGTGGCTTTTTGTAAGGGCCAACACACAAAGTGGTGTCAGGGTAACTTGCAAAGAGTTAGTAAGTCAGTGATAATTAAAGAACATAGTAGATAGATTAAAAACTCTTAACAAGATATTTTGCCTCGCTTATGATTCTTGAGCTACTTCAGTCTTGAGTATAAGATGAGAAGGCCTGGAATGAAAAATCGATGTTTTGTTTCTTCAAAAGACATTCGATTCCACAATAGTATGCAATAGGGGCCGGGTTTCATAAGAGGTTACCAGGGTAACCCAAGGATTTGGGGCCGGAACCTAGGAAGAAACACTAGGGTAACCTTTGCAGTATTGTGATGACACTCCACCTAGAATAACAGTTAACCTTGTACTTGTAATACATTCAATTGTCTAAATCTGGAAGCAATGTAACCAATAGTTTGTTATGTACTAGTGTCTAGGGTTAGTAGATTATGTCTAGGTAACCATATTACTATCTCCTAGCACGGGGGGTGGACCTACGGGTACCACATGGTTGGGTGGAACGTGCACCTTACTCCGTTGGGTCCCCAGTTTGATCATGGCATCGAGAGCTTCATGGATGGAGAGCTCGTACTTGGAAACTTAAATGTATTTCATCATTGTTTATTGTAAATCTTGTATTTGAAAGCATTCCTCAATTGTTTATGAGGTGAATATTGTAAAAGTAACTTGTAATTATTATTTGAACTACCTCATCAGATGGATGAGTATTGTATATTCTATCAAATGAAATGAATGAAACATGTTTGTACCTTACGTTATCTTGAATGGAATTTAATGTTATGCAATGTTTATCTTTATGTTATAAATTAATATGTGCAATGCGAAATACTTAAGTCACTTATGGAAAACTCAAAGTAGTGTAACGCCGCATAGCCTAATGAATGTACGCAACTAATTAACTAAATAATTATACTTTAAAAAAAATAAAATTATTCCACTATTTTATACAATTGCAACATTTTTAGGTTATTAAGACGGGGCATTACAGATACTATATATATATATATATATATATATATATATATATATATATATATATATATATATATATATATATATATATATATATATATATATATATATATATATATATATATGAACATGCACCTTACTCCGTTGGGTCCCCAGTTTGATCATGGCATCAAGAGCTTCATGGATGGAGAGCTCGTACTTGGAAACTTAAATGTATTTCATCATTGTTTATTGTAAATCTTGTATTTGAAAGCATTCCTCAATTGTTTATGAGGTGAATATTGTAAAAGTAACTTGTAATTATTATTTGAACTACCTCATCAGATGGATGAGTATTGTATATTCTATCAAATGCAATGAATGAAACATGTTTGTACCTTACATTATCTTGAATGGAATTTAATGTTATGCAATGTTTATCTTTATGTTATAAATTAATATGTGGAATGAAAAATACTTAAGTCACTTATGGAAAACTCAAAGTAGTGTAATGTCGCATAGCCTAATGAATGTATGCAACTAATTAGCTAAATAATTATACTTAAAAAAAAAAAAAATTATTCCAATATTTTATACAATTGCAACATTATTAGGTTATTAAGACGGGGCATTACACAAACACTCCATAGTGTGCTTGGTCATCACATTAATGGCTACACCTAGGTTAACCAAAACATTTCTTACTACCTAACCATTGATATTTATTTTGACTACAGGACTTCTAGGATCAGTATATTTTGGAATGACAACCTTCCCCAACATAATATCAGCTAACTATCCTAGAACATGGATAGTTTGGGGATCCTTTTTCTTTCTTCCTTGTTTCTTTAGATAGGCCTCTTTAATTGCTTTTCCATAGACTGAAACATCTTTAATAGCTTGAAAAAGAGGAATTTGAACTTGAACATTCTTCAACTGCTCTAGAATATCAAAAGTAGGCTCTTCAATGGTCTTGGGTGTAGTCATTTGCAATCTCTGAGGAAAAGGTGGTGTAGCCTGAGTCTACAGGATAGGTTCCTTAGAGGTAGTAGCTAGTACAGGTATATCTTCTGCATGATCAGCAGGTTGTTCAGTAGCAAAGTCTAGAATCTCTATAATTACAGGTGGTTGTGGAGTAGGGAGAGTGGTTCCAGACTTGAGACGAATATTATTGATATCCAAGGCATAGGCTGGATACTGGTTGGATTCTACAGAAAACATAAGTTGTTGTTGTTGCTGCTTATTATTAGGATTTTCCAATGGTTGAGCAGACATAGGCATTTGTTTTAGAGGGCCAATATTTGTTGTAGGTGTTGTAGGAGGAGGCATAAGGGTCGGAGGTTGTGGCTGCTGAGACTGCAGGAATCCAGGGGGTTGGTTTTGCCATTGTTGAGGGCTTCTCCATTGAGGGTTCTGCTGTTAATTACCTGGAGGTAGAGTCCATTGTCCTTGTGGCTACTACCAACCTCCTTGAGGGGGTTGCCATTGGGGGCTCTGATAGTTAGGCCAGTATGGTTGAGGAGCATTCCAAGGTGGAGATGGGCCATATGTAGATTGCCATTGGTTATTATAATTAGAGTAAGGATTATCAAAAGTGAAAGGATCTTGAGGCATACCTTGTCTTGGAGCCCATGGTCTCCTTTGTGCAACAAAGAAAACTTAGTCCTCATCACCTTCAATCATCTTAAAATCAGTAGGTAACTGTTTAGCCTCCATATTGGCCACCATCTTGCATCTGCAGTCACGTTTCTTCTGTCAACAATGGGGACATAACTTAGCCAGGATTGGCTCAGCGTCTGCATGAGTTTGCATAGTATCCAATTGTGTAGCCATGTTGTTTATGATTTTATGCTTGAAATCAGACAGCAAATTTGTGATCTCCATCTAGGAAACTCCACTGGAAGAAGACTTTCCCATTGTAGCTTGATGACCTCTACCATTCTTCACATTTGCTTGGGAGTAATTGAAACATATCTGCTTGATATCATCCCAAGATGCTTGGGTTATATCACCTCCTCCCATCAAGTCTAGGGTGTCTATACAGGTATCACTGATTCCCCTTAGAAAAAGTAGTTTCTGAGATTCTTCGTTGAGAGTATTGTTTGAATTCTTTTTCAGGGAAAACAAGAATCTTGAGATATAATCTTCCAGACTTTCATCCTCCTTCTGTTGAATCCTAAATATATCATCACCTTTGCTACCGCTCTTACAATATTCCATGTATTTCTCAAGAAATTTTGTTTGCATGACTACCCAACTATCAACAACATTCCTTCCCAAACTCATGAACAATCTGAGAGCTCCCTCCTTCAAGGTAGCAGGAAACAATTTCAGTTTGTGAGCATCTAAAGTGTAGTCATAACTGTGATAGAGGATATCAAAATCAAATAGGAAAGTTTCTAGGTCCTCCGTAACTAGGCCATAGAACTTGGGAAGTAATGAAGAAGGAATATTTTTAAGGTTATCAATATCTTGCTGGGCAACAATGGGAAACTCAAAAGTAGGAGGTGGATTAGGTGGATTATGTGCCTTATTTGCTTGCTGAAATATCAGATCAAATGGATTTTCCTCATGTTCTTCACCAGCTGGGTCAAATGGCAATTCAACAAACAGGTTTTCAGGGAGGAACCTTCCCAGCGTGTCTCTTCTTCTATGCATGCAATAGAATGAATGGTGATTTAAAGGATTTTGAAAATTCTTGATTAACAAACTAAACTAATGCTAAAAATGACTTCTGATAGGTTCTTAGCTTGACACCATCCCCGACAACAGCGCAAAAAATGGTCGTTCCCACAAAAGGATATGAAAATCATAGTAAAACCTATCCTGGGAATTGGACATTCCAGCAAGCGACTAATATCTCTTCATGGTCGTTCATTTACTTGTCAAACTAGGGAACATATACTTTGAATGGAGCAACACTATATGTGCTCTAAGAACTAGTTTCAGTCACAACTTAATGGAAAATAAATACTTGGAAAGAGATTCTACCTATGCTACAAGAAGGTAATGAAAAGTTCTCTTAACTCAACCATAATTTAACCAAAGCAGAAATCATAACAGCTACAACTAAGAAACAAACTATGAACTAGCCTTATGCTGCAGGAACAAACATAGGGATGAATTTCTGATGCTGCAGGAATAATATAAGACTGAGTTTGCACATAAACTTCAAAGATGAAATCTAACTGATGATCAACAGAGAAGGAACAACTAACTAACTAACTACAGATACTTACTAAGTGGGCTCCCTTAGCAAGCATCAACTAATTACGCAAGTGCTGAACTCAGAACTTCATCAATCTTTATTCATAAACTCATAATGGTATACATTGTTCTATTCATATGAGAACTAACAACAAACTCTGTCTCTTGTCATACAAATTCTATTTTTTTTATTATCATACTAACTCTTACTTGATATCCTTTCTATCTTACTATGCTTGCTCACTCGCGTAGGAGGAGCACTTATTTGAATCAGGAAAAACAACTAACTAACTAACCCTAACAGAGAAAGATGTGGATATGAAATGTATCCTCAAATCGAGGAACATACTTCATAAATGAGTTTATCTGTTCAACCCGATTCAGAGAGAATCTAGCACTCCACTCTTTTGAGATTGACTGACATTTAAAATCCTTCCCAACAATTTTGGTCAAAGAGTCTTCGCTAGAGCTTCCTCGAAGTCATGCAGGAAATGGACTTTACTGCAAGGCCGAGATCGGCTACGCTTGACTCCATCATACTTTCTTCAACAACCTTTGAAACACAAGGTAACAAATGCGAAATAAAAGGTGCATGGCACATACACAATATCCCTTCATTAATCACATATTTAAATCTATTTCATCATTCAAAAACTACATGTGTTATACCAGTCATTTAGGGAGTCAAACGAGGTAATAAATATAGACATGTCAACATGGTAGGCTGCAGGAATCATGAAAGTGTATTGCTATAGGATATCCCAATAAAATGTTTCAAAAGAGTTTAAACAACCATGAATAAAAAAAGTAAAGGTTTTAAAAGTACACCATGATATCCAAATCATGAGCATATTTTGGGCTCACCACATCAAATGTTCTCTCCTCTTCCACCATACCATCCATTAGCATTCCATTCACTTTCCCTACCACTACATACACTTTGTCACCACTTTCCCTTCCACCTCATCCCACTTACACTGACCCTCTCATAACACAAATTTTCCAAACTGTCTCCTCTATGAAAAAAAAAAATCCACCATCAACCAAATCTAGAATGGACCACCTACCTATTATGTTCGTAGCATCCCACTAGCTTTAGAAATCCTAAGAACACCAATGCCACAAGGAATAGAAATGCCTAGATTTGAGAAGTATGGAGGAAAGGGTGATCCTACTAATCATGTTAATTCCTATACAACCTTGTGCAATGAATTTTTCCTTGACAATAAACTGTTGGCCAAACTATTTCCTAGGACTTTAAAAGACACTGCCTTAGAATGGTTTTCATCCTTACCCAATAATTCAATTAGTTCATTCAATGAATTAGTTGATGCATTCATAAGCCATTTTCAAGTGCATATGACTCCATAGAAGAGATTGGGAGATTTAATGATTAATACAAACAAAAAGGTATTTAATTTCATTTCATGTTATCAGTCACTTTATGCCCAACTTGATGTTAAGATTCCTAATCTGTATCTCCAAAAGATGCTCACTGAAAATTTTCAAAGTCACATCCAAGATAGATTGACCATGATTAAATTTACCTCTTTCATGCACTTGTGCACAACCCTTTGCGATTATCACAATTCAATTAGTAGTCGTGATACAAAGTACACTCCTAACTAAACTAAAAAAATCTGAACCTAGCAATTCAAACAATTCACAATCACTTCAAAAACCAAACAAAGGGTTCTTACAATTCAATCCTCCCCAATAATCACCTCAACTCATCAACAAACAAGTAACAGTTGTTAAATATGTGATACCTTACAGTTATGGAGATCCAAAATGATAGTTTAAACCATTACTAGACACTCTTCATAACACAATGACCCAACTTATATGGAAACAAATGAGTTCTTTACCTACTATTAAAAAATTAGATACAACTAAACCTTTGCCTCCAACCTTTCGACCTAACGCTTATTGCCATTATCATAGACAAAATGGACATGACACATAATATTGTAAGCATCTTAAACACATAGTGCAAGACCTCATTGATTTTGGCCATCTATCCATTTCAAATGTTAATGTTAAAGGCATTACATCTGTTGCCCAACCTAATCAAAATTTGCAATTTTTTACCAATCATGTACCTAAACATAATGTGTCATTCGTCAAAGCCAATGAAACTCAAAACAATGATGTGATGATTGTTCATGAAGATATTGAACAACCTAATCCTATTTCACATACGGGTATGTGTAGGATCATCATGGAAAAAATAGGCCCTTAAGTGGCAAAAAATTCAGAAAAAATAGAGTTAGTCAACTTCACGTAAAAATTTGAATAAGTTATCTATATTATTTCAAAAATATGTAAAAATAGAATCTGTAGAAAATTGAATTTAGATTTAAACTACTAGGTTTATTTTTTTTAAAAACTATTTGGTGAAAAATTGAAATTTCAATGCAGTAGTACTTAAATTTCAAGGAAAAAATAAGAAGTAGGTGTCTGTCTGACCACCCTAACCAAATGATAATATTTTTTATAAGATTTTAGATATAAGTAGAGGAATCATGTCCTGATGTGATGCATATTTTTTTGTAATTTTTTTCTAAGTAAATAATTAATTATGAATTTTTTATTACAACTTTTAAAAAATATAAAAAACTCGTATGTCTAACCACCTTAACTTGTTCAAAACTTCATGAAATTCAAGTTTTTTTTAAATCTTATAGTATGTGAAGCATAGAATGTGACACATGTTTGGAAATAAAAAAATGTGATATCATTTGAAAGCTCTAGATGTTTTTCAATCAGCCTATCAATCAGGACTTTAGTCTTAATTCAAATAGAAAATGAATATTAATTATTTATTAAATTCAGGGTAAAGCATAATTTATATTGGTGGAAAGTTGAGAATCTCCTTTAAAAATCCTTTTCGTTTCATCAATTTTGGGTTTAAAAAAGTCGTTAGCCACATACCCTACAAATACCCATCATGATCCTGCACATACCCATACCACTTCTATTAATCCTATGGATGAAATGGTAGGAGTGATAAACATCCCTCATAAGGGCCAACCTAAGAAAAATATTGGTATTACTTTCTCATCCAAATATATTCTTCTGAATCTTCTCGATGATCCTCTCTATATAGTTAGACGTGTTTATGATAAGCCCACTAATGGGATACTCATAAATCCCGCCTGTGGTGAGTGTGATCACTGAGGAATTTTTGGTATTACATGATCTTTATCAAGATAATTATGACAAACTGAGAACATGGATCAAAATAGATAATGGTTTCACATGCACTATGATCAAATCGATCATTCTTCTGTTACAAATAAGACCTAAGATAGTAGATGTTCATTACATTCTCTATCATTCCACAATCAAATTAGTTTCATCTATGGGTAGGCTATCCATGGCTTAACTCGATGAAAGCTATTCCTTCAGTCATACACAAATGTTTAAAGTTTTTGCATGACAATGACATATTTACTATTAACCATAGTGGCTTTAACCCTTTATCTTCTAAAGGAAATTTATCCTTAGAAGAATTCTAGCTTGAGCCCGTGGAGCCCATAATGCCTCACAAAGATTTATTTTTCATTGATTATCAAAATTTTAAAGTGAAGAAAATCGCCAAATTGTCCCTCTACAACCAATCCCTATCCGCTTTCGATATCCCAATCCTTGATGAGACAATGCTTCTCCCTAAACCTGAACAACAACATCCAGATCCACCACCACTAAAAACTTCACCTTCTTCATCTATACATCCACGAGATAATGAAACCAACCCTGTTATGCCTCCTCACATTAAACAAGTTTATAAAGCAAAAGAGAAAGTGATTGATCCATCTCCTTTAGCTCCTTCCATGCCTCCCATTTGGGAAGAAAAGCAACCTATGGTGGATCATCCCGCTCTTACACCTACACAACTTTAAAATAGGATCAAATGAAACCGTAGCATTAGGGAGCATATGCGTTGACATCGTCTCCTTGCTCATCAATTACAAACTGAAAAAAAACAAAGAAATTCAACCTCCAAAAGAAATAAATAATGACCCTCCTCCCCAACCACAACTATTGATGCACCCTTCATTGTAAATTACCATTTTCCTTCTCGTCGTGATTAATCTAGATGATTATGATGAGGAGGAGATTTATAAAATAGATGAAGAGGTGCATAATGATTTAAATACATTATTCTGCTCTTCCATGAGCTTAAACAATAAATTTCCTACAACAAGCATAGAGCCTGGTAGTTCCCCTAGTTCAGCCCTTGCAATGGTCCCTTTGGACAATCAACCACCTTCACAATACACTAAAAATTATTGGGAGACAGATGACTTGTTAGATGGTTGACTTGCATTCACCTTGCTAGCCTTCCACATTTTTCTTTTCTTTTCTTTTTCTTTTCTTTTTCTATGTGTGTATCGTGATCCCCCATGACGTGATGTTTGATGTTCCCCCTCTCTTGTGACATTCTTCTATTTCTACCTCTATTCTTCTCTATGCCATACATTGTTCCTTCTTTTTTCTTTTGTTTTGTGTTTTCCTTTTGGGGACAATGCAAAGCATAGAGATGAACTTTGTCTCTTCCATGTTGACCCAAAATATATTTTTTCCTTTGCTTTTCATTTTTTTCTTGTGTTTTTCCTTTTGGGGATGATGCAAGGCATTGAGATCGAAATGTTTCCTTCATGTTGACCTCTTCATTTTCTATTCATTTGTATTTATCCTTTTGGGGATGATGCAAAGTGTTGAGACTGCAATGTCTCTTCCATGTTGACCTAAAATATATTTTCTTTTTCGCTCTCTTTGTGTCATTCTTCTAGTTCTATGTGTATTTGGGGAATCATGACAATTTTGGGCTCTTTAATAAAAATATTGTAGCAAAGAACATACTAACCCAAAATCCATAGATCCCTTATGTGTTTGGTGTGTTCCTTTTTGGGGGCAACCCCTCCTTCTTTTGTTCATTTTTCCTTTACATGACATAGCCTTCTTGGAAACATATGAATTGGTATAGGGGCTTTCCAAGTTGGCTCTCATGCCTTGTTTCTTAAGGATTTTTCATTTGCTACTGTAAAGTAGTTGCTCATAGAATGGTGTGTACCAATTCCTTTAAAGTGGGGGCATACATTGGCATTATTCATTATTCATTTTTCTTTTTCTTGGCTCTTAGTGCATCCTTGTTACTTTATACAATGTGTTGGTCACTTTTTCGATGACATTGGGTGTGATGTTCTTCATAAGTGTGATCTATCTTATCATATTACATTCCTCTTCATGGTCTCATGCGGCACACTACATCCCCTAAGTTGTGAATATTCTATTCTTTAATCGTTCCTCTCTTAGAGGCATTAGACACAATGCTCCCTAAGTTATAGACCTTGCATGAACTAAACAAAACTCATTTGAACATCTTTTACATTTTGCATTTACATGGCCACCTTGCATAACACAACTTGCATGCATGTGGTGTCATTGCATTTGTTCATGAGTTATAAGCATACAAAGCTTTGCTTGTCTCATGAAGTGCAAAACAACATTATCTTTGTGGCACCTTACTAAAGTTATCAGGAGGTATAACTTTGATATGGTTGAGTGAGAGAGCCCATTTTGAGGCATGAATTTTCCCCATAACCACCTTTTGGGATTTCTCACCCCATGAACAACCAAAAGTTTCATGGCCCTAGAGTGAGTATGTTGTGGATTTCTCACCCCATGGAAAACTAGAAGTTTTGTGCCCCCAGAGTGACTATATTTGGGCCTTATCACTTAGCTGACAGTCATGAATTTCATCGCCCCAGAGTGAGTACCCATTTCTTATTTTAATCAAATAGCCTAGATCTGATCCACAATGGGCTAGAAAAGTGATTGAAGCTTTCTTTCATTCATTTTCATCTCTTTCATGTGTGTTCCTTTCTGTTTATGTTTGGTTTGTGATGAGATTTTGATCTTGGGAGCTTGATCATCCCTCTTGATTATTGTTATTTCATCTTACCAGCATGAGTGCATTTGGATCCCTCTTGATTTGCATCTTGGGTTGCTTTAATGAGAGTTTGAAGAAATCTCATCCTCTCACTAAAGTGGGACCTTAATGTGTTGCCAAAAAATGTATAGTTGATACTTTTATGCTCACTTGAGTCTCTCTTATGGACTTTGGCTTGATTTTTCCTATATTTAATGTTGCAATGTGGTCAACATGTTCACATTAGGTCTTGGATTCTTGTGAATCATTAAAACTTCTAGGATTTCTTGTAAAGGTGTTGTGAAGTGTTGTAACCTACTTTCACACTTTTCTAGGACACTTTCATTATAATTCACTTAAATAACTCCTTTTTATCACTTACCAAGTCTTATTTTAAAGTTTTGTAAAGTGTTGTAACAAACTCTCATGCTTTTCTAGACCTGTCATCACTTATTCAACCCTTTCTCATGTTTATATGTCCCCTTAATGCACTTTATTTCCATTCTTAAGTGTGTTTTTGAGGATATTCTCGCTAGACACCATTTAATTCCCTTTAATTCTCGATAGCCACTTAATTTTCTTAAGTGGTACTAAGTCGCCAATAGGGGTAACTTAGTCCTATTTGGCATAAAAATAAAAAATATTTCAATTTTCTAGTGGGATTTTGTTCTCTAACCCTTGAGGTCAGCTTGTGATGTATTATTTTTGGGAAATTTAGGAAAATCAAGTATAATTAAGGGATTTTCCTCTCATTTTAGGCCCCCCATTCAATCAAGCATTCACTCAAGCAATTAACTTAATCATTCTCAAGCATTCAAACACTTTAAGCATAATCAAGTCATCCATTGGAGCACTTCATTGCATATCTTCAGAATTCTACATTAGGGGTTTGGTGAGTTTATGACACTTGAATGTTATTTGTTCATCATTCTCTTTCTATTTTGTTTCATTTCATAGGGTTTGATTACCAAAGTGGGGTTTGACCAAGGCAAACACCTATACTCTAACCCTTAACACTTTTTCCCTCTTTGCATGTGTGTTTGCAGACTTTGTATGTTGATTTATCAAAGATCTTTGCATCAAAAAGTGGTCAAACATCCATCAAAGTCAACATAACCCTAGTTGAATCATGGAGACTCTTTTTATTTTGTTTTCTACATAATCAAGATCAAACACCTAACAGAAAAGCGAGTGCAGACCTAAAGCTACAGGATTCTATCCTAAAATTTCTGAAATCTATAGGTGGACTAAGTCACCATCTGTGGTAAATTAGTCCCACTACTAGGCCTAAAAAGTGGTTTCTACATTTTTGGATACCCATTTGGAAAATTCCTATTCTGGCAGATTTTCTCTGAAACTAGACTAAGTCACCCAGCTTGGCATAAGTGTCCCAGTCAATATTTCTAGTCAACTCTGGAGGATTCCAGGGCCTCTCCACATCAAATTTCAAATTCCGAGTGCACCTCTCCAGTTCTATTGAGTTATTTAATCATTTACTTGCATTTTTAGGTATTTTTGCATATTATAGTTTATTTTCCAGCACTTTACATTTCATAGGTTTAGCATCATTAAGTCATTCCTTTTTTTAGTTAATTACATTAGTACATAATATTTCAATACATTTAATTGCATTTACATTAATCTTGATTGTAGTCATTAGCATTTTGGACCCAATTCCTCTCCTTTTAGGTGAAAAACCTAGAAGAGTTAGAGGAAACTTTGGGCAAACCAAAATCATTGTCCACATAGGATAAAACCCTATAAATTTTAACAACACTGCTTTATAATTCATACTATTCAAAAGGGATTAGACATAATACCAACGCAAATGTGTGGCATTGATAGGATCCTTAAGAGGTGTTCCATCGAGTTCGGTTAAGACATACACACCAGACCCAAAGCTTTTGTCGACTATAAATGGTCCTAACCAATTAGGACTAAATTTTCCTCCTTCATTAGGATCGGTGTTGACATTACGTTGATTTGTAGATAGAACTAAGTCACCCCTGTGAAATGTGTAAGGGATAAGATTGATATTTTAATAGTATTGTTTCCTTTTTCAATAAGCTTAGAGATGCTCAAGAGTGTTAATGTGTTGTTTTTCAAGAATCTCAAGTTGGGGTAATTGTTTTTCCTAATATGTGTTATTGTCAACCATACCTTAAAGAAAAATCCATAATGTTGGGATTTATAACTCCAAGGGAATGAGTGCCTCAGTACCATAAACTAGGTTATAAGGTGTGGCTCCAATGAAGGATTGAACACTTGTGTAGTAAGCCAAAAATGCATAGTGCAATTGTGTGTGCTAGTCCTTGTGATTATTATTAACAATTTTCTTCAAAATTTGTTTGAGGGACTTATTAGTTGATTCAGCTTGACCATTAGAATGTGTTGGAAAAGAAAGGACATAAAACTAAGAGGGGGGGAATCAGTTATCACAGAATACTTAAAATTTTCAAACTTAACTTAACTTTATCTCAGATCTGATGAAAGAATAATAAATGATAAACAATCAACACATCAGAACCATAGAGAACACCAAGCTTTTTTTTGTGGAAACCTTGTTAGGATAAAAAACATGGTGGATGTTAGTCCACAATATTATACCTTGTTAAAAGTATAATGAAAAATAATGGGAATGCACATGCATTCAGGCACACTGCATTGAGTTCACTACTAAAATACAATAGGGCTCACTGCATAAAAATACAAAACAATTCATATTAGATTCATAGGGTATGAACTAAGAAAATAGCTTCTTCAAAAGCTTGATTACAGTTCTAGTTAAGCACATAAATACTTATTCACACTTCACTCAAACTTCTTCACACTCTTCTTTGCAATCAAATGAATAGATCATTATTTGCAAACTTGCACTTTCTCTAGCTCTTCCTCACTTCACACACACTAAATCCACACAAACAACCACTCTTATATATCTGCAACCTAGATTTACCTCAACAACTTCGTCAACCAAAATATAAACATATTTATAATGTTGGCCCCAAATGTACAAATAAAATTTAAATGCGAATCAAACACCATTGGATAATATTATGATGTGACCCAAAACAATATCCTTGAGTGTGCCAAACATTCAAATTTAAATCTCCAAGGATCTACAACACGTTACAACCATCATGTCGGCCAAGAACATGAAAACCCGAACACACATGAGAAAAAATCTTTGACCACGAGCACACCGATCAATTCAAATGTACAACAACGATAGAGAATGATCTAGAAGCATGAACAAGCAACAAAAACTAACAAGGAGGCATCTAAAAAAAATGAGATTACTAGAATCATATCAACTTTACTCAGGAATACTAACTGAAACATAGAAAAACTGTCAAAACACAACTGTTCATAACATAATCAAAATTTCACGTAGACCTCTAAAACTTTTGGTGGATAGACTAGATACTCTCAACAATAAATCCTTTAGTCTAGAACAACTGATCTTCAATGTACTGAGCAAGACACCTTCATGAACTTTACTATTCTTTAAGCAACCTGCAACATTTTCTTTAACAATTTTCTCAATATCCTCGACATATACAACCTTCAATACAAGAGTGCTAATAGTGTTTACATCAATGAAAACCACATATCAGCAACACAACCACAAAATCCAATAATCTCCCCCTTTGGCATTGATGGCAACACATGATGTGAAAAATACCATTAACACGACTACACTTACTGCCCCTTAGATTGTGACTCTTTTCCTCAATTTCTCTTCTCCCCAAAAAGATTTTTCACATTTCTCTTCTCCCCCTTTGACATCAATTGCAAATATAAGCATTAACTTCCCACATACAAGCTCTAAACCTCATATCTGCACATCTAACTACTCCCCCTGAGTAGTAGCCACAAAAAAATCAATCCGAATCATAATATAGCTTTGAAGCATATGGATTGATGCAAGAAAATGCATCTTTAGTTCATATCAAGAGGGGTAAACACTCCTAGCATCCCTCTAAGATACTCAAAAGTATCTTTTGGCAATTTCCTGGTGAAAATGTCTATGACTTGTTCTTTTGTAGGCATATACTCTAGTTTGACTTCTTTCTCACTCACTTTCTCCCTCAAGCAGTGAATCTTGATTGATATATGCTTGGTCTTAGAGTGTAGTACTAGATTTTTTGATATGTTAATTGCACTTGAGTTGTCACAGTATATGGCAATAGGTTCATCATATACTACTTTGATATCATTCAACATCTATTTCATCTGCATCACTTGAGTACAATTATTTTCAGCAACAATATACTTTTCCTCAATAGTAGATAGAGAAATGGAATTCTTCTTTTTACTCATCCAAGACACCAACTTCTTTCCTAGGAAGAGAGCACCACCACTAGTACTTTTCCCGTCATCTACATCTCCTACCCAATCCACATTAGTATATGCACTCAAGGTAGTATCATCATCCTTAGGGTACCAAAGCCCAAAATCAACTATTCCTTTTAGATATCTAAAGATTCTCTTTACAAAAATCACATGAGATTATTTTGGATCAGCCTAAAATCTAACAACTATACATACAACATTCATGATATTTTGTCTTATCTAAGCTAAGTAGAGCAATCTGCCAATAATTGACCTATATCTTGTTTGATTTTCCTTAGGAGAATCATCATTCTATGTTAACTTGCATCTGGTTACCATGGGAGTACCAATAGGCATTGAGTCTTCCATGCCAAACTTTTTCAACAAATCTTTCACATATTTAGACCGAGATATGAAAATTCCATTGTCTAACTAAGTAACTTGTAATCCCAGAAAGAACTTCATCTCTTCAATCATACTCATTTCAAATTCACTCTTCATTTCACCAGTAAACTTCATATATAGATTACCATCTCCAAAAATAATGTCATCAACAAAGACTTCAATAATCAACTCTTTTTTATGATCCAATTTGAAATACAAGTTGTTGTTAGCAGTACCTTTATTGATTCCAAGCTTCAATAAGTATTTATCCAGTCTAGCATACTGGGCTCTAGGAGCTTTCTTGAGTCCATATAGAGCTTTCTTCAATCAACAAACCATGTCTTCCTTGTTAGTCAGTTGAAATCCATCTGGTTTTTCAACATATACCTCTTTTTCTAATTCACCATTCAAAAAAGTTGACTTTACATCCATTTGATAGACTTTATAGTTCTTATATGCAATATAAGCAAGAAATAATCTTACACCTTCAATTCTGGCAATAGGGGCAAAGGTTTCTTCAAAATTAATACCTTCCATTTGTGAATACCCTTTACAAACCAGTCTTTCTTTATTCCAGACTACTTCATCTTGTTCATTCATCTTATTCCGAAAGACCCATTTAGTACCAATCACATTTTTATCTTTAGGTCTGGGAACAAGAATCCATGTATCATTCTTTTCAATCTACATCAATTCTTCCTTCATAGCTTCCATCCAATTTTCATAATTACAAGCTTCATTGACATCTTTAGGCTCAATCTTGGAAACCATACAATAATATTCTACAATCTTTCTTCTAGTTTTCACACCTTTATTCTTGTCTCCTATAATTTTATTTTCAAAATTATTTAGCTTTACATACCTCATAACCTTAGGATTCTCTTGAACTTCTGGTTCTTCTATTCTTTCTTCTGCACTTGAACTTGTCTCTCCTTCCTAACTTTCTTGATTTACTAGAACAATTTGAATTTGATTATGTTTCTGAGCCTTCTTCCCTTTGTATCCACTATCTTCCTAGTCATATGAATCATATCCATAGTATCTAGATGATCTAGTAGAATCCTCATCAACTCTGGTATTTGCACTTTCAATCATTTTTCTCAATCTTCTATTATAGCATCGGTAGGCCTTGCTTTTAGTAAAGTAACCTAGAAATATTCCTTCATCACTTCTTGCATCAAACTTTCCTATATCCTCATCTATCTTAATAAAACACTTTCTTCCAAAGATCTTGAAATATTTAATAGTAGGCTTATAACCAAACCATAGTTCAAAAGGACTCTTACTAGAATTACCATTGACATTTACCCAGTTTAAAGTGTATATAGCAGTGTTTACAACTTCACTCCAACAGATGTGAGGCACATTTCCTTCAATCATCATTGTTCTAGCAACATCCATAATTTTTCTTTCCTTTCTCTCTACAACTCCATTCTATTGAGGAGTTTAGGGAGCAAATAACTATCTTCCAATTCCATTTTCTTCATGGAAATAATTGAACTCCCTAGAGGTGAACTCACCACCTCTATTTGACCTTAGGAATTTTATTTTTAGACCTTTCTCATTCTCTTCCATAGCTTTGAAACTTTTTAACTTCTCTAATGCTTCACATTTTTCTCTTAAGAAAGCAACCCATATCATCCTAGAGTAATCATCAATAAGCAGCAGAAAGTACCTTTCTCCATGAAGAATTCTAACTTTGAAGGGACCACATAGATTAGTATGCACCAGCTCCAGTATTCCATTAGAATTATTTTTTTGCTCTGACAAAAATTCTAGTATGTTTTCCCATCTGACATTCCTTGCATATTGTGTTAGTAGGCTTTACTAGATTAGGTAGATCTCTTACTGCTTGAGTGGAGCTTACCTTGATAATGTTATCAAAATTTACATGAGACGGCCTCCTATGCCATAACCAACTTTCTCTAGTAGCACTCAGGTGAAAAATATTACCTCTTGTCTTTTTACCTAAAGTAATTACATTTCCAGAAATTCCAAGTATCCTAGATCTTCCACCTTTGAATTAAATATCATAGCCCTTGTCCACAATCTTTCTAATGCTCAACAGGTTGTACTTCAAGCCTACAACATAAAGGAAATCATCAGTATTATGCTTACCACCAAGACAAATAGATCCTCTACCATGAATAACACTAGCATTGTTACCTCCGAATATTACAACCCCACTATCATATTTCTCTAGACTTAAAAAATTTCTTTTGTCACTACTCATATGATGTGAGCATCCGCTATCAATAACTCATTTATCCTTTTCTTTAATTCAGGCTGCAAGAGCTTTCTCAACTTTAGCAAATTTAGTAGCCACCAGACCATTTTCCTTGATAGCAAGGAACACCCATTCATCTTCATTTCCATTTTCTTTATCAGACTCTTCATCAGTCACTCCTTCTTTAGCATAGTAACATTTCTTTTGAAATCTAAATTTATTAGGCTTAGACCTAGGAACTCTTTCAGAACACCTTGATGCAAAATGACATATTTTATTACAAGAGAAACATTTAATAGGAAACATTCCTTTATGATTACCTTTTCCTCTACCTTCTTTCTTCACAATCAGTGCTTCCAACTCTTCTACTTCTCTTTCTTCATCTTCAAGCTGTTTCATTTCTTCCTCATACTTGAATGACTTTCTAGAACACTCTCTTGGATCATATCTTTCCTTATTTCTTCTGGATATAGTAGCCTTAAATGCAGATTCAGTCTTGGGATGTTCAGATTCACCAAATTCACTCAACACAAAGGCAACAAATTTACCAATCAGTGTATCTCTTATCACATTCATCACTAATCTGATCTCTTCAATAGCATGAGCCTTTGCTTTGTAAGAGGGAGGCAATGATCTGAGCACTTTAGCTACAATTTCTTCCTCTTCCAAGGTACCACAGACACATATAATACTCATCACTAGTTCATTTACTTTTTGCATAAAAGAAGATATATTTTCATCTTCACCCATCTTCAAATTTTCATACTTTCTTTTCAAACTTTGTAGCTTATCCATCTTCACATGTGCATCTCTTTCATACAAAGTTTTTGGCTTCATCCACATCTCATGAGCTACCTTCAGACCTATCACATTTGTCATTTTTGAATCTGTCATAGCACTCAACAAAGCTTCCATAGCCTTGATGTTATTCTCGACCTCTTTAATTTCATTAGGAGTGGAAGGACCATTATGAGGAATAAAATATCTGTTCTTTGTGATCTTCTAGAAGTGTTCACCTAAACATATCAAATATAATTTCATTCTAGTTTTCCACAGTGAGTAGTTTGTTCCATCAAATCTAGGGATTTCCTTCTTATATGATTCCATCACGGATCACCTTAAGCTTTTAAACTTCTTTAGAGGAACTTGCTTTGATACCAATTGTTGGAAAAAAAAAGGACAAAAAACTAAGAGGGGGAGGTATTAGTTGTCACCAAATACTTAAAATTTTCAAACTTAACTTAACTTTATCTCAAATGTGATGAAAGAACAATAAACCATAAATAATCAACACATCAGAACCACTGAGAACACCAATTTTTTTTTTACGTGGAAACCCTATTAGGGGAAAAACCACGGTGGATGTTAGTCCACAATATTATACCCTATTAAAAGTATAATGAGGAATAATGGGAATGCACATGCATTTTGGCACACTACCTAGAGCTCATTGCTCAAATACAAGAAGGCTCATTGCCCAAGAATACAAAGAAATTTAGATTAGATATATAGGGTACGAATTGAGAAAATAGCTTATGGAAAAGCTTGATTATAGTTCCAGTTAAGCACATAAATGCTTCTTTACACTTCGCTCAAACTTCTTCACACTCTACTCTGCAATTGAATGAATAGATCACTATTCATACACTTTCACTTTCTCTGGCTCTTCCTCACTTCACACACACTAACTTCACATAAAAAATCATTCTTATATATCTGCAACCTAGATTTACATCAACAACTTCGTCGCCCAAAATATAAACATATTTACAATGTCGGCCCCAAATTTACAAATAAATTTTCAATGCGAATCAAACACCATCAGCTAATATTATGATGTGACCCAAAATAATATCCTCGAGTGTGCCAAACATTCAAATTTAAATCTCCAAGGATCCTTAACACATTACAACCATCATGTTGGCCAATAACATGAAAACTCGAACACACACGAGAAAAAATATTCAACCACGAGTACAACGATCAACACGGACGTACAACAAGGATAGAGAATGATCTAGAAGCATCCACAAGAAACAATAACTAACAAGGAGGCATCTGTAACAAATGAGATTACTAGAATCATATCAAATTTACTTAGGAATACTAACTGAAACACAGAAAAGCTGTCAGGACACAACTGTTCATAACACAATCAAAACTTCATGCAGACCTCTAAAAATTTTGGTGGATATACTAGATACTCTTAGCAATAAACCCTTTAGTCCACAACAACTGATCTTCAATGTACTGAGCAAGACACCTTCATGACCGTCTCTATTCCTCTCGAAACCTGCAACATTTTCTTTAACAAATTTCTCAATATCCTCGACATATACAACCTTCAATACAATAGTGCTAATAATGTTGACATCAATGGAAACCACATATGAACAACACAACCACAAAATCCAACAAAATGTGGGTAATAAGGTGTCAAAAAATGATGTTGAGTATTAAAGTTATCTAAGAATTTCTTCACATCATTATTCTTAAATGGTGTGCCATTATTAGAGACTAATGTAGAAGGGAGTCCAAAACAAGCAATTATGTGTTCTAGGATGAATCAACATGTTACCTTAGAGATTGTAGATTGAAGAGGAATAACGTCTATCCATTTCATGAAGTAATCAGTTGTAGTGATGATAAACATATGTCCAGCAGAAGATGGTGGTTAGATTTTTCCAATTATATCCAACCCGCGTATAAAGAATGACCAAATAGGGATTTTGGCATGGAGCTCAAAAGCAGGAGCATGAAATAAATTTCTATGTTCTTGAAATTTATGACATCGCTTAGCATACGCATAACAATATTTTTCCATATTTTTCCATATTTTTCTAGTAGTAGCCTGTATGAATGAGTTTTTGTGCTGAGGTCTTTGCTCCAAAATGATTGCCACAACTGCCTACATGAGCCTGCTCGAGTGCCATATTGATTTTGGAATCATTAAGAAATACAAGTAAAATTCCATTGAAGTACCTTCTATATAAAACATCAGCAAGAATTATGTACATGGTGGCTAATTGTTTTAAATGAGCACAGGTGTTATTTGTTATAGGTTCAAGAATGGTGTCATATTTTTTATAATTATTTATGGCATCATACCATTTAATCGAATCATCCTTCGCTATTACTAATGCATCGAAAATGGTATCATTGATGGAAGGTTTCATGATTGGATGGACAATGAATATAATATCCTTTGAAGAATCTGGAGGAGATATAAGAGAAGCAACACCCACCATTGCATGATCTGCATGTTGATTATCTTTTCGTGGGATGTTATCAATGGTGAATGAGCTAAATTTCATCAACAAGGAAATTGTAAGATCTTTATATTTTGATAATTTATCATGTTTAGCTTGATAGATGTCATTTATTTGTTTGACCACTAATTGTGAATCACCATAGATCCTGATATCTATAATGCCCATGATTAAAACAATGTGTAGTCCATCAATTAATGCCTCATATTTAGCAGTGTTATTCATTAATAGGAAATTCAATCGATATGACAAGGGAATAGGGTTTGCTTTGGGTAGAACCAATATTACCCCTCAAACATAGATTTTTGGGACCCTATGAACTACTCTTGCACTTCTAGGATTTTTCACCTAAAAGGAGAGATATAGGGTGAAAAATGCTTATGTATCACTCAAATCAGGATGTGTGTGATGTGATGTGATGTAAATGAAGTTAACTAAATGCAATAGATTAATCTAGGTGGCTAAAAATGAATGCAAAAGTGTAATTACAACTATGTTTGAAAACACATTATGATATGCAAACAACTATGTAAATGAAGAAATTATGCATAACATAAATTACAGGGATGAATCTGAGTGCACCTGGGTGAAATGTTTGCTTTCTAGAGTGTTCTGGATGCTACTAAAATTTCACTAATTTTCATAGTGGGAATCATTCGCCCAAGGTGACGAATCAGTCCACCTACAAGTAAAAAAACTGTCGGGAGCTGGTTTCTGTCTATTGGGATCTGAAATCTAAGAAAACTCAAGTTTCTAGTCCTAAGGTGTGACTCACTCACCATAGGTGGTGAATTAGTTCTCCCCCAAATTCCTAAAAAACTGGGAGACAATTTTGCAACACCAGATCTAAGAATGTTTGCTTGTCGGGTTGTCGAAGTCAAATTTGTAGAAAATGGACAAATAACTTTGTCCAAGCTTGATTTTTACTCAAGTTGACTTGAAGCACCCAATTGACTTGAAAATCACTCTTCAACACCTAATAACCTATCAAATCTGCAAACAAAGGTCTGCAAACAAACAAGCAAAATGAGAAAAATGGTTAGGGGTTAGTGAATAGGGGTTTGCCTTGGTCAAACCCCACTTTTGGTAATTAAACCCTTGAAAAGACAATGTAATGAAAGAGAAAGATAAACTAATAACATGCAAGTGCTATCAAATCACCTAACTCTTGATGATGCAAGTCTAAAGTAATGTCAATGGTTGCTTCAAAGTGCTTGAAAAATGCTTAAATTGTTGATGTAAAATGCTTGAATGCTTGAGATTCCTTGAATATGATATGTGAATGTTGGAGGATGTAAAATGATACGAAAAACACTTATTTATACAATTCTTGTACCTTTGTATCTATTCATACCTCATCACAGGCTGACATCAAGTGATTTTGAATAAAATCTCGAAAGGAAATTTGAAATATTTTGAATATGGGGCCAAGGAGGACTCATTCGCCACCCATGGCAAATGGGTTCCACCTAGGACCTAAAAACAAGTGCTAGGAAATATGTTGTGTCTAATGTTATTTGTCAAGATAACATTGAAAAATACACTTAATTAAGTCATATGAGGGCATAAAGAGACAAAATAAAGTATGAGAAGGGTGTAAATAGTGAATATGTGTCTAGAAAAGTGTGAAAGCTTGTTACAATACTTTACAACACTTCAAAATAGGGCTTATTGATGTGTGAAAAGGTGGTTTTTAGGTGAATTGCATTAAATAGAGTCTAGAAGAATGTAGAAATGTCTTACAACACTTCACAACACCTTCGCAAGACGTTGCTCTCTAAGTTTTAGTACCTAAATAAGCATGTTCAAGCCATGATACAACATAAAATCAAAGAAACATAGTTCCAACACTATGAAACAAGATCTAAAAGGCCATGAAAATGACAAGGGGAAATTTTTCTATAGCACAACCCGAACAATGAAGCCTGTTCTACACTTAGATCCATCAAAATATAATTCCCATGTAGAAACATTTGTTGTCAACACACTATTATTAGGAAAAGAATCATCATCGGGTAACGCAAGAGGCGAAGGAGCATCAACTAAGTGGTCGGTCAAGGCTTGTCCATTAATTGTTTTTTGTAAAAAAAACTTAAGGTCAAACTTAGTCAACAACATAACCCATTTAGCTAAATGTCCTTATAAGTCTATTTTGTTAAAAAGATGTTTGAGAGGGTCAAATTTTTTCATGACTTGTATTTCTAGATTTAGTAAATAACGTCGCAACTTACTAGTAGTGAATATAAGAGATAAAAATTGTTTTTCAATTGTGTGTATCATGTTTTATGATCAATTAAAGTTTGAATAATGTAATAATCATGATGTTCTTTCCCATTATCATCATTTTGAGCTAACAATGTTGCAAGAGCATGGGCAGATGCAACTATGTAAAGGATGAATGGTTTGTTTGGCGTAACAGGCTGTAAAATAGGTGGAGTTGCAAGGTATTCCTTCAAACTCTCAAAGGAATGTTTAAAATCCTCATTCCAATCAAAAGGCACATCCTTCTTGAAGAGATGTGTGAAAGGTAGTGTTCAATCAACTAAAGAGGTGACAAAACAACAGATGGCTTGAATTCATCCTTGTAACACACACAATTGAGAAATGTTCTTGGGAGGTAGCATATTTATTATAACATCAATTTTCTTTGTGTCCACCTCGATGCCCCTATGAGATATGATAAACCCTAAGATTTTTCCACTATCTACTCCAAAGAAACACTTTTTTGAACTGAGTCTCATGTTAAATTTAAGCATTCATTCAAATATTTGTCGAAGTAAATTCACATTGTCTTGTCTTGTTAAGGATTTAGAAAGGATGTCATCAAAATAATCTTCTAAGATTTTGTGTATGTAATCATGAAATATCAATGTCATTGCTCGTTGATAAGCTGCACCTGCATTCTTTAATCCAAAAGGCATCATAACACAACAAAAGGTTCCCCAAACAGTTGTAAATGTTGTCTTGTATTGATCTTGTGGATTGATGAAGATTTGATTATAACTAGAAAATCCATCCATGAATGACACCAAAGCATGTCCAGCAGTTGAATCCATGATTATGTCTATATTAGGAAGAGGAAAATCATCTTTAAAGAGGCTTTATTCAAGTCACAAAAGTCTGTGCATATCTTAATATTATTATTAGGTTTGGAAACTATGACAATATTTGAGATCCAAGAAGAATAATCAATAGGGAAAATAAAACTCACGTCAAGGAGTTTTTCATGTTATCCTTTAACATGCAAGGCTAACTTAGGATTCATTTTTTGTATCTTTTGTCGAACAGGCTTTTTTTTTTCAACAAGAACAATGTTATGCATTACTATCTTTGGGTCTATTCTTGGCATGTCTGATTATTTCCAAGATTTTTTTTTGGGAAAATCAAGGAGCAATATTGTAGTATCCTTTTGTTCTTCACCATCAAGGCACTTCCCAATCTTAATAACCTTTTCTTTCTCACCTATGTCCATTGGTATATCAATTGTATCACCTAAAAGGAGCGCATTAGACTTAGGAAATTTGGGATCATATGGTTCCATGCTCAAGTTTGTCTCATTATTATCAATATCTTTTTGTGTGGTACTTATCATAGCATAGGTAACTTTTTTCTTGGAAGAAGATGGTTTATCAATAGTACCTAAGATTTGTTTCAAGGCTTCATCACTTTCAACATATTCCCATGATGGTGGTGAATTCATATCAAGAAATTAAGGATGCTTTAGCATAAGATTGGTTCTTGGTTTACATGTGATGGTGTTGATATTTAATGAGGGTCATTGAGTTGCTTTCATTGTCTTAGAAAAGGAATATCCTAAACTAGTCTTTGTTTCTTGTGTATTAGGTTCTATAGGAACTTGGATGCCTTGTTCATTCTTTCCACATCCTGTACCATTATATCCCAATTGTTTCATAAGCTCATAACCGTGTCAATAAAGTCTTTCCATTTCCTTCAGGTTAGGAGGATGTTGATAATCTATCTCAACAAAATTTGTTGTGTATGTTGAATTGTATTCCAAAGGAGATGAGGTATACATTAGATAAGATTCTTCTAAATTCTAAGTTGACATAACCATTGGTTTTTCTTATGTTGTATCTTCTTTACATGTGATTAAGTATTCATCCATGAATGAAGGTGTGAAATCTAATGTACCCCAATCATCATTGAGCAATTTAGACACAAATTATTCTTCTTGTTTGCTAGCCTCAAGGGGTTCAATATGGGATGTTGGAATTAATGTGTTTAGAGGACTTATTGTTCCTTTTTCAAGTTGTAAACAACTCTAAGGCTTGAGGTCTATTTCAACTTGATGAACTTTGTTGTTATAGACATATTTCATTATCTGATGAAGATTCGAAGGCACCGCATGCATCTTATGAATCCATGGCCCACCCAAGAGAATATTATATGTGAGATCATAGAGCATGACATAAATAGGAGTTTGTAAGGTAGCCACTCTGACTATTATAGGAAAAGTGATTACACCGAGTGGTTGTTTTGTAGTATTGTCAAATCCTTAAATAGATAAGGAAACAAGTTTTATTTGTGATTTACCACACATAATCATTATAGGAGTTTGAGACTACACACATTAAGGGTAGAGCCATTGTCAACAAGGGTTCTTTTGATGCATGTTGTATTATATTGAGAAATTATCATAAAGGCCTCATTTTGCTTCCTTAGTTATAATGAAGGGATCTCATGTTGATGAAAGGTAATGTCTACATTAATCCATTAATTCCCTTTATAAAAGCTACCACATCATTTGCATCTATACCGGGAGGAACCACTATTTGTTGCAATGTTGTTTGGAGCATTGAATGATAATTGGGTGAATTTTGAAGAAGGTCCCAAAGGGATATTTTGGTGGGAGTTTTCTTAAGTTGCTCAACAAGATCATACTCTTGTAATCAAGGAGCGCTAGGTAGTGTGTTATTGGGTAAAGGTAAGGAGGTTGGTGTTGGTTGCGGTGGGTGTGGGCTATTTTGAGTGTAATGTGTGTGTGCAACAACATCGTGTTGTGGTGGGTAAAGGGTAAACTTGGGTTTAGGTGGAGGTTGAGGTTGATGTGAAGGTGGGTAAATGACAAGTTGAGGTTGAATTACATTAACATCTTTGTTTTAGGTTGCTCACAACAAACACTAGTGGATGGCATTAGTGAGATGAAGTCCTCAAGGGCTTCATCTAACATATCAAAGTCATCACTACTAAAAGGTTTGGGAGATAAGTTATCATTAGATAGTTTGGGTTTGTCATCACAATCCTTAGTGGATGAACTTAGAGAGAGGAAGCCTTGTAGAGCTTTATCTAACTTATCCAAGTCATCACTACTAAAAGGCTTGGATGATATAGTTGTCATAAAATGAAGCATTGTTTTTATTCGGTCATTTGATGTTGTGAAGTTTTTGTTTGTTTTCTCTGATGAATCTGATCTAAATGAACTAAGAACTAACACTGAAAATGAACATTGTAAAAATATGGGTATGTACACGATCATGATAGGCCAAAAAGTGGCAATATGATGGGTATGTGTAGGGTATGTGGCTGACGACCTTTTTCTTACCCACAATTGATGAAAAAAAAGGGTTCTTAAAGGAGATTCTCAGCTTTCCACCAATATAAATTATTCTTTACTTTCAATTTAATAAATAATTATTATCCATTTTCTATTTGAATTATGACTAATGTCCTGATTGATAGGCTGATTGAAAAACATCTATAGCTTTCAAATGGTATCACATTTTTTGAATCTGAAACATGCATCACATTCTATGTTTCACATATTATAGGATTAAAAGAAAAATGAATTTCATGAAGTTTTGACCAAGTTAAGGTGGTCAGACATATGATTTTTTATATTTTTTAAAATTTATAATAAAAAAATCATAATTAATTATTTACTTGGGAAAAAATTACAAAAAACTATCCATCACATCAGGACATGAGTCCTCTACTTATATCTAAAATATTATAAAAAATTATTATCATTTTATTTTGGGTAGGATGGACAGACAAACACCTACTTATTTTTCCCTTGAAATTTAAGTACTATTGCAATGAAATTTCAAATTTTCACCAAATAGATTTTTTTTAAGAAAAAATAAACCTAGTAGTTTAGAAACTACATTCAATTTGCTATAGATTCTATTCTTACATAGTTTTGAAATAATATAGATAACTTCTTCAATTTTTTACATCAGGTTGCCTAACTCTAATTTTTCTAAAAAAATTTGCCACTTAAGGGCCTATTTTTTTCATGATGATCCTGCACATACCCATATATTGCTATCTATAACTTCCATTAAAGTAAATGATACTAATACTAATGATTTGAATGTAAGAAAAATAACTACACATAAATAGAATAGTAACTGAATCCAACAATAATTGAAGACATGGGAAGCAAAATGTAGAAAACAGAGATGCAAAATGTGTACTAGGACTAAGTCGCCTAGGGTGGCGAATTAGTCCTAGTAGGGTGATTTTTCAAGTTTTTCTAAATTTTCTTATGGATATTGATGTGTTTTGTACAGTACCATGCAAATATACAATGCAAATGTGGAATTTGACTATGGTGCAAGGAAATGAAATGCAATAATGTAAGCTTAAATGAGCTTTTCATTAATGCAATTTTTAAAACCCTAGGATGCAATTTAAACAATGCAATACCTAATGCAATGCTAATTAAAATGAAACCTAGGATTCTCTTGAAATCAGAAGTAAAAATGTTCAAAAGTCAAGTTCACCAAAATGTAGACAATGATTTTGGTTACCCAAGGGTTTCTATAACTCTTCTAGTTTTTTCACCTAGAAGGAAAGAAAATGGTCCCAAAATGCTAATGTATACACTCAAGATTAATGTAAAAGGGATGCAATAATCTAAAAAAGGAATGATCTATTGATGCTAATCCTAATAAATACAAAGTGCTGGAAAACACACTATGATATGCAGAATTATAGAATAGATGCAATGAACAAAATAAAGATGCTAAACATAAATTGTGCACCTGGAAAATGATGAAGAGAAAACTGGAGATTACATAGACCTCTGATGTTATGGAAATTTTGATTTTTGAGCCAATTGGGACACTTATGCCAAGTTGGGCAACTTAGTCCCAGATCAGGGAAACTGCCTAGAAAGATGTTTCTACCAAATAGGTGTCTAAAATTGTAAAAATTCATAGAAAAAACCTACAGTGGGACTAAGTTTCCACTATGGGTGACTTAGTCCACGTTGGATTTTTTGCAAATCCAAAAGTGGAAATGGGAGCCCACAATTTGCACTCTATTTTCTAATAGAAATCTTAATTTGAATATTTGAAAATAGCTACAAAATAAAAGATAATTTTTTTTCTAATGAGGGGTTTTCCTTGGTCAAACCCCTAGTTGGTATTTAAACTTTGGAAGAGATAAAATCTGCATAAAACCCTAGCCCTAATTGTGTATAAGACTAGGAAAATATGAAGTAAGACAAAACCCTATTCTAATGGGCTAGAATAAGATGATTAAATGAAAATTGAATGATGCAAGAATTCAATCCAAGAAACCCTACAACATTTCAACTTAATGTAAAGGGCATGGAAACCTTAAATCTAAAGATAGAGAGAAAATGGAAGATGTAATCACTTTGAAAGAAAGTCTTTAGGTGTGATTTGATGGGTAGTCACGTCTCCTCAACCTAGATTTCTCCATGATTCACTATAGGCATCCATGATCAACTCTTTGCAATGTGAGATCTTGAACAAAAATTGAGGTTCAAGACCTACAAAAACCCTTGTTTGTTGTCGTAAAGCTTCAACTTTGTTGTAGAAAGACTAATAAATCTTCTTGTGAAAGATATTCAACACTTGAATTTTGATTTTTCCTTGTAACAATGAATAGGAGATCTGAAAAATGACCTAAAAACATGTATTTATAGGTATTAACACCAAATTATTCATTATTTTAACTTCACAAGCTAACATCCCTCAAGAATTTGAATTAGGTCGGTGATTTTGTCACTCAAAAGTGGAAAATACCTCAGAAGGGACTAAGTCGCCACCCTGGGTGACTTAGTCCCACCAGGGATTTTTGACTGTTGCTTGACAGGATTTATGTGATTTGTGAGTGGAATAGACCTTAAAGTCCAAAATCATGAGCATTAGGGGCCTATAAATGTAGTTTCTAAGTGGTGATTAATGTAAGGGTGTCTAGAATAAGACCAAATTAATCACAAAATTATCTCTTTCTTCAAGAGTATACAATTTTTGGTGACACTTGTTTAGCAAGGATCTCAAATCCATGGCCATAACACTTCTCTAGATCAAAAGGTCTACTATTGGCTTCATTTGCATAAGATGAATGATCGTCTTTAGACCTAGGTTTATATTTATTGAAATTGGAAAGGGAATTTATATGGAATGTATAAGGGATTAATTATAAAAGAATATTTTTGTGGGAGGAAGAAAGCATGTTAAGTGAGGGTATGATAGGCTTGACAGAATTTTGGCTAATGTGAGGAGGAAAGATCAGAGATGGTATATGAATTCTTCATGCTTGAGTACTATGTTTGTAAGGATAATTTTTGTTTCAAGGGTAAGTAAGGTATTGTTTAAAGAGATATCAATTATCTCTTCATCTTGCACCAAGATATCCTCATTAGAAGTAAATACATTGTGAGAAAAGGATACATGAGCTTCATAACTTGTTATAGAAGCATTACCAAAGATACAAAATGAAACATCAACCAAGGACTTCAAAGAAGATATAATTTTTTAAAGCACTTAGAAATTTTAAAAGTTGTTTACTAAAAATAACACAATTATATATATTTACTAAATTTTTATGGATTGGTGCACAAAAATTGAAAAAAAACATGGAGAGTCAACTCAAAGATTTACTATCACTCAATCTTGGTCCAAAATAAGCTAGACAAGGGTGCTAGAACCCTAAACTAGAGGAGTTAAATTTCAATGCTTTGATAATCCAAAATTGAAATATAATGTTTGAAGGCTTAAAGTTGCAAAGGTTCATGTTTGTATGGAGAAAGATTTATATAAATGCATAAAACCTTAATTTTTTACTATGTGAAATACACAATTATGCATGAAATTTTAAATTTTAAATTAATGTAATATGTTCCAAAGAAAATTTTAAATTATATTTATTAAATAATCAATTGATCTTAGTTTGATAGATTTATAAATTGAAACTTTTGTATCTTTTGAAATGAAAATTACTATAAAAATATTTACTTTTTCAACAAAATATGCATGCATAAATGGTAAATTAAAATACTCAAATTATTTTCAAATCTTAACATGAATTAATTGAGATTTTAAGAGGTTTTAAAGTTCACAAATGTCAAGTTCACAAAAAAGTGTTGTGTAAAAAAGGGATCTAGGGTCTAAATCACACTTTCTCCTACATCACAATCTAAGGAACCAAAAATAATCAAAATACCAACTTGGCTACTAACCTCAATGGAAGACCCAAAATGGTGTATCAAGGTTTTGGTTATTTCTTGTGGGGATGATTTGATATTTAAATTATTATTGATTGAATTAATTTGATAATGTAAATATGCACCTAGGTCAACTACGAAAATGTAGCAAACTATTATGGTTTTAGGAAAATATGAAGAAAAAAACCAAAAACAAAGTATAAAGCAACATAGTGTAGATAGAAAGGAACTTGTAATATAAATTTGAGTCCTAGAATTTGCTAAACAAGGGTGTTGGATCCCTAGACCTAGGAATATAGACCATTGAAAACATAATTTAGATCTCATTTTGTCTTTTATGTAGGCTTCTCCTTTCTATACTTAGTGTCGAAACATCATTTGTTGTTGATAAATTCTACATTCCCCAACTTTCTGACTTATGAATCTTGAATGCTTGAATGAGAAATTAGGTCTTCAATCCATTCCCAAATTCACTTCATATCTATAATTTACACATAAGGAAAAGGGGACTATTTTATTCTGTATACGGGCTTGCCTGAGTCAAATGTCATTTTGGTATTTCTACCTCCACAATGTCTATGATGATATAATAAGCATGTTTAACCCATGTTAGGGAAAAATGTATAAATAGGTGATAAAATGACAATTGGTGCAACTTACCAGTTGTCACTGAAATGAGAGAAGCTTTTGGACTACTTCATACAAAAGATAGTTTAGATTATGGATTGGTGAAGGACACTTTTTTTACTAAATTTTTTTCATTAGCAACTGGTGAAAATTCCCTTCCCTCTCCCAAATAAGATAGGCTATGTGAGATCCCAAAAAGTACCCAAGAGCATCACATAGCATTTAGTATGTAAATAATTCAGTTCTTTATGTATAATGGTGAGTACGTGTCTTTAAAAATTTTAATTATAGTTTTTCTTTGTAAAAAATGGGTTCATGGAAATGTATTTGAAATAATATAATAATATTTTTAAATTTCAGCTTCTATTCTTAAACTTTGAAATGTACATTATATATGTATTTTTTAAAAGAAAACATTAATAAATGAATTATGAAAAATGATAGATTAAAAAGGTTAATTATGCTATTTCAAAATTTTAAATTAGACATTATAGATAAGTGTTTTCTTGATAACACTTTTAAATATAAGATGCAAGTCTTGTATTATTTAAAAATATTATCATTAGAAAAATTATATGATGAATAGAAAATAATTCAAATACCAAAATTGCTAATTTTGTTAAAAAATTTGAAAAATTAAATTATATAAATTTAAGTTTTCTTCAATCAATCAAAGAAATTATTAATTTTTATGCAAATTTTGACATTATAATTTTATATAATATACATTTTACCCTCAATATATTATAGAGTTATCATTACTTGGGACTAACTATTATAGAATAGGATGAGCTAAATTAACCATTAAACACTTTAATTTATGTATTTTTTGAGCTTGATTTTTCTTTCTATCCCCCACCTAATCCTTATTTATCTTTCCTATGTCATCATTGTTTATTTTCCATGTTCCTTTTTGTTAGTGTGAATATTTAATCCACTCACTATACTTATGCATACTTAAGTAAATTAGGTTATACAGCTTCTTGTCTAACCAGATGCGCAACCATTGAGACCTCTAAACGTTACCAAGTTATTTGGTTAACCTTGTGCACAAACCTTTTGAGGTTGGAAGACTTTCCATCTCACCTCAAATGTCACTCAACACTTGCCATGCAAGGTTGATGACTTGGTCATGGAGATTGTTGGTTTGCACACTCCAAGTGTTCCTAAGGTTGACACCTATAGGACACTTGTCATCTCATTTGTGCCATCTTATGGGAAACTTGCCAATCCACCTCATAGGTGGATTGCCTCATCCTTTCCTATATAAGAAAGGCTTTGGACTCATTACATTTGAGTCAACTAAATAAAATATTATGCATTATTCATTGTGCTTGTCTCTTATCTTCTAGATCCTCCTAGTTTCTAATATATTATTAGAGCATTAGGGGAGATAGTCCAGGCCTTTAGATTGAACATTATTATATTTTGTGAGTTTCATTGTTGTGCAATTGTAGGAAGATCATTAGATTTCTATATGATGTTGTTTGGATTCTCCTACCCACAACTAGAAGATCTCAATTCCACCCCAGGTGACCTGTGTTAATCTCTTTGTGATAAATGTGTTTTGTACAAAGGTTGGAGGTGTAATTTTTTACAATTTACCATTGATTAATTTCTTAAATTTTCATAAATTTAATTTTATATTTATTATTTCAAAGTTGCAATTCACACATTTACAGTAATTATTTATTTAATTACTTTTAATATTTATAAGAAATATTAAATAATTAAAATTTTAATTTGCAATGTTTAATACACATATTAAATTAAGGTATCTATCACTAAAATTTAACTTCTTTTAAAAATTTTCTTTTAGTGAATTGCACATTAGAAGAAGTAATTGTTTCTAATCAAGTCAATCCCCTAAAAATAACAAAACTGCATGAATACTAATTGGTAACTTGTTTATGTCAAGTAATAAATTATTGGAAAGTAAGAAGGATAGTTTGATGATTTTTCAAAAGTCTAAGAGGGTGAAATTCAAACAATTTCAAAAGAACAACGACATGACATTTAAACTATGAGGTTTTAGAGAATCATTTGAGCTCCATGCATAAGGAATGGGATGCAATAAATAGCTTAAAGAAGATGCCTTCTATTACTATTTTTTTATATATTGATCTATTATGTTTAATTAGCTTTTGCTATTATTTATGACTTGATATTCTTCACCTTTCATTAATAAATCAACAATTAAATTCTAATTTATAACTTTTAATATATTTATATGGGAGTACTTTAGGAATAAACTATAATTATTTGTTCACTCAAACTTTTAAATAAACTACTCACTAAAAGAAGCCCTAATTTATAATCAAATTAATCCCCTTAAAATAACATCAAGACTAAATATTTAGAAATCATTAAAGAAACTACATACAATTAGACTCGAATCAACATACACTAGTAAAATAATATTTTATTAATACTTATCTTTTGAAACATCAAACATAATTTTGAAATTTTATATACTTTTATTAATACCATAAAAATTGACATCTTAATTTTATAATTTATTTTCTTAATTAAAAAAAAAAGCAATGTGATGAAAATGACTAAAAGTTTATTCGGTCAAGGATAACAAGAATGGCTTTAGTTTTTTATTATTATTTTTGTGTTGCAACGATGAAAATGCACACATTTATTTTATAGTTTATAAAAGACTAAACATTAGGGTAAGGAAGCTCGTCAATTCATGTTAGTGATAGAAAATCAACGAAACTGCAACCAAGCGGCAATGGAATGTGTTTGGTATAGTATCATACAAACGAATGTCGACAACCGTACACTTTATTTTATCGTTATTGGTGTTGGAGGTGTCTTTCTTAATGGATTTTGCTAGATATTGTGGATCTTTCAGCAATTGTGGTGAAGCTCCCCCACATTTTTTAATTTTAAAATTGGATCGTGATGAGGACTTTGTCAAAGCAATTCCTTTTCACGAGAGAACAAAACACATACTAATTTGAGAGGAGGGTTAAAAAGCTTACAAGTAATTTAAAACACAATTGAAAACTAGTTTATCTGTCGTTATATCAAATCTATATAGTTAACGTCATAAGATATGTTTTTTGCTCTCTTCCCTTGTTGGTCTAATGGTGGAGAACTTGTACTCTTGAAAGAGATGTCACAAGTTCAAATCCTGCAGGGGTTAAGGTATGTACACCTCGTATTGTGGAGCACGAGCTAGGTGCCTCCCTCATATTGGGAGTACGCTGTAGACCCAAAAACAGATTGCCTGGTATCCTTGTAACGGGGGAACTTAAGACAAATTTTTCAGAATTGAATATGTCAAATCAACATTATTATGCTCTCAACGGAGGATTTGCTGGCATCCTTGCAATGTTCAATAGAAAAAATTAGTTAATTGAGCAGAGAACACAAACCCAATAAACAACTCTAAATTAGCAATCATGATATATACTGTAGACCTCACCTTGTAAGACCAACCTGCACCAAAGAATATCAGATTGAAGATTAACATACTCTTCACAAAATGAAAGAAGGCAATGCAAGATAAAGGAAGGGTATTATTCCATTGTAAGTGATGATAAAACTCAAACCAAAGATTCAAAAATATGCAATCAAAATATTACGGAAATATTCTCCCCTAAAATTTCTCTCAAGAAGCCAGAACAGTCTGCAATGAAATTCTTCAGCCCTTGTAATAATAATATTTTAAATAATCATACACAGTCTAATGCGCATGAATTATTCCCCTTTTCTCTCAGAACCAATTTCAATCTATGGTTTTCCGCGCAGTGAAACCTATGGGACAAAATTTGAAGAAAAAGCCCTAATTAACGTTTTCAAAATATCAGAAATGCACCCACCTACAGGCAGGAATGAAGGCGTCAAAACACTGAAGAGAATGATCTTCTTTCCAGCTGCCAGAGAGTGAACAAAGGCTTGTGGCGCGCAAACCATTTTCCTAATACATAAATTATAAAAAATGGTGTTGTTCGCTATGGGAAGAATTGAAAGATAAGCAAATGTATTGTTTTATTAATTGGTGCATACTCAAACAGTATTTCATCAGATAGAATAAGATAGGAACATATTTTACCATCCCAAATAAAAGTCACAAACTCTCTGTAGAACAAAACTAATTCATTACTTTAAGATGAATGGTATTTTTTCAACCATCACAGTAAAATAAGTCGATAATCACTACACAGTAGCAGAATTTACGCATTTACAAGGGTTGATCTTTCAACTACAGGAAGAGTTGAAAGAAAAACAAAAGTTAGGTGTTATTAGTTGGTGCATACTTCTGGTTTGCGACTGTTTGTCTTGCGTTTGTCTCGATCATTTGCATTTCAAAACCAAAATTACACACTTTTGGCTTTCGTTTTGAAGGGAAAGCAAATTTCCATTAAATAAAGCAAGTCAAATAGTAATAGAAAGAATTAAAGGGGGCCAAACAAAAACAATATTGTCAATGTAAATTTTTTTTGAGGAGGGAAAAATCTAGACAAAGCTCACAATTTGCAGCAAAAATCCCTGAAACTTTTTTTGGTTTAACTATTACTAGCACTTGCACCCCAATGAGGTGCAATACTTATGCCGATAGGCTGAGCCCACATTATTTACTATTGTGAAAAGTAGTGGACGACGTGAAGAAAGCAGTGATCTATCTCACCTATCCTTCTCTACCTCTACCACCCGCCTTCCCCCCTTCTCTCTCCCTCTTGCTCTTGCCTTCCCTCTCTATTTTTCTCTATATCACATATCCCTCTCTACCTATCCCTCCCTCCATCCCACCTATTTCTCTCTCACTCTCTCCTTCCCTCTCTACTTCTCTCGCTCTCTCACTTATCCCTATCTACCTTTCTCTCATTCCCCCTCTAATTCTCTATATCTCCCCTATCCCTCTCTACCTCTCCCTCCCTCCCTCTCTCTCTCTGGCTCTCTTTTTCCTTCTCTACTTCTTTCTATCCCACCTCTCTCTCCCTCCCTATCTCTATCTCACTTATCCCTCTCTACCTCCCTTTGTCCCTTTACCCTCCTCTCTCTCTCGACTTCTTTTCCCTCCTCTCTCTTTTTCTCTATCCTTCCCTCTCTACTTCTTTACCCTCCTCTCTCTCTTTTTCTATCTCACCTATCCCTCTCCACCCCTCCTTCCCTCCCTCCACCCTTCTCTCTCCCTCTTGCTATCTCCTTCCCTCTCTATTTCTCTCTATATCACATATCCCTCTCTCCATCCCACCTATTTCTCTCACTCTCTCCTTCCCTCTCTACTTCTCTCCCTATCTCACTTATTCCTCTCTACCTCTCTCTCCTTCCCCCTCTAATTCTCTATATCTTCCCTATGATCCTTCTCTACCTCTCCTTCCTCCCCCTCTCTCTCTCACTCTCTATGGCTCTCTCTTTCCTTCTCTACTTTTATCCCACCTCTCTCTCCCTCTGTATCTCTATCTCACTTATCCCTCTCTACCTCCAACTGTCCCTTTACCCTCCTCTCTCTCTCTCTTTCTCTATCCTTCCCTCTCTATTATTTTCCCTCCTCTCTCTCTCTCTATCCTTCCCTCTCTACTTCTTTACCCTCCTCTCCAATTCATTCCAAAAACAACACTTCCTATACAACTTTAGTTATATACCTTAGTGATTATCATGCTCAACATATGCCCGCGTGAAGTCTCCAAGGCTCGATGAATGTTTCCTACATTACCTTTCACATCATAGAGACAAACAGTAGTGTACAACATGCCACGTAATAGATTCTGGTGGGGTTTCCGATGTTGGAGGAGATCCCAGTGGGGTTACCCCATGTAATAGCCTATCAGGTAATTATTTTTATAATATATATAAGTTATCTTGTAGTTAAATAGTTATTTTATTTATTATATAAATTATTTTATTTATTTTTATAGTATATATAAGTTATTTTGTAGTTAAATAGTTATTTAATTTATTATTAAAAATTTATTATATTATTTTATTTATTTTATTTAAAGTCATTTTTATTTTATTTATTTATTTTTATAGTATATATAAGTTATTTTATTTATTATATAAATTATTATTTATTTTTATTTGTTTTTATTTATTATATATATATAATGAAAAACTCTAATAATGTAAAAATAATATGAAAGGAGGCTTTATTACATTGATTTGTAAATAATTATTGCACTTGCACATAGAAAAGGAAAAGTTAATGCTCTATTTTCATACCTGTTGAAACGTCACAATTATTTTATTTATTATATTTTTTTTTTGGATTATAAAAGTGCTTAGGATTTCAATAAGACCCTTACCGGTAATTCATGTAAAAGTGAAAGGACATGTGAAATTCCGTAAAGTCTACATGGTTGTTTCTCAATTTTCCAAAAGTCGTTGATTGAATTTCAGCGGTTGATTTATTTAAGGACTCTGTATATTTCTGGCACTTTGGCAGCAAAAGGTTTTTACTTTGCTGCCAATGAAAATTTCTGAATATCTTACCTACTTTAGTATTTACGGGAGTTGACAGAGGAGGTAAATAAATGATGCCGCTGGACAAAGAGGATTGGCTGCGGTAAATACATTCGGACGACTTGCACAGAGCTGTACACAGTGCAATTGTCGGGCACCACCCGGTTTCCGGTGTCAGACTGCTGGAAATCTCGATGGGGTTCCCCAGTATAATATCCTATCGGCTAAAGATGGTGTGAAAAATCAACCAAAGGTGGCTATTAAGATGGTGTGGAAATTGGAATTTTAATAGTGTTCCTAATGATAGATAAAAGATGCCCTCAGCCATCCATCTACATTACACTAAACCAAGAAGGAAAGATTTTGAAAATTGTATGACATTGCATAAATATATTCACAAAAAGTTAATAACCATTGTCAATTATCTATTTATAAATAGAACTTGTGTCGGAACCCGATATCCCAACAATAAAAGTTTTTGAATTTTCATTTGCTCTAAGTATTCTGGAATGGATCTATTTGACTAATTATTGATATCTTTTGGTCCAACAATAGCATTGCCATGTTGTGTCAATAAGGGCGTGGTTTGGTGGTCAAGTCACTTGGTTGTAGTGACAGCCACCAGGGTTCAAACCCTCATTGGGTCAAAGTTCTCATAGGCCTTGTGCCTTTGTTGGGCCAATGTGCTCATGGATTTGGTTGTTTCCTGTGGTTTCTTGTACCCTTTACCCCTAATAATAAAGAGCAATATAATCGTATTATTGCCTGCTTGGCAAAGATTCCTCCCTACGAAAAGACATTTGACATTAAACAGGTAGAGACAAAAAAAATATTGACAAGCAAGAGATCATTCAAATTCATAGGAAGATACACATACCATTCCCCATATATTTCCTTTGGGTTTATTCTGACCTTTAACAAATACAAGTCATAAGCCACAGAACATGGAATTCAATAGAGGAGACAATACTTGGAAGTTCTGGTGTGGGAATTGTATGCATAGCTCTTCAAATTGATCTGTGACTTCTCTCTACGATGGTGGGGTCTTGAGTTCCGCTTCATCCTTTTATTCTTGGGAGTACCGCAGACACTTGATCTCCTCTTATGGCCAATCAATATTCACTAGACTGGCCTACCCACCTACCAGCTCTCAAATCCGGCGCAACTATCCTCCCACCCATAGCGTCCCCCATCAGAGACTCAGTGGCTTTCGCCTTTGGCAACCTGCAAACACACCTAGCCATCTCCTTCCTCAAAACTATTTAGTATATCGACAAGAAAAGATGTGGTTTAGGATTAAGAAAAAATGCAGACATTACTAGGAATGAGAACGTGTGATGAAAAGCCAAAGAAAACCCATTAAAATTACTGAAGCAACATGAGAATCAGATATCGATATGCTTCTCTATTCAAATCTATAATTACCTTTTGAAAACCCTATAGAAGTTAGGCGGTGACGATGAGGCGGTTACTACGTGACAACCCTAAGGAAGTTTGGCGCTGCCTCCAACAAATATCCTCCGACACCTCTACTATTTTCCAATACATGAAGAAATAGCATTTGAGTTTTTATGTACACGGACAAATGTTGCTGAAGTGGAACGCCTTACTGCGTAAAAATAAATATTAAAATAAATTTAGATTAAAACTTTAAATAAATAAGAGGCAAGTTCAATAAATATTGTTGGAATTTATTAATAGGAATAGATTAAAATTTTAAATAAATAAGAGTGAAGTTCAATAAATACGATTGAAATAAATTAAATAGGAATATGTATTGAAAATGAAATGAAGATGATTTGTATATTGTGTAAATTAAAATTTAGTTGATAAAATAGTGATAAAAGGTTAATAAATTTGGATTTTAAATTAGATTTAAGATTAATGAGTTGAGATGACAAAATCTTTTGAAATCGTGTATATAGGATAATTTCACATTAGCATAGATGAATTTCGAAACTATATATATATATATATATATTAATTACATCTTTACTACTTGAAGGAGTGTTTGGCTAGTACTATCTAATGATCATTAGAAAAAAACATATATTTGCAATCATATTCTATTATTTATTTATTTATTTCAAAATTGACAATTTATGGATTTGATTGTTATCCTCTAGAATGGGTGCCAAATTGTTAGTTTTACGCACCTATGGTTGTCTTTAAATAATCATCCTAGGATGAGAGGTGCACTATTGGATTGCATTGAGAGGAAAATATATCTATATAATCATAAAATGTGTAGTTACAACAAATATGCTTTACTTCTATTATTCATCAACGAAAGATCAACTCCTCTTCAATTGGCATCTATTGACAAGAACATGTTTCAAAATATATTATAGAATACATTACACTTTGAAACACCAACTTGATCAACTATGAACAAGTGACTATGTGATATTTATTACCATCACACTTCAACATGCAATATCACCCCTATCACTCTTTTATCATTATTTTTAATTCAATCATTCATCTTGACCAAGGTATAAGGAAGTCTAGATCCTTGGTCCTTATTTAACAAGCTCCTCAATGCTCTTTTGTACAATCAAAATCTTTCTTATATTAGATAGTATAAGATAAACACTCACTATTGATACCAAAGATAGTTTTATAAAGAATAAGAAAACAAATTTTATTCAAGAATATATATTTTGAAAAAATCTTAATTTTCAAATTCACCTGTAATAATATAAGTCAATCCTAAAATTTAATTTCTAATTATTTTGTCATCTTCAACTCTCTAATTATAATTTAATCTCAAAATTCACATCTATTAACATCATATCACTCAACTAAATCTCACATTAAATAATATATAAAAACTTAACTCTATTTTCATGTCAACACAATTTTTTAACTACAATTTTAATTTATTTATTTTAATTATATGAATTTACCATATTAATGAAATCAAACTCTTCTTCATTTAAAGTTTAAAATTAAAACTATTCTTACCCCAATTATTTTTAATTCTTTATTACTTGTCAACTTTCAATTCTCATCTGAATTTAGTATTTATTAAAATTGTTTACAAACAATTTGAATAATGTAACTTTGTGAAGGCATCTAAATAGAATAACTGTCAAGCGTATTGGGCAGGCGGTGGTGGCTTGCTGGAAGGACCCACAGGAGTGGCCCATGGGTGGATCGGATGAGGATTGTGTTGTTCTTTCTAGAGTTTTGGAGGCTCGGCTTTGCAGCTCCCTTAATGGGAGGGATGTTCTGGCTTGGAAACCTAGTCCAAAAGGTAAATTTACTGTTGCCCAAGGCTATGCTATGTTGGATAGGAACTTATATGGTCCTGCTGAAGTGCACTGGTGGAAGAAGGTCTGGGACAACTTCTCTTGGCCCAAATGCAATTTTTTCTTATGGTTGGTTGCCCAGGGGAAGTGCCTCACTTGGGAGAATATTCGCAAATGTGGCTTTCAGGGACCCTCTATTTGCCTTCTTTGTTCTCATAGTGAGGAGTGTACCTCCCACTTGTTTTTTCTTTGCCCTTACTCTAGGGAGTTATGGCACAGATGGTGGGAGGCTTGGCATCATGGGTGTATTCATGCTACATCCTTGATTAACTTCTAGGAAAGTTTGGGCAGACCACCAACAAAGACTCCTTTCCTTCAGGTGGCCTGGTCTATTGGGCCTATTTTCATTCTTTGGAACCTTTGGTTGGAGAGGAACCGTAGAGTTTTTTGTGGCTCCAATCTGAGAATTCTTCAATTGTGGCAAAAGATAATTAGTAGGCTTTAGGAGTCTATTTCGGCTAAGTGTGACAGGTCTGAAAATCTTGATCCTGGTGATCTTGATATTGTGCGGAATTTGAGCTTGGGGGATAGTAACCGGGGTTGTTTTGCTGGCAGAAGGCCCCATCAGGTTCGGCAACGAGTTTGTCGTGATGGGAAGTGGATGCCTCCCCCGGTGGGGGTCCTAAAGATTAATACTGATGGTTCTTCTCGTGGGAACCCTGGTCATGCTGGTGTGGGGGGTATTGGTAGAGGTAATGATGGTGGTGTGGTTTTTGTCTTCTCTAGTTACAAAGGGCATCAGTCTAATAATCTGATGGAGGCCCTGGCTATTAAGATTGCTGTTGAGCGTGGATGCTCTTTAGGATGGAGGAGGATCATCTGTGAGTCAGATTCTTAGATTGTTGTGGATTTGCTGAACAATCAAAGGTGGGATGATGTTAGTTGGCAATTGGCTTCTATGGGCAGACAGATTTTGAGTCTTGGCAGCTCCTTGGATTCTGTCTCCTTTTGTCATATCCCTAGAGAGTGGAACAAAGTTGCCGATTGTCTGGCAAAGTGGGCCTCTGAGAATGTGGATGGCTGGGATATCAGTGGAAAGGATGAGCTTTCTCCTAATTATCTTGAGACCCTTGAGAGGTTATTAGTGGAGGACATGAATTGGTAGTGTTGTTGCTGGTTGGTTTGGTGGTGGTCTGTTCTGGTGGGCCTTTGGCCTTTGCTTTGTACTATGATTCTGATTGAATAAATTTTTTACCCCTTTTTTTTTAAAAAAAGGCATCTAAATAGAATATGAGTGGTAATGAACATAATTCTAACAAAATTCCATTAAATCTAACAAAATCCATTAAGGATACATGTAGAATATTGATAATGTTTCCTAAATGATTAAAATAAATATGTGCATCTTCTTTATCACGACAAAAAAATATAGTTAAATAGAACCATGCTCTTTTCTCGCTTACCCAACTATACATACTTTATTTTTCTTCTCTTTTTCGATTGTGTAAATAAATACAATCTTACCAGTTACATCTAGTCTAGGTTGGTTCGATTTTAAGGGATGTAGTTTCCTAATGATTACTAAGTATTTAGTCTTTTTCATGATATTGATGTTATTTATATGGGATTAATTTGATTAGAAATTTAGACTTCTTTTAATGAGTAGTTTATCAAAAAATTTAAGCTTACCCATTTTTATTTATTTTTACTTGAAGAGTACTCCCAATATATATATTTTAAAAGTTATAAACAATAACTTTGATTGATTTATTAAAAAATATGTTTTAAATGTATAAATTTTTAATAAATATTCATGATAATTAAATAAATAATGTGGATATAAAAGTTGGGTTTTTAAAAAGTAAATATAAATTTTAAATATTTAAAATGAAATTTTGGAAGGAATAAAATTATATGAAATATGTTAATAATTACTTCATTAATATATTGAAAATGAGATATTTGTATCAATCGTATTACGTTCTAGTTTATATTTGTGTTTATTGAATTAATATTTGTATTTGAAAAAATTATCAAGTCATGCATATAACTAATCACATACCTTTAGAAATAATCTCACTAAACTCTAATAATTGAGATTTAGTCATCTCTATGATTGTGATTTATATCGAGGAAAATATTGTTTACCAAAATTATGTTGAGGTGGACCCCTATAGATATTTAAAGGATTTTATAGATATCCATATTAGACAAATGAGATACACACTATGTTCTTTACCTAAATGTGTTGAATACACACATTACCTTTATTATGTTGAATACATTTTATCATTGTCAATCTTCTAAACATAAGATTAAAGACTACCCTTTGGATTCTCCATGTTATATATCTTCCCACATCCTCTTACAAAAAAGAGGAAGGATTACAATGGATATTTACAAAGCCATAAAATCATGTAAAATGGTCCTTCCCCCAATCCTTATTCAAGCTTTGAGGTTCAAGCTTCAAAACATGTTTCAAAACCTCCATATTTAGGAAAATTTTATCTCTCATCTCCCAGGGAGTCTTCTACTCTCAAGGTGAAAATTGTAAGAGCTCCATTAAAATCATCACTATTTTCCTAACCATTAACCAACACTACTCATGCTTCCACTCCTCTATATGGGAAACAAAAGGTCCCATAGATAATATGATCAATCATTTGGAAGAGGGAAAGTATGTATTAGAGTCTAAGAAGTTTTCATTCTAATGAATCTCTTATATAGAATAGTTTTTTTTTGTAGATGAGTTGGAAAACAAGGATATGAAAATCAACATTCATTTATGAATTATGTCTCTTTGAATGTTTAAGGTCTAACATAATTCCCCCAAAAGTATTTTGTTTAAATCGATTGACGATAGTTTTTGGGTAGAGAATTTATTTGTTTATAATAGGTTAATATTTCTTTTTTTTTTCTATGTGTTGTGTCATTTGACCCTCTAGTTATTTTTTATGTAGTAAAATTAAGAAATTTGGTGTAGTGTTGCACCTTCCACTCTCCTATGGGTCATAAATACTTGGTTAATTAGATATGTGACCCCAACAACTAAGCATTGTGGGCTCTTTTCAACAATAGAGATGACTAATTCAATCCCTATAACCACTTGGGGTTCTATTTGAAGATATTAATATGATTGAAATAACCTATGATAAATGGGGTTCCTTTCTTATGTGGTGGATATTTGGTGAAAAAAATATTTGGTTCTCGATATGTAATAAATTAGGAAATTTCAATGTCAATTTGAGCTACCATCAAATCATACAACATTGTACACTTCAAGCACTATTTGATCCATACTATTAGCTCAATGAATTTCATCTTTCCACACTTTACTCTTATCTAATGAATTTTTCTTAAGACATTGTCCTTTCATACCAATTTCTAATATGACTTTATATTGAGTGTAAATTTTCCAAGTCCAAGGCTATATAGACTTGTATCTTTTCAATTATTTCATTATTGAATAATAAGACCATGTCAACTCATATTCGATGGATTTGAAATTTGGAACCATATTTCATGCAAGAGATTGGATAGATAACTTGGTGGAATGATGCAATAATTTATTTTTCTTGTTTCCTCCATACTTAAAGTGTTAATTGGCATATTTGTTCAATCATTCATGCAAGACCACCACCTCAAATCTATACCAACAAAACACCACAATAAAAGTGTAATCCTTTAATTTTTCCACATAAATTTAGGTGTGTAGGCTCCACCATTAAAAGAACATCATGAATTCTTATAATTTGTATGGAGCCCAAATCAAATATTGAATTCAATGGCTCAATATAGGAGTCAAGTTCTCAAAAGAATTATTGTAGAATGTACATGCTCATTATAGATCTCAAACCATTAATAAATCAAGGAAAGGTAATAAATATTTAATTACCATAAAATTTTATTCTATTTTTTTTTACACTATGAGCAAGTTTTTACTACTCAAGAATATACTTAGACTTGGCTAACTACTTTTCAATAGTGCATACATGTTATTGATTAGCGTAATTTTTTTTTGAAGGGACCTTGAAACCTTAAACAAAAGAAAAGGTAGCATGAAGATAGAGCAAATAAGTTGTCCCACAAAAAACACTAGGTTGATTAAACATCAATTAGCCACCCATCAACAGAAAGAAAACATAAAATACACTAGCAAAAATAGAAAAGGAAAACTAAGCAATGACTAAAGATGTTCTTTTAACATCCTAGTTGCTTCCATATCCTTAGATATCACCTTATTGTGCATTTCCATGATTTCTTTGACATCCTACATCGGTGCCACATTATTCATTTTTGTTTTGCTTTGAGTATGGATGCTCAGCCTAGTCCCCAAGTCAATTTCCTGCTTACTAATATTAGTGTCCTCACCACTATTCTACTTCATCCAATAATTAAATAGGGATTTACTAGTCCATTCCCTAGGTTTTTCATTCAAAAACATTAAACCTTCAGTAGAGGTCTCAAGTGTTTCCTTGCTAATATTAATCAAAGCATTGAGATCTTTATGAATCTGCAGAGAATTCCATTCCATAGTGGAAAGCCTTGGACCATGGTCTCTCTTAAAATTAGCAACATCCTCCACCATTAGGTTGATATTAGAGTTCAATGACCCAACCATACTAAAAATAGAGTCCTTCTCCCTTAAACTTCTCAGGGTGGAGATGTTGCAACGGGCAATCGTGTCATACTTGCCATGGAGGTCCTAAACCTTTTGAACCAACCACATGAGAAAATTAAAAAGACATCTACCCCTTCCTTTATCAATCTTGAATCCTGAGTAATGTCCATCACACATAATACAAATGCCTCCCCTGATGGGAGCTCATCAGCAGGTCTTCTTCTAGGAAGCCATTAAGCATAATAGCCTTTTCTTTGCCTTTGTCTTTAGAAGTCGACACTGCAGGGGAGTCCTCCAAATCAAAAAAATTATTCACCTTTCAAGCTATTGGGACGCCCCATCTCCACCACAATATTGAATATTCTTTTCATTAACATTTTTCACCACCTCACAAACCTTATTAACCCCAATTCCCTCCTGTAAATCTTCCACCACTTCATAGGAATTCATCAGCCCCTACTTCAAATTCTTCCTTCAATTTTGATTCCCCTCTAAAACCCCCTCTTTGTAGGCAACCTGAATTTTACATTTCGCACGCGAGGAAGAGGGCTTAGCCTTTTTAATAGAGCTTAGATAGGGTATAATCTAGATTCATATGGTAACCATCTGACCATGCAGAAGATTCATCCTCAATTTTCATTTCAACATCATCTTCTTCCTCCTCCAATTAGAATTTCACACTCACCTTAGCCTTCTTCTGGGAATTTTTGGGCTTACCAGGAACAAAGGACACAATAAAATATTTAGCTTTAATATGTTCCACAATAAACATCAAACCATCATGTAAGAAGGGATTTTTAGGGTTCTTTCTAAAGTTCAAAATCCCATTCTCCAAATACAATAGAATATAGAAAGGGAATGATGCAAGCTTACCATGTTGGAAATGATTTAACAACACTAAGTGGTGACTGTAAAGAGCTATGTACCTCTCATCTAAAGTAAATTAATGCATCAAAACCATGACCACCTCACCCAAAATAGGCTTAATTTTGGAGTGATCAAAACCACCACACTGGAGTTTGACCATTTTTTCCTTCTCCTTGTCCCTCAAGAAATTCATTCTGGCCACCCCCGACATGGATCTCTCTCTGAAGAATTTCTGACCTTGAGTCATCATCCCTGTTACTTCCACAATAATCTCCTCAATTATAGTGATGTCCATACCAAACAAACTTAGCACCCGACTGTGCCAAGCTTCAACAAACTACTATGAAACATTCAATTCAAACTCGTGACATTTCTCCAAGAACGATGTAACCCCTCCTTTCTGTAAAATATTCCAAAAATCACCATTGGATTTGATCTTGGCATATGAGAATGGATTGGTCCTGCACCTATCATATCCCATCTTCAATGGGTGATCCCACAATCCTAGTTTACAATTTTTGGCCAAACTAGACATTGAACTATTTTTTTCTAACTAAATCTTCAATTTCATGCACCTATAGTGGCTAAACTGTGAGGAATTTGAAGATGATGCAAACTAGATATTTGTGACATTTTGTCTATAAATTCTACATATATTTTTTTCAAAATTTTTGGAATCATATTGCACTTATTTTCCCATCTGCTTTGAAAACTAGTTTTTTTAGCAAACACCATTTTTTAGGAGTGATACTCACCGTATACAACATAATTTTTTTTCCAATGAAGGATCAAATTTTATTTGTTTTGAATTTAGATTTGTAACTAAGATATCTAGTTCATGGAATTGGTTTCACAAAATTTCATTGAATATTTTTTCCTTAATCAAGTTTCAAAGTCAAACTAATTACAATTTAGACATAGGCAGATCGTATACAACATTTTTTTTTGTATGTATCGAAATTCAAACTAATAATTTTATACTAAGGATATCAATATCTAGTGCATTGATATTTTTCAATTTTCTTTTTGATAATCTGCTATTTTTCCACATGTGAAGAATAGAGAGCTTTATTTTTGGTGAAAAACCTATGTTTAATCAAACTAAAAAAGAAAATACATAATAAAACAAAAAAAAATATATATTTGTTGGATAGCTCATTTCAAGGACTATCATCATCTGGTTGGATCTGTGAAGTCTCCTCTATTTTCATCCTCAACTCGAGCTTCAAAGGGAAAAAATCTAGATATTTTTGGTGCCAGATGAGGAGAAGGGGGAAAAGGGGGGTTCGAGCAAACCCCCCTTGGAGGTTTGCTTGAACCTGGGTTCACTCAAACCAAGGGGTGATCCCAAAATAGTGGTTTACAATTGTTGGCCAAATTGGACATTGATATTTTTTTTAACACAATCTCCACATTCGGGCACCTATAGCAATTAAACCGTAAGGAATTTGAAGATGATGCAAACTATAGTTTTATCATATTTTGTCTGTAGATTCTAAAAATATTTTTTTCAATTTTTTTGGAATCATATTACACTTCTTTTTCCATCTCCCACAAAAATTGGTTTTTTTCAAAAAATAGCATTTTTAAAAAGTGACACACACCATATAACGCATAACTTTTTTTCCATGAAGGATAAAATTCCAATTCTTTCAAATTTAGATTTCTAACTCCGATATCTAGTGCTTCCACTTGGTTAGATAGTTTTTTATTGAATATTTTTCTTTAATCAAGTTTTGAAGTCAATCAAATGACAATTCAGACATAGTGCGACCGTAGATAACGCATAACTTTTACTGTATGTATCAAATTCTTCTCATTTTTTTTGTTGGATCAAGGACTTCAATATCTAGTGCACTCATATTTTAATTTTTTATTTTATAATCTTCTATTTTTCCACTTGTGCAGAACAGAGAGTTTTGTTTTTGATGAAAAACCTATATTTAATAAAACTTAAAAAATAGATAGATAATAAAACCAAAACATACTAAAACTATATTCATTGGATAGCTCGTTCTAAAGGCTAATCGATTCCAAGTTTGGTTTATAAATATTCCCCCATTTTCATCCTCAACCGAAGATTGAAAGCGTAAAATTTTAGGTTTTTTGTGTGAACAAATTAAAAAATTAGGGAAAAAGGGTGTTCGCTAGAACCAGGGGGTTCTAGCAAACCCCCAAGGGTTCTAGCAAACTAGGGTTCATTCGAACCCCCACTAATATGCATTTTTCCTTTTTTTTTGGGCGGGAAATGTGGGACCAATAGTTAATGGGTTCGCTCGAACCCTAGTTCGGTCGAACCCCTTTATAGTTCGGTCGAACATGTAGGTTCCTACAAACCCCTAAAACCAATTTTTTTGCCATGGGGTCATTTTTTCTCAATTTTCCTTCCTCCATCAAATTGTAAACCACTATTATTGCTTCACCCCAAGGTTCCAGTGAACCCCCTTTCCACAAAGTTTTTTTTGTTTTTTTTTTTGGGAAATGAGAACTATGGTGGGACCCAAGATTTAGTGGGTTCACTTGAAGAGGGGTTCTAGTGAACCCCATTTAGTTCAATCGAACCAATTGTTTGTTTGAACCCCAAAAAACCAAAAAAAAATTCCATGGGGGTGTTTTTTGCAATTTTCCTTCCTCACTGGAATTGTAAACTAGTTTTGTGGGTTTACACCAATGGTGCCAAGCACTTCACATGAAAGAAACCACACATAACACAAATGCAAATAATCACAAAGGCTAAAGAGAAAATTGCACCTAGAAAGCATGCAGACCTTTCAAGGTACAAGAAAAATAATGGACAAATCCCTCTTGAACATACAACTCATCCTCCCACAATTTCCAATGAATGCCACAACCATCAAGTGTCTTATTAGCATCAGATGGTAATTATTAACTCGTCATCCCTTGAGATCACTTGAAGAATCGACCCCCTCCATAAAATTAGGTGTTATCATTGTTAACCAAGGATATAAGCTGCACTGGTAGGTTATCATTAAACTCCTATGACCTAGCCGATGAAACACCAAGGTTAGCCCAAAAAGTTGTGACCCTATTAGCCTCTCGAAAGGCATAGGAAATATAAACTTCATCAAAGTCATTAACATAGAGAGCATTGACAATAAATCTTTCAATAGACCAAGAATGAGGGGAAAGTTTCCTAAGGAAATTAATAATATTCAAAGAATACCCTTCTACCCAAGTTTTGGAAACCCCTTTCTCCCTACCCATTTTTAAACCATGATAGGCTGCCACAACATCAACCTAGTGGTTTCAGTAGTGCCTAAATGTTGTTCCTTGTTAGGTTTCCAAGTAGTAGCATATTCTTTAGGATCAGCTTCTCATTAAAGAAAATTTTTTGGAGGCATTTTTTTAATGTCTTAGAATGAAAAATATCCTAGTTTGGATGAATTTTACACTAAATTTTTTGAAGCCTTTTAGGATATAGTGGGTCAAGGTCTTCATGTCTATTTAAAGCATTTTCAAAAATAATATTTATCAAATTTAATTAGTAAAGCTAATAATATATTCATACATATAGATGGTGACCCTACCAAAATTTATAATTGGTGTCCTATCACTTCATTGAATTTCTTATTCAAGATCATTGCTCAGGTTTTAGCCCTTATTATTAGGTCTCTTCTTCCCAAGCTAATCCAAATTTATTTTGAATAAATGTCATTAATTTTTGGGAAGGAATGAAATGGCCAACATTCTCAATAATTTTCCTTTTTTATTAAAATCAAAATTTCTACTTAGACTTACGACAATATTGACTAGCCTTCATTATTGTCATGCTATAGCTTCTTGGATTTGGACCAAATTATTGTCTAGTTTGTGTTGATGTATGTTTTTTAAGCTATTTTTTTGGTCCATTTGTCAAGGTGGTCATATTATCCTAACCCTTTATATGATCTCAATAAAAGTAATAATTTATTAGCCCATATAAATTTTTAAGCTTTAGTTAACATGATTTATCCTCCTAATTCTCCCAATCAATTTCTCAATGCTCATTTTACCAATGATTCATTCCTAACCTTGTTCAAGGATGAAACTAATATTAAAGAAACTTCATTTCCTTGATACTTTCTGACAATGCTCTAGTTTGAGTATCCAATAATAGATGACCCAATGCTATAAGTAGTAATTTTCTCCAAAGCTAAGATGGCTAGCTAATTTTAGCTAGAAATGGATCAATCATGAAAAAATCATTGGTTTATGGGTATTCCCTTTTCTTTCAAGATTTTTAAATTTCCTTTTTGTCATGTTTTTATTGCCAAGAATGATAAAAACATCAAATAATTTATATTATCAAGCATTTTCTTTGGCTGAAAATTTTCTAAATTTTAATTTAAATTTTTGGTTGTTACTCATGTTTATTATCCCTCTTGTTGACCGTGCTTTCAAAAGATTCTTATTCAAGGTTTAAAAATATGTTAGTGACCTTTCTTATGGTTAATGTGATGGGAACTAAGGATTTCTTCATGTTTCTTAAGAATTGTATTGACTTTGATATAATATTGGTATATTTGGATTTCTCTCAGTCTATTGGGAGGGAATTGACTTATTTTCTAAATGGATTTTAAGGCCCCTTATGAGAAATGAAGCCTATAAATTATCATCAAACATTGTATCAATTTAGGTGTTCCTTGTAGGCGATGAGCTTGGAAAGGCCTAGATTTTGGTACTCTCCTCACAATGAGGGGACTAGTTCAAAATCAAGGTACATTTATAATTAAGAGAATGTAGGAAGCTTAGGAGTCTATAAAGCCAAGACTACTTTGGGTGGGAAACTATTTCTACAACGACCTTTCAATTAATTAGTATTATATTGAGTGGTCTCCTATTCTACCTTGTCATAAAGAACCCTCTATCTAATGTCTCATAGATTCATGCCTTGAAATTCTCCAAATAAGACATTAGAATATTATTAGATCTTATTAACAACACTACAAAGAATTTTCTTTCTCGACCAAAAATTTAAGTAAAATTCATATTATCTAATCAAGATAGGGAGACATTCCAAACTATTATTGATGTTATTCCTCCCCAAATGATTCACCAAGTTGGGGATAAATTATTAAAACCTTTGTTGAGGGATTGAGAATGGTATCTGAAAGGAAAAATGAATGAGCAGTGGAAAGTACTAACTAATGAGCACTGTTTGAAGGAAAGAGACTACCAAGAAATAGAGAAGCCAAACAAAGCACCACCAAAATGCAAAGGAGACACAAGAATTTGATAAGGGGAAAAACAAGAAAAAAGCCCAATATTATGAATGGAGAAAAATTCCTTAGAAATATACAAAGAGAGAGAGATAGAGAGATCCCTTAAGCCTTAATCTTTCTTGACTGAATATGAAGAATGAGAGGAGAGGCACCTCAATAAATAGAGGTGAGAAGAGGAGTTAGAATGTAACTCCTGATGAGCCCAAAATATGCTCATAGTTTGGATATCATGGTGTACTTTTAAAACCTTTACTTTTGTTGTTCATGGTTGTTTAACTCTTCTGAAACCTTTTATTGGGGGATATACTATAGCAATACACTTTCATGTTCCTCTAGCCTATCATGTTGACATATCTATATTTATTACCCTGTTTGACTTCCCAAATGACTGGTATAACACATGTAGTTTTTGAATGATGAAATAGATTTAAATATGTGATTAATGAATGGATATTGTGTATGTGCCATGCACCTTTTCTTTCACATCTGTTACCTTGTGTTTTGTAGGTTGTTGAAAAAAGTATAATTGAGTCAAGCGTAGCCGATCTCAGCCCTGCAGTAAAGTCCATTTCCTGCACGACTTCAAGGAAGCTCTGGCGAAGACTCTTTGACCGAAACTGTTGGGAAGGATTTTTAATGTCATTTAATTTGGAAAGAGTGGAGTGCTAGATTCTCTCTGGATCGGGTTTAATGGATAAACTCATTTATGAAGTCTGTTCCTTGATTTTGGGATACATTTTACATCCACGTCTTTCTCTGTTAGAGTTAGTTAGTTAGTTGTTTTCCTGATTTAAATAAGTGTTCCTCCTGCATAGGTGAACAAGTAAGAGAGAAATAGAGATAGATAGAGAAGCAAATTATGTAAGAGTTAGATTTATAATATGAATCAGAGTTTTTGTTAGTTTTCTGAAGCAAAACAATCAATGTAAATGATTTCACGTTATGAATAAAAGTTGATGGAGTTCTAAGTACAATCTTCTGTGCAAATTAGTTGATGCTTACTAAGGGGGCCCACTTAGTAAGTATCTGTAGTTAGTTAGTTAGCCATTCATTTTCTGTTGATCATAAGTTAGATTTCATCTTTGAAGTTTCTCTGAAAACTTAGTCTTATATTGTTCTTGCAGCATCGAAAATCCATCCCTGTGTTTGTTCCTGCAACATAAGGCCAATTTATAGTTTGTCTCTCAATCATAGCTGTTATGATTTCTGCTTTGGTTAAATTATGGTTTAGTTAAGAGAACTTTGCATTAACTTCCTGTAGCGTAGGTAGAATTCTTTCCAAGTATTTATTTCTGTTAAGTTGTGACTGAAACTAGTTCTTAGTGCATATATTGTGCTACTCCATTTCAAGTATACATTCCCTGGTTTGACAAGTAAATGAACAACCATGAAAAGATATTAGTCGCCTGCTGGAATGTCCAATTCCCAGGATAGGTTTTGCCATGATTTTCATATCTTTTGTGGGCGTGACCATTTTTGGTGCCATTGTCGGGGATGGTGTCAAGCTAAGAACCTATTAGAAGTCATTTTTAGCATTAGTTTAGTTTGTTAATCAAGAATTTTCAAAAGCTTTCAAATCGCCATTCATTCTATTGCATGCATAGAAGAAGAGACGCACTGGGAAGGTTCCTCCCTGAAAACCTATTTGTTGAATTGCCATTTGACCCAGCTAATGAAGAACCTGAGGAAAATCCATTTGCTCTAATATTCCAGCAAGCAAATATGGCACAAAATCCACCTAATCCACCTCCTGCTTTTGAGTTTCCCATTGTTTCCCAGCAAGATACTGATAACCTTAAAAATATTCCTTCTTCATTACTTCCCAAGTTTTATGGCCTAGTTATGGAGTACCCTATAACTTTCCTGTTTGAGTTTGATATCCTTTGTCGTAGCTATGATTACACTTCAGATGCTCACAGACTAAAGTTGTTTCCTTCCACCTTGAAGGAAAGAGCCCTTAGATGGTTCATCAGTTTGGGAAGAGGTGTTGTTGATAGTTGGGTAGCCATGCAAACAAAATTCCTTGAGAAATATAAGGAATATTGTAAGAGTGGTAGTAAAGGAGACAATATATTCAGAATTCAACAAAAGGAGGATGAAAGCCTGGAAGACTATATCTCAAGATTCTTGGTTTCCCTGAAAAAGAATTCAAACCATACTCTCAACGAAGACTCTCAAAAACTACTTTTTCTAAGGGGAATTAGTGATACCTGTATAGACGCCCTAGACCTGATGGGAGGAGGTGATATAACCCAACTGCCTTGGGATGATATCAAGAAAATATGTCTTAAATACTCTCGAGCAATTATTAAGAAAGGTAGAAGTTATCAAGCTACAGTGGGAAAGTCTTCTTCCAATGGAGTTTCACGAATGGAGATCACAAATTTTCTATCTGATTTCAAGCAAGATATCATAAACAACATGGCTACATAATTGGATACTATGCAAGCTCGAAAGAAACATGCAGAGGCTGAAGCAATGCTGGCTGAGTTCTGTCCACATTGTAGACAGAAGAAACATGACTGCAGATGCAAGATGGTGGCCAACATGGAGGCTAAACAGTTGCCTACTGATTTTAAGATGATAGAAGGTGATGATGACCAAGTCTTCTTTGTTGCACAAAGGAGACCATGGGCTCCAAGACAAGGTATGCCTCAAGATCCTAACTTTTGGTAATATTTACTCTAATTATAATAATCAATGGCAACCTACATATGGCCCATCACAACCTTGGAATACTACTCAACCTCACTGGCCTAACTATCATAGTCCTTAATGGCAACCCCCTCAAGCAGGTTGGCAACAGCCACAAGGACAATGGACTCCACCTCCAGGTAACTGGCAGTAAAACCCTCAATGGAGAGGTTCTCAGCAATGGCAGAACCAACCCCCTGGATTCCTGCAGTCTCAGCAGCCATAACCTCTAGCCCTTATGCCTCCTCCTGTAGCACCTACAACAAATACTAGCCCTCCAAAATAAATGCCTATGCCTGCTCAACCATTGTCAAATCCTAATAATAAGCAACAACAACAACCTATGTATTCTGCAAAAGCCAACCAGTATCCAGCTTATGCCCTAAATATCAATGATATCCATCTCAGGTCTTGAACCACTCTCCCTGCTCCACAACCACCTGTAATTACAGAGATTCCAGACTCTGTCACTGAACAACCTACTAATCATGTAAAAGATATACCTGTATTAGCTATTGCCTCTAAGGAACCTATCTTGTAGCCTCAGGCTACACCACCTTTTCCTGAGAGATTGCAAATTACTACACCCAAGACCATTGAAGAGCCTACCTTTGATATTTTGGAGGAGTTAAAGAATGTACAAGTTCAAATTCCTCTTTTTCAAGCTATTAAAGATGTTCCAATTTATGGAAAAGTCATTAAAGAGGTTTGTTTAAAAAACAAGGAAGAAAGAAAAAGGATCCCCAAACTATCCATGTTCTAAGATAGTTAGCTGATATTATGTTGGGGAAGGTTGTCATTCCAAAATATACTGATCCTGGAAGTCCTGTAGTAAAAAAAAATATCAATGGTCAAGTAGTAAGAAATGTTTTGGTTGACCTTGGTGCAGCCATTAATGTGATGACCAAGCACACTATGGAGTGTTTGAATATCCCAAACATTTAGTCTACACCGACTATCCTGCAACTTGTTGATAGTTCCACGGTTACACCTGATGGAGTGATAGAAGATGTCATTGTCACCCTTGAATCTTGGGAATACCCTGATGATTTCACCATATTGTCCACTAAGGAAACCTTAGGAGGATATCCTGTTATCCTAGGCAGACCCTGGTTAGCTACAGCTGATGCCTTTATAGGATGTCGTTTAGGAGACATGACAATTTTTGATGGTCAGTCAAGAAAGAAATTGGCTTTATACCCACCTGCACAACCTCTGCTAGATTTGTCTCAACCAATTTGGCCAGATCTAGGAGAGGAAACTAAAGAAGTAAATTCATTAGCTCAGTTAATGATGCTACAAACTGATCCATTTTCCCAGCTTTAGAGTGAAGATAACCCGCTTCTACACATTTTGTAGTTTAGTTCTGGTTTGAATAGCCCATTTGTTTTGGACAGCAGTTCTCAGCAATGTTTCCTGCAACAACTAGACCTTGAGAGCCATCATGATTTTCTATTATGTGATATACAGGCACCACCTTTTTCAGCAACCTCAATAAATGATCTCACCAAACAGATAGAAGTATCTCTAGGCCACTGTCTACATATTAATAATAAGTTGCCTCCATCTGAACAAACTGCCCTAGCCACAATGTTGCAAGCCCACCACAAATATTTTGCATGGGACTATGGGGATATGAAGGGTTTAGACCCAAAACTCTGTACACATCGCATATATATTAATAGTGACTTCAGACCTATCAGGTAGCCTCAAAGAAGAATTAATCCAGCTTTGAGAGAAATTGTTAAAGAAAAATTATAGAAAATGTTAACAGCTGGCTTTATCTACCCAATCTATGATAGTCAGTGGGTTTCCCCATTGGTCATTGTTCCTAAGAAAGGAGGAAAATGGAGGGTATGTGTAGATTACAAAGAGCTCAACTTGGAAACAAAGAAATATTACTTTCCTCTTCCATTCATTGATCAAGTTCTAGATAATTTAGCTGGAAAAAAGTACTTCTCATTCTTAGATGGTTTCAGTGGGTACAATCAAATCAAGATTTCTCTTGAGGATCAAGACTACTTTTACATGCCCTTGGGGAACGTTTTCCTATTCAATTTTTCCTTTTGGTCTCTGTAATGCTCCTGCAACTTTTCAGAGGGAAGTCATAAGTATCTTCTCAGATATCTCATATGATTGCATGGAAATATACATGGATGATTTTACTGTTTATGGTATGACATTTGAGGAAGCTCAAGCCAACTTGGAGAAAGTACTACAGATATGTGAAGATCACAGCCTATCGTTGAATAGTAAAAAGTGCTTCATGATGATGTAGGAGGGAATAGTCCTTGGTCACTATATTTCTGCTGCAGGAATTCAGGTTGATCCTGCTAAGATTGAGGTCATCTCTAAGCTACCCTCTCCTGCTAAGCAAAAAGAGGTACGGAGCTTTCTAGGCTATGCTAGATACTATAGAAGATTCATCAAGGACTTCAGCCAAATAGTAGGCCCCTTATACAGTCTGCTGAAGAAAGATGCAAATTTTTCTTGGACAGAGGAATGTGAAAAAGCATTTCTTGACTTAAAAGTCGCCCTTACACAGACACCTATTCTAAAAGGACCTGATTGGTCACTTCCATTTCATATTCATACTGATGCATTAGATTATGCTATTGGAGTAGTGTTAGGACATAAGGATGGTTTGATAGAACATGCACTCTACTACATATGCAAAAATCTGCAAAGGGATGAATTAAACTACACTGTTATAGAAAAAGAAATGTTGGAAATCATCTACCCCCTTAATAAATTTAGGCATTACATTACCGGTTATCAGATATTTGTCCATACTAATCATGCAACAATCCGATATCTCATGAAAAAATCCTCAATATCTGGGAGACTAGCAAGATAGTTATTGCTGATGTAAGAATTCGACATTACAATTGTGGACAAGCTAGGTAAAGCCAACGTGGTTGCTAATTTTCTTTCTAGAATTCAAAGGCAAGATGACTCTTCACTTATTAAAGACTCCTTTCTTGATGAGCACCTATTTGCAATCAAGGTTATTCACCCATGGTATGCTGATATAGCAAACTATCTGGCAACAAGAAGAACTCCTCAATTCTCCCCTAAGGAAAAGAGATTATTGGTAGAGAAAAGCTTTAACGTTTGTTGGATTGCAGATTGCATGTTTTATACAGAGCCAGATCAAGTTATGAGGAGATGCGTACAAGAGGACACTCATGATATACTGCATCCAAGCCATGATGAGCCGTGTGGTGGACATTTTGCTTCCAAAAGGACAACAATGAAAATTTTAAATATTGGTTACTATTGGCCAAATTTGCATAGAGATGCAGCCAAATATACCAAGAGATGTGATAGATGCTAAAGGATGGGAAGACCAACTCAATCTGATGAGATGCCTCTATTTCCACAATTTGTAGTTACACCCTTCGACAAATGGGGACTGGATTTTGTAGGACCAATTGATCCACCTTCCAATGGTAAGTCCTACATCCTTGTATGCACAAATTATGTCACAAAATGGGTAGAGGCTAAACCTATGAAATATGCTAGGGATAATAAAGTGGCTAAATTCCTCTATGAGGAAATATTCACTAGGTTTGGTGTCCCTAGGGAAATAGTGACAGATCAAGGAGCATACTTTACTTCTACACTTATCACAACTTTAGTCAATGAATACTACAATATACTGCACAAAAAATCAACTCCTTATCACCCCCAGGCCAATGGCTAGGTTGAGGTCACCAATAAGGACATAGAGGCCATTCTGACTAAAACTATAAATTTGCATAGGAAGGACTAGGCCACAAGGTTACTAGAAGCTATATGGGCCTACCGTACTACCTGGAAGACTGCTACAGGATATACACCTTTTGAAATAGTGTATGGTAAAACAGCTGTGATGCCAATAGAATTTGAACATAAGACTCTAAGAACAACATTAGAGATGTACATGAACTTAACAAATGCACAAAAGGACAGAATCATGTAGCTCAATGCTCTGGATGAGCTCCGAAAGAATTCCCTACAACACACTGAGATAATACAAAATCAGAGAATAAGGTGGCATGATAAAGACATTAAGGAAAAAAAATTCAATGTAGGAGAGTGGGCTCTGCTTTATGATTCACGGTATAAGGAAATTCTAGGAAAATTACAAACCAGATGGTTGGGCCCGTATGAAATTAAGAATGTATTTGCTAATGGTTCAGTTCAACTTGTTACAATTGATCTTGTTAGATTCAAGTTGTTAGTTAATGGGCACCGCCTCTGGTTGTACCATAAACCAGTCTCAAAAGAAGAATTCATGCAACAGTTCGTTCAGGATCTTGCCACTAATCCTCCTATAGCTAAATGCTTTAGCCTTTCTCCTACAACTTCACCATAATTTTGAAATGCATTCTCATAATAAAGGTTTCCTTTTTAAGGAAACCCCTTTTTCTTCATTCCCACTTGTTGCCACATTTCACTTTCTTTATCTTCCATCTCATCCATTCCATTCATTCATCTCATTTTCCCACGTCACCCATCCACCTCATTCATCCACACCATAATTATGATCTCATTCCCAACTGTCATCTCATGATCAAAGCCGTCATCTTTCTCAACACGTACAAGCATTTAATGAAGGTACGCAATATCTTTTGTTATCGCATCATTGATTTATTTCATTTTATTTATTTACTACTATGCAAGTATCGGTCATTATTACCCGATCTCTGCCTATTCTTTAGTACATGTGAGGACACGTCATACTTTAAGTAGGGGGCAGGATAATCCACTTTTCAAACCTGTCCTTTCGCTGCTGTCACAACTGCTCAGATAATCTTTCTTTTTTTTTTTTGGTACTTTCCAAATATGATCGCATGTCTTTTTCATTGCATGTTTTTCATTGTAAATCATTTAAAACTGCTTGTTCAAGAAATTCATTTTTGGAAAAGAAGAAAAAGTGACAGCGGGATAGAAAAGAACCAGAATAGAAAGGGAAATTTTTGGATTTTCATAAAAGAGTTGAGTTCAGCTAAGGCAAAACTATGAACATGGGTGGTTAGCTAGTAAGGCATGAGCCTGTAGCTCATGAGCTATTAATGCAAAATCCTCAAATTGTCCAAGCATTCAACCTCTATGGTTGGTTGAATTATTTTTTGAGTTTAAATCCTTTCAATGACGAGGTTGTAGGCAAATTTTTGAGAACCCTTTCTAAAGGCAAAGGGTGTTGTCATAATAGTGGTTTACAATTCCTGAGAGGAGCAGATTTTAGCTGAAATCACATATTTTTAGAAAATATAATGATTTAAGCCTTAAAAGTTCCATTTTAAGGATTCCAATTGAAGAGGGTTTGATCAAATCACCTTAGATCAAACCCCCTTGGACAGAACCTCGCTAGTTTTAAACCATACCTATAAATGTGTCTCCTTTACACCTATCAAAATGCTGATAAAAAATCACTTTTGATTTAGCTTTTGGGGATCAAATGAATTCATTTAAAATTTATTTCAAATGATTATGGTATTCCTCAGACAAGCTATCAATGAATATAATTTTAATATGTTTTGGTTTTGTTATGTATTTGTTTTTAAGTTTTATTAAACATAGGTTTTCATCAAAATGAATTTCTTTGTTCTTCACATGTGGAAAAATAGAAGATTATTAAAAAAAATTGAAAATATGAGCACCAGATATTTAAGTCCTTGATCCAACAAAAAATTAAATTAAATTTTGACATATACAAAAAAAGTTACGCTCTATGCGTTGTGTCAATTGTAACGTTTGACTTTGAAACTTGATTAAGAAAAAATATTCAATAAAAACTATCTAACCAAGTGGAAGCACTAGATATGTTACAAATCTAAATTTGAAATAATTAGAATTTTATCCTTCATGGAAAAAAAGTTATGCGTTATACGGTGTGCGTCACTTTTTAAAAATGTTGTTTTCTGAAAAAAATCAATTTTTCGTGGGAGATGGAAAAAGAAGTGCAATTTGATTCCAAAAATTTTGAAAAAAATATTTTTAGAATCTACAGATAAAATTGATGAGACTCTAGTTTGCACCATCTTCAAATTCCTCACAGTTTAGCCACTCTAGGTGCTCGAATGTGAAGATTTAGTTAAAAATAATAATTTAAGTGTCCAGCTTGGCCAAAAATTGTAAACCACTATTATGGGATCACCCTGAAGCTATAGTATGGGGTCTAACAGTTGTTGTAACTGAAGAAAGAATTGCAGAGGTAACCGGGCTTCCAGCCGTTGGAGAGAATTTTTCTTCGGATGTTGTCTCTGCAAGGGCCGAATTTACAATACCCACTAATGGACCTTTGGAAGTATCTAAGCAGGGATGCAAGCGAGTGTCATTGCCTCCTCCATATCTAGAATACAATGCTTTCATAATTAGGTATTTAACATGTGAAGGTCGTTTCTCTTACTTGCATTCTTACCATTTCAAATTGCTAAGTCATATGAGGCATGGGTTAGTTGTAAATGTTTCAAACTTTTTGTTAAAATTTCTAGAACAATGTGCCCACGTAACCCAACAAGGGAAGGATAATTCTATTGCTCACCATGGCCTTATAAAATTGTTGATTGAACACTCTTTGAGAGATGTATCACCTCTTTCCTGGCATGAATTTGTTGCCCAAAAGAGCCTGCAACTTGCAGAACCCCCTAGGGAACTTACCCCATGGCCTCAGAAAAAGAAAACAAAAATAGGGTCTACTAGTAGGAGAATAGGGCAGGGGTCATCTGCTCGTGTAGCACCTGGTCCTATAGCTCTCACACTAGAATCCTCTTCCCAGGTACAAACTAGGTCTGCTAGTAGGCGAAAAAAGGGAAAAACAAAGGCAGGAGAGTCATTTGGGGGAGAACAAACCCCAAAATCTGACCCTCGTTCTCAGAAAAGGCAACATTCTTCTCGTGTAGCATCTTCTCCTACAGCAACACCTGTTGCCTTCACCAGTTCACCATTATCCTCTAATAATGCAGAACCCTCTCGACAATTCTGAAAGAGGAAAGCCACGAGAACACCTCCGGCAGCTGCAACTTTTCCAAGAAGAGTTTCCACAAGGAAACAATGTAAAGTATCCCTTGCTTCACCTCAACCCAAGGTTATTATAATTTCAGAAGAATCTGTAGAGTCTGAATATGAAGTTTCTTAGAATGTGTCTGAGAATGTTGCACAGAGTTCATTTGATATTCTTGAAGAAGAATAAATTGAGATAAGGGAAGTTGAGCATAATGAAAGGGGGGTACCAAGTATCGATGACTTGGCTGCTGTGGCTATATAGATTTCTGAGGAAGCACAATCTTCTCCACTGCAACAAGAGGAGGAACAGACTGAACAATTGGAAGTGGCCAATGAAGCTTCATTTCCCCCTGCAACTTGTCAAGCCATTGTTGTCTATAAAAAGACATTTTTAATTGAATTTTTGGAATATTTCAAAGCTACATGGAGACCGGTTACATTGCAAACCCTGACTTTGTGCCACCTAGCCCAGACTGAAATGCAAAAAAGTCTTTGGGAGGAAGAAAAGAAGAAACTGAAAAGGGAAGTTGAAAGGCAGAAACATGAAATTCAGGAGTTAAAGGAGAAAATGGATGAAATGCTGAAGGTAACTGGTCAGATTATGGAATGTAGACCACCACTCAGATTTTATGCTCTGTGCCTCAAGGAACAATTCTTGTGGTTCTAGCTAATGAGAATTTCCAAAAATCAAGATCCTATTATTCACACAGCTAAAGAATTCTACGATGCATACCAGGCATCTCCTAATTGGCTAAGGAATTCTTTGTGTGAATTTTATTTACATGGCTTTATAATTCCATTTGAAATAGAGTGGAATCCCCTTCTGTACATTGGTGACATCCATTTGAGATCACTTATGTCTTGGGCAGCAAATGAAGCAAATTATGGCAAGCAATGGGAAGCATATGAAGAAGCCAAAAGTAATGAGCCTATTCCATTGTACCCTGAGAGTTCAGACCCCCATACCATGTTAAAAACCTGGCTTACTATGGCATATGGCTTTAATAATGATACAGCCATGATGAAAATATTTGATCTCAGAAAATAGGTATATGATGAGTTTCAAGAACAACCATACTCATTTTGGAAGTTGTCATACTCCAGAATTGAGAAGAGGTGGGAGAGATTAACTGTTGGGTTAAGAAGGTTTGAGCCTCACAGTCCCCTAAATTTTACGGCAGCTCTCAAACGATCAAGCAGATACATACAATTGGGCCTACAAAAGAGGTTTGAATTATGGTTGCCATTGACATTTAGACCTCCTGTGCTAATGTGGCCTCTTTATCCCTATCAAGATACAAACATTAATGAAGATACAAAAGCTCGTAGGTATGGAAGGTTGCAGAGTTTCAGAGGTTTTTATTATAGATTTAGAACTCCATTTCAGGGTCATGCCTCAACCACTGATTTTAGAGAGACCACCAGGAAGTTTAATGCTGGAGGACCAACATTGGGTTAAGTAGGGGGAAAATGATGAGCCCAAAATATGCTCATAGTTTGGATGTCATGGTGTACTTTTAAAACCTTTACTTTTGTTGTTCATGGTTGTTTAACTCTTCTGAAACCTTTTATTGGGGGATATCCTATAGCAATACACTCTCATGTTCCTGTAGTCTATCATGTTGACATATCTATATTTATTACCTTGTTTGACTTCCCAAATGACTAGTATAATGCATGTAGTTTTTGAATGATGAAATATATTTAAATATGTGATTAATGAATGGATATTGTGTATGTGCCATGCACCTTTTCTTTTGCATATGTTACCTTGTTTTTCACAGGTTGTTGAAGAAAGTATGATCGAGTCAAGCGCAGCTGATCTCAGCCCTACAGGTAAAGTCCATTTCCTACATGACTTCGAGGAAGCTCTGGCGAAGACTCTTTGACCGAAACTATTGGGAAGGATTTTTAATGTCATTTAATTTGGAAAGAGTGGAGTGCTAGATTCTCTCTGGATCGGGTTGAACAGATAAACTCATTTATGAAGTATGTTCCTTGATTTCGGGATACATTTTACATCCACGTCTTTCTCTATTAGGCTTAGTTAGTTGTTTTCCTAATTTAAATAAGTGTTCCTCCTATGCGGGTGAACAAGTAAGAGAGAAATATAGATAGATAGAGAAGTAGATTATGTAAGAGTTAGATTTATAATATGAATCAATATTTTTGTTAGTTTTCTGAAGCAAAACAATCAATGTAAATGATCTCACGTTATGAATAAAAGTTGATGGAGTTCTGAGTACAATCTTCTGTGCAAATTAGTTGATGCTTGCTAAGGGGGCCCACTTAGTAAGTATCTGTAGTTAGTTAGTTAGCCGTTCATTTTCTATTGATCATCAGTTAGATTTCATCTTTGAAGTTTCTGTGCAAACTCAGTCTTATATTGTTCCTGCAGCATCGAGAATCCATCCCTACGTTTGTTCATGTAGCATAAGGCCAGTTTATAGTTTGTCTCTCAGTCGTAGCTGTTATGATTTCTGCTTTGGTTAAATTATGGTTGAGTTAAGATAACTTTGCATTACCTTTCTGTAGCATAGGTATAATTCTTTCCAAGTATTTATTTCCGTTAAGTTGTGACTGAAACTAGTTCTTAGTGCATATATTATGTTGCTCTATTTCAAGTATACATTCCCTAGTTTGACAAGTAAATGAATGACCATGAAAAGATATTAGTCGCTTGCTAGAATGTCCAATTCCTAGGATAGGTTTTGCCGTGATTTTCATATCCTTTTGTGGGCGCAACCAACTCCCAACTCAATGAATGCCACCATTCATCTATGTGTGTGCAATGTGTCAAGAACCTCTTAAAGAGGTGGCTACAAATATTCCTTAATAAGGAACTAAAAAATAAAATGAGTCATCCTCACAGATCTATGAGAAGAAAAAAAGACAAAATACTTGTAGGGATTCCTTTGAAATATTCATACAGGTTAATAAATAATTACGATTAAACAATAATGTTTACCAAGTAAAGATTAATCTTCTAACATCCCCCTTGAAGCTTTAGTTGAGGAGTTTACATAAAACCCTTCAATGGGTTGTGATCCTATATTTTTACAATGAAAGAGAAATTTATCTTTACAAAGAGCTTTAGTGAGAATATCTGCCACTTGATCTTCACCTTTACAATACAGAAGAGAGATTTTCTTGTCTTGAATTTGCTCTCTAATGAAGTGATGTTGAAGAGAAATGTGTTTGGTCCTTGCATGAAAAATTTGATTCTTTTCCAAAGCAATAACAGTTTGATTATCACAATATAAAGGAGTAGGATCCTCTTGAGGTAGACCCAAGTCTTCAAGTAATCTTCTTAACCATAGTGCTTCTTTGGATACATTAGTACAACCAATATTCAGCTTTTGTAGAAAAAAGAGAAGTATATTTTTGTTTCTTACTAGTCCATGAGATTACACCTGATCCAACAAAGAAACAATAACCACAAGTGGATCTCCCAACATTGGGATCACCTCCCAAATCTGAATTAGTATACCCCTTTAAAGAAAAATCATAATTTGCATCATAAAAAAGACCAAGATTAAGAGTAACTTTAACATATCTTAAAATTCTTATTGTAACTTTAAAATGAGTTTTTTGTGGTTTAGACATAAATCTAGAAACCAATCCAACTCTATAAGAAATATCAGGTCTAATAAGAGTTAGATAATTAAAACTTCCTACTAATTTCCTATATAATGTAGGAACAACAAAAGGAGTTTATATATCAACCATTAATTTAGTTCCCAATTCACGAGTAGAAATACACTTTGCATCATTCATTTTAAATCTATATAAGAGATATTGAGCATTTTTTTTTTGAGAAAGAAAAATACCTTTAGGTGTTTCCCAAATTTGCATACCCAAAAATAAATGTAATAGGCCTAAATCATTCATTTTCAAAATTGTTGAGTGAGTTGAGACTTAACATCACTAATCAAATTTTTAGAACTAGATAATTAAATCATCAACATATAAAATAATAATCACAATATCATTTTCACTATGCTTAATATATAAATTTGGATCAGTTCTACTTCTAATGAAACCTTGAGATAGAACAAAAGCATTAATTTTGGAATACCATTCTCAAGGAGATTGTTTTAAACCATAAATGGATTTCTTCAATTTTCAAACAAGATGTTAATTTCCTTAATAAAACTCAAAGGTTGAAACATATAAATTTCTTCATGTAAATCACCATTTAAAAAAGAACTTTTAACATCCATTTGAGGAATAGGCCAATGCATATGAGAATCTAAAGTAAGCACTAATTTAATAGTTGGCATCTTAGCTACTAAATTTTTTTTTCATTATAATCTAAACCTTCAACTTGAGAGAAGCCCCTAGCAACTAATCTAGTTTTAAACTTGCTAACTTCAGTTTTATACAACCATTTGCATGAAACAAGATTCTTACCTTGAGGTAAGGGAACTAAATCCCAAGTATTATTAGCAATTAAAGTATCATATTCTTCTTGCATATCCTTTTTCCAATGAGGTTGATCTTTAGCTTGTTCATAAGTTTGAGGATCATTTGAATGCATAACTTGAGACATCAAATCATAACTACAATAATTTTCCTTTCTATTTTTAGATTGATTCATTCTAGCTAAACTATCCTCACATTCTTGCATGAATTTTTAAACCATTTAGGCTTGCTCTTAGATGTAGAAGTATCATCACTAGAAGAAGAATCATGAGGAGAAGTTTCAAAATTTTCATCATCACTATCACTATGAGTAAGAGATCCATTTGGAGGGTTAATAGAAGATTCAACTTGAGCAGTATCCTCCACAAGAATAACTTTATTTTGAGAAGATTCAATATTATGCACTTTAGAAAAATCATGAATACCATTTTCAGCAATGCATACATTTGTAGCAATTTTAACATTGTTAGTAAGAGGATTATAAACTCGATAAGCTTTAGAATGTTCATCATAACCAACAAAAATATGATAAGAAGATTTAGGATCTAAGTTTTTCCTCTTTTGTTTAGGTTTTTGAACATAAGCAATTGAACCACAAATCCTTAAATGCTTAAGGTTTGGCTTCCTACAAGACCAAGCTTCTTTAGGAGTTATATCCTTTAAAGCTTTAGTAGGAGTCCTATTAATAATGTAAGTAGCACAAAACATAGCTTCATCCCAGAATTTATAAGACATATTTTTAGCATGTAACATACATCTAGCCATTTCAACAATAGTTTTATGCTTCCTTTCCACTACACCATTTTGTTGAGGTGTATAGGGAGTAGTTAGCTCATGCTTAATACTGAATTATTTCAAATAACTATTAAAAGCATTGTTCACATATTCTTTTCCATTATCAGTTCCAAGAATTTTAAGTTTAAAACCAAATTGCCTTTTAACGAATTTATGAAATGCAAAAAATATATCAAGAACTTGATCATTACTATGAAGAAAATAGATCCAAGTTCTTCTAGAATAATCATCAACAAAAGTATGTGCATACCCTGATCCTTGGATGGAGTTATTCTCCATGGGTCCCAAAAGGTCACTATGAACTAGGTGTAACTTATGAGTTGCCCTCCATGAATGACCATGTGGAAAGGGCTCACTATGTATCTTACCACTCATGCATCTTGTGCATACAATTTTAGATGGAAAAATACTAGGAAATCCATCTACCATATTAATCTTTTTCATTAAAGAAATATTATTAGCATTAATATGACCAAGCCTTTCATGCCAAATATTGAAATCAATGGTAGATATTAAAGAGAATCTAGATTCAAAAAAATCATAAAATTTGAACAAATTATCATTGTCTAATTTAGCATTAGCAATGACCTTGTTTTGTTTTGGATCAATAACATAACACATATCTTTGCAAAATTATATTTTATAATCTTGACAAAGCTTAGAAATTAAAATAAAATTAGTCTTTAATTCAAGAACATATAAAACATCATGCAATTTACCATTAGGAACATTCACATCTCCAATTGCTTCTACTTTACAAGTATGATTATTAGCAAGTTGAAGAGGAACATTAGACATATCAAGTTGCATAGACTCAAAAACTTCTTTGTGTGAAGTGACATGGTGAGATGCACTTGAATCAATAACCCATTCAAGAGGTTGAGAAACATTAGAACTACAAGTAAAATAACGTCTAGATTGATTCACATTATTTTGAAACTTATTATTATTAGGTTTATTTTGTTGTTGATTATTTTTCTTCATAGGCATTTTCTCATTTTTCTTTTTAAAACAAGTATTTTTCCAATGACCATCCTTATTACAATAAGTGCAATAAGGTATCTTAGAAGAGTTAAAATTTCTAGGATCATTGCAATTATTATAATGAGGTTTAGTATTATAATGTTGTTTAGAATGATGCTTAAAATTTTGCTTAGGATTAGACAAAAAAGCATGTTCATTGGACTTAAGATTTCCAAAATGAATCAACTTAGCTTCTTCTTGTCTTAACAAATTATGAAAAATATCATAAGTTAATTGAGTAGCTAAAGAAGGAATAGCTAATTGAGCATGAATATTAGTAATAAATTGTTGAAATTACCTAGGAAGACATTTTTTAAGAATAATATGAATTAATCTTTAGATCTTCCAATTGTACTCCTAAACCTTGCAATTGACTATTTAAAGCATCAAAGTTTAATAAAAAATCATCCATAGATTTAAAATTAGAGTACTTTAAATATTCAAGTTGATCTTGAAGTTGATTTTTTCTAGATTCATTTGAACTATCATAAATAGTCTTGAGTTTATCCCATGCTTCATAGGCTATTGTACATGTCCCAATGTGAACATATAGTTTAGGTGACATGAAAATACCTATGACGCCAAGGGATTCCTTATTCTTGAGCTTTCATTTTCCTTGTTCATCTTGGGATGCAGACATATCAGATTTCAATTTGGGATCCGTAGCAATATCCAAAAGATGTTTAAAATGAAAAATAAAAGAGATATGAGTTTTCCAAGAATGATAGTGAGAACTAGTTAATTTAATTTCAAGAATTAAAGTTCAAATGATTACAATAAAAAAATCACAACTTTATGAGAAAAATAATAACTATTGTAAATATTTACTTACAAAAAAAAATCCCTCTTGATTGAATTAAATATTTTTAAAATAAATTTGCCTAAATTTAGAACAAAATAAGCTCCTTTAGATAAATTTTTAAAAATAACCTTTTTAAAAAAAAGAATAGACCCTTTTAAATTAATAATATTAAATTTAAAAAAAAATTACATTGTAATTATATAATATTAAATTTAATGAGTTTTTTTTAATTTTAAAAAGCTAATAAATAATAGTTTAATATTAAAACTTAAAAGGTATAAATAAAAATTATATTTCAAAATTAAGAATATTAATTCTTTTATATGTGAATCTTTAAAAAAAAATTATAGAAACCTTTTAATTCTATCTTTATATTAAAAAATATGAAAAAGTAACAAACTTTTAACTAAATCTAAAACTTATTCTTATTTTATAAAAAAATTGATTAGGCCTTTAAAGATTTATTTTAAAAAAAAAACTTTCTTTTGAAGATTAAAAATCATGTGCTTTTAAAAGAAAATGGGTAGGGGAAAAATAAATGGGCAACACTTTGAAGGAAATGGGTAGGATTTTGAAAGAGGGGTGTGAAATAAAGTGCCAGTTTTAAAGAGTGCAAGGCTACAACAAATAGCTCAGAGAGGGAGATGTCAATAGAGGCTAGAAGAAATGGAGGAGAGCAAGAGCGCCAAAGGGGAGCAGAACAGAGGAGGCATCGGTCTGGGGGACATAGTGGGAATGAGGAGAAGTCAGGATGCGGCGATGGCACAGGCTTTGTTGGGCCACAAGTACATAGGCTGAAAAGAGAGTCGAGCACAGACCTATAAGGAACCCTTAAAGGGTTCTGATTTTTTTTATTTTTTTTTTAAATTAAATTAATTTTTTTTATTAGATAAGCAGGGAAGGGCCTTGACCCTTACAAAATGGAAAGAATAGAGCCAAACAGCTCAACAAAATAGACTGGTCCAACACAGCCAAACCGTGAGAAACAACAACCAACACAGGACTAGTCAGAAACAACAAACAAGAAACTATTCAAGGAGCAACACTTGAACCAGGAAAAGCCCTGGAAGGCAAGTTAAATGAAATCATAACTTTCTTAGAATAATGCTTCTTCTTTCTATGAACCATTGTCCAAGGAGAATCAGAAACTGAAATTGAGAAATTTTGAACAGAGGGAGACGACTCCCCTCCAGAGTACCATACAAGAGGAACAACTGATACTTTAGGTGAAGCATCTAAAACCAAGCCTGAAATCGTAGGATTTACAACATCATTTTCCAAAACAGGAGTAGTCAAAGAAGCAGTATTAATAGCATTAGGAACAACCATAACCAGAGATTGCCTCGATATATCCACAAGAAGAGCAACATCCACCATAACTGATTCATGTGACACAAAAGAACCTACATAGGAGAATTTGCAGGGGCAACAAAAGTATTGTTAATCGTAGGAGGAGAAGGAGGCCTTGAGTCTTCATTAGAAGAAGCAGAATCAACAGCAAGGTGTACTGTTAAGTGCTCATAGAGTGAATTCTTCCACTAGGTAGAAGAGGAAACAATGTTGGAGCCATGAGAACAGTCACGGGTCAAGTGACCTAAAACAAAATAGTGTCTGCAGCAAAATGGAAGACCCTTGTAATCCACCATTTGAGACCATGACCAATCATTAACCTACAAAACTACCTCACTGGGTAGAGCCTTTGAAAGATCAACCTCCACTAGAATCATAACAAAGGATGTATGAGTAAAATTCTTGGAAGCCTTATCCACTCTCAAGAACCTATTAATAGCATTACCAATGCCCTCATAGGCAGAGGAGCACCGAAACTATAAGGGAAGATAAGGAAATCTTACCCAAAAAGGCGTAACATCTAAGGGTTCATTCAAAGGATTAAAAGAATAAACCCAAGGTCTAATGGAGAGGGGATAAGAGCCCCAAACCCACAAGCCATAGTCAAGAATAGCTTGTCTATCTTCAAGAGAGATGAAACCAACAACAAAAAAACCCCTTGCAAAAGGGTAAATCTCCATTGAACCATCAACCAGAGGAGACCAATGGTTGGTTATCCAAAGATGCAAATAAGGGAGGGAAGGCCATAAACAAAAAAATATACAAATAAGAGCATTTTTAGAGTAAAAAACAATATTTTCATCAACTTCCTTACCAAGAGAGACATAAAGAGCATTGACTACACAAGGATGCACAAAGCCCTCCCTAATCCTCTTGGACTTCACAACATCAACAAAAGAAGGCTGAGGATAGGCACCCCCACATCAATAGAGTTCAAGGAAGCCTAAACCACACCCACAGCCGCATCCGCACTAGGGAAAGGCAACCCAGATACAATGATTAACTCAACCGTTCTAATTGAGGGCACAACAGAAACTGTACGCTCTGCAACACATGGTTGAACAGATCTAGACTTAACAGGGCCCATGCCACGCTACAATGATGCGGAAACACCAACACCTGTAGAAGCCATCACAGGGAGGGGAGAATTAGAGAGATCCATAATTAACTTGCAATCCAGCAATAGGGGCTATGCAGCCAGGCCGGAGGAATTCAAGGCAGGTGAATTCAAATTCACTGGGTGAGAACCAGAAGCTTCCATCTGATAGTATCTAATAGAGTTTTGGAATTACATCATATGTTAATTTTTAATGTTAATGATTTTTTATGTATTATTTAAAAAAAAAACTTTAGGTTTCTTTATTAATTTTTTTTTTATGAAATTTTTTTTTGATTTTTAAAAACTGAGCTAAAATTATGGTTAGAGTCCAAAAAAAGAAATGAATTTTTTGAAAATATGCAAAGTATAGTGCATTTTTTTATAGATTTAGTCCGATATTGCAAAAAAGATAATAGGTCTACAAAAAAAAACCCCCTTTATTTGAGGATTTCTAAAATTTTGCAAGAAATAAAACATGCATGCAAATTATAATGGATTTTTTTTTTATTTAAATGATATTTAGCAAAAAGCTTGTTAAACTTTATAAAATATTTGAAATCTATAACAACTATAGAAACCTGCACAATAGAATTAGTTAGAAAAAAAAAATCAAACAATAAGTAAAAATAGACTTTGGTTAGTCTCCTCCCCTCTTAGAGTGCCTTGAATAGTGTGCTTAAAAAACTTGGTAAACCTTCAACAATGTAGCTCACAAAAGATTAGTAATACCTTGCTCTGACACCACGAAAGGAAAGATAAACATGAGCAATGGAAAGTACTAACTAATGAGCATTGTTTGAAGGAAAGAGATTGCTAATTAATAGAGAATCCAAACCAAGAACCACCAAAATGCAAAGGAGACACAAGAATTTGATAAGGGGAAAAAATAAGAAAAAACCCCAATATTATTAATGGAGGAAAAATTCCTAAGAATGATACAAAGAGAGAGAGAGCACTTAAACCTTAAGCTTGCTTACTTGAATATGAAGAATGAGAGGAGAGGAACCTCAATAAATAGAGGTGAGAAGAGGAGTTAGAATGCAACTCCCAACTCAATGAATGCCATCATTCATCTGTGTCAAGAACCTCTTAAGGAGGTGGCTACAAATATTACTTAATAAAGGAATTAAAAAATAAAATGAGTCATCCTCACACATGTGTGAGAAGACAAAAAGATAAAAGACTTGTAACCTATTTCCTTTGGAATATTCTTACAAGTTAATAAATAATTACAATTAAAGAATAATCTTTACCAAGTAAAGATTAATCTTCTAACAGTATCTTCGTACATTGTTTCATAATTATAATCCCTGTAAAGATATTTCTGTCATTCTCCTCATCTTCTTATATTTAGTTTGTTGAACCATCATTAACAACTTTAGTCTTCTGTTGGCACTTGGAATTGTCAATTCTAGTCCATCTAGCTAGCTATTCTTGAGCCTAAATCGGCCCATTTTTCTTAATGTATTATTTATCAATGCCTTTTACTTCATTTTTATTTAAATCATCTAGGAGTTCTTAATCCTCATTTTATAGTTTTAGACAATTCAAGAATCCTAAATATCTTTTCTTATTTCACTAGGATAACATTGCATGGTTTATTGTGAGATTCCTAACTCCCTCCTCTTCTCCTCTTGAGGATCACTAGCACAGTCATAGCTAGTTTTCTAAAGTAGATTGTGGATTCAAATCCTATGGATCTCGAGTCTTGGAAAATAGAGATAAATTTATCTACAACTAGTCTTATCCCTCTCAAACAACTTCAATCTATTATAATGGCCAACATGCTTTTAGTTGGCCTAACTATGGCAATTTTCCTTAGCTTAAGCTAGCCATATCTCTAGTTCATACCCAACAACTTTCAAATGACACTCCTAAGGAAAATGGTTCTCTCACTATCTAGGAATTGATTAATTGTAAGTATGTTACTATATATATTTTTTTAAAATCCTAGTGATCATGATCTACCACCTACTAGTGTTGCATTAACTACTTAAGTGTTTGTATTATGTTTGAGTTCAATCCTTTAAAAAAAATTCTTTATTTTGAACATAATCTCACATAGACTTTGAAGGTGTGTCTTTCTACTACTCATATTTTTAAAATATTGTACTATTATCTTTTCAAACAATTTAAAAAAAAAAAAAAATTCATAAAAAAAATTAAATTGTATTTCTTTATAGAAAAGATACATTGTAAATTAAAATAATATTATAATTTTGTAAAAATAAATATTTAAAATTTATTATTGTAAAAAACTTATTACAATACATTAAGTACATTTTAGTTATCATATATACAATTATATAAAACTATAGTAAATTAAATTAGATAATCTAACAAATTTTAAAACTATAAAATATAGTTTTAAATTGGAAAAATAAATGGTCCAATAAGAGAGAATTCTAGGTCTGTTGTCATATATATAACAGTCCAATAATACAAAGGATACCTACATGCAGTCAAAAATAAGGATCTCCCAGGAGAGAAAAATGACACAAAAATAAAAGAATCAAACTGAGTTGGTTTCAACTATACTTGGTTCCTATTCTCATATATTTTTATGACAACTGCAGTTATTAGCATTATTATTTTAATCACTATAAATGAAAATAATACATTAAGATGTTGACGATTTCAAAGTCAAGTACTTGAACCATACACATGTGACACATAATTGTTTAAATTACATAAACTACTTTGAGAATGTATTATAAAACAACAAACTATTCGATGATTGTTGTAGATTGTTAGGAGAAATTGTTCTCTCATTTATATTTTATGAATATGAGGTTGGGGTCTCATGGAGGGGGTTTTCTAAAAAAAAATAGTGGGCATTGTCGATTAAATGGGTGGTCTCATGAATTTTGTAACATAGTTTAAACTTAAAATTTTAAGTTCTTATATTAAATAAATATAAAATAATAAAAAAATCAATTGATGAGAATTTTAAAACTTCATATGATTGACAAATGGCAGAAAAAAGTTAAGCTGGTAGGGAAATTTTTAATCCCACCCCTTTTGCACCCACTTATGTTTTTGAACTAAAAACTAGGAATTGTTATTTTTCATTTTTATTTTTGCTTCATGAGACTCCTTTCTCTTTCAAAATAGATCTCAAATCTCCCCATAGAACCTCACCCTAATTATTTAATTAATTTTCTTCTTCTTTTTGTACTTGAAACACTCTTCTCCATGTGAAAGGTTATTATATTACTTAATTCTTTTTCATAATGATGAGGGAAGCGTTGATCTTGTTTATACTATCTATTGGAACAACATGACCAACCTCCCTCTCTTGTCATGCAAACAACTTGAAACAAGTGACCCTAGCTCTCTCTCAATGATAGATTTCCCCCTGACAAGAACCAAACAAATTGGGAACCTTTACATTTCTATGTGTTTTACAAAATTGGAACCTAATTTGAATTCATCAACTATTCAAGAATTTTAATTCTTTCTAGATGATAAGAAGCTTAATAATGTTTCCATTCAGCCCAAATATCTGCAATCATCAAGTGTTTATGTGCTCACACCTTATGGTGTTAGTAATACTTTGGTATTTCACTTGGAGCAACAAATCGTTCCACATTGCCTCCAATAGCAAATGCTCTTTATATCATCAGAGTGATCGACATCAGCGAGGAACTTTCACTACAGATGGTATGTAAATCAACTCTCTAAATATCATTGAATAATAATGAACATATTTTAACATATAATATGATAATGTCTAGTTGTTTGGAACATTGATTTTTTAAAAAAAATATGGAGTGTTTTATATTTTATTAAGTTATACTAGTTTTTAACTAATTGCTTTATTATTTATTTAATGAATATTTATTAAATTGATTACATCCAAACTTGATCCATCCCAAACTCTTCAATTATTTAGAAATAGGTTGGAATTTGAATATTTTAATTTTATTTCATGTATAAATATATCAAAAGGTTTTCTATCTAGTACTTGTTCATATACCTTTTTCAGGGATATTTAATCCCCTAACATTCCATGTGGTAATATTTATTTCTCCTTAACAGAGGGGACTCCTCCCTTAGAGCTTTGATTGCATTTTTTAATTGTTGATTGTGTTAGAGCCAAGATAGACTGGTCAAGTGATGGCACTTGGTTGAGCTGCAAAAGTCATTCAATTGTATGCTCTACAATAGTTAGAAACTGAAAGCAATAACTCAATTGATTGAATTGAAGTAAAAAATGGAATGAAGTATAATTGGCTAATATCTTTTATGAGGAAGATTTGCATATAGCTTAATGAGTTTGAGTCACTATAGTAGTGGTTAACTCAAGGTGGCAAGAATGCCCCACCAAGTGGAAAATGAGAACTACCACACATCTTTGAAGAGTTCAACCAACTCTTCAAATAACACATCACCACCTAAGATGGCTTAACACATAAAGTAGAATAAAAAAATTAAATAATTATTATTCTACTCTTAACACCCCCATTTATGGTTAGCTTAGGTGGGTACATAGATGGATGGGTCTTGACAACTAGGCCTGATGAGGTACTCATGTACAACAAAAATCTCCCATGAAGTGGAGAAATGTAGAAAACCTTGTGGGAAAAAACTACCCTCCAAAATGAAGACGATAACAAGAAATTACAATGATTAAAGACTGTGAAGTCCCCCAAAAAGATGATGCTCAACTTCTCCTTGTGATCTTCTATTGGAAATAACCTTTTGATGCTCTCGTTGAAGCGCCCCTGACTTTTGATAAAATAGGAGATAGTGGAGGAGATGAATTCTTCATACTAAAAGTAGAAGAATGAATCTGTGAGTATGAATCTGATGGAGCAAAGTGGGAAAATCTATAAATATGAGAAATATGATCAATCTTATCCATTGCAAAAATATGCTTGCTCTATGAATCTTGAATTGTCATTGAAGTAGATGTAAACTCAACTATCTTTCCAAAATTTGAAAGTTGATAAATGAAAAGAATATTGTTGACTAATTCACTAAAATGCATCTAGATAAATAGTTTAATTTATTTCATCTCCATTATTGTTTTATTTGAATGTTGGTTCCATTTGAACTTTTACTTTCATTATTTACATCTAACTCATTGTATAAAGTTCAAAATGAAGATCAATGAAACAGAATCATGGTAAACATCAACATGAATAAAAAAGACATTTAGACTATTAACAATAATAATTTTGAAAAAAGAGAAATATATTTCAAATCGATCGAAACCATTTGGAAGGTGCGGCAGAATCTAACATGGGAGTCTAAAATACATTAAAAGGGAAGTCGATATCAAGTCAACTTACGTAAACCATACGACACGGAAAAGTTATTATTGCCCTTTTTTTAATTACATAATTAATTATAAAACCCCGTAACAAATAATTAATATCGCCCATTTCCTAGAGAATAGCCAAGAAATTCTTGGCTTTTAATTTTTGTTTTTGGCTATGGCTCTTGATAATGATTTGGAATTGTCACATGTAAATAGCCGGCATGGTGCTTGCAAGCAATATCGATGACAAGTTCAAACCCCGGAGAACTACTCTACTTCGGAGATATAGCCGAGAAATTGCTTGCTTTGGTTTATACTTAATCAATATTCTTATGCGCTTAATTTTCGTTTCCTATTTATACTTGAGACTTTGAGAATGCAACGCTATTAGGTTACCTAGTTGTTTTTCATAATGATTCGGAAGACGTTGAGTTTGTTGATGATTTTGGCTGCAATTTTTGCTTCTCCTGTGTGTACTCAACCTGGTAAGCCTTAAAATTCTGATCAGCCTTTTCGGGTCCTTTCTGGCTATATTCTGAAATACAAATCTCTGATATGTGTCAATAACATTGATAAATGTTTGCAGGATTCATTAGCTTGGACTGCGGAGGCAGTGAGAACTATACAGATGATGCTGGAATAGAATGGATGCCAGATGACGCTTACATCAACTCTGGAGAAAAATGGGATCTTTCAATTCCTGGTGGAAAACAATCAAGACAATTGAACAGCTTGCGAAGTTTTCCCGAGACAAGAAAAAGTTGTTACCAGTTAACACCAGTGGAGATTGGAAGAAAATATCTACTACGGGGAACATTCGCTTATGGGAACTATGACAATCGCAACTTGCCTCCCCAGTTTGATCTTCTTCTGGACGCCGATGTTTGGGATGGCTTGTCATTTAGTGATTCAGGCAGTTATGTTGTTCAGAAGGAAATCATTTTCATGGCAAATTTCGATCCTACCCATGTTTGCCTTGCCCGAGGCAATGAAAGTAAAGGATTACCCATTATTTCTTCTTTGGAACTGCGACCTCTCAATCAAAGCATGTATTGGCCTGTCAACTAAACTAATTCACTTTTAAGGCTGGAGAACAGCGATTTTGGGGCGCAAGTACTTGACAAGGACATCAGGTGGGCTTTCTATGTTCTAAATAATTGAAATTACACAATTATAAATTTACGTGCTTTTCCCTCTATACGGTAAAAATATTATATAATTGTCTACCAAATAGACAATTTAAAAGTACATTTAAAATTTTTTATTCATATGAATTTTTATTTTTTTTAAATCTTTTTCATCTTATAATTAGAAAAATGTCTAATGCTGTATTTATAATGATCAGATATCCAGATGATCCATTTGATAGACTTTGGTCTCCTAGTGTAGTAGACTTTCCTAATATTACAACTGGAATGAAAGTAGCTAGCGGAGTTCCTTCTGACCAACCTCCATCCCTTGTCATGCAAACAGCAGAAACAAGCTACCCTAACTCCCCCTCAGTAATGGACTTGCCATATCGCCGAAGTAGTCGAAATGGGGTCCTTTACATATCAATGTATTTTGTAGAATTCCAAGCTGATTTGAATGCAACGAACATTCGAGAATTTGACTTGTTTTTGGACAATAAAAAGCTTAATGATGTTCCTATACAGCCTATGTATCTCCAGTCATCAAACTTATCTTTCCTCATACCTTATGGTATTACTAATACTATGGCATTTCGCTTGCAAGCAACAAACCGTTCCACTTTACCTCCAGTAACAAGTGCTTTGGAGTGGTATCGCCAAAATACTCAACGTCAACAAGGAACATTTACATCAGATGGTATGTAATTCAAATCTTCAAATATCACATAAATGACAATTATGAGATTTTAAAATTTAAACCTTTTTCTAAAAATCTAGAATTTCATATGTTTATTCTCTTCTATTGTCTAACATTAGGCTCAAAATTTACCTTTGGTTAAAGATGTTAGGTACTTGAGAAAGAATAATTGCCTATATTTTTCAAAACATGCACATAATGAACAAAATAAAGGTGGGCTGTATGAAAGATCACAAGTAAAAATATTTGATATTTGATATTGATACTTGATAAATTGTGTGTCTGACTGATTCATTTATAGAGATTATCAATGATAGAATTTCATAATAAACAGTATCAATTAGTATTTACTATTTATATTTTTCTAAAATTTCACAATAACTCCTACTTTTAAATATATGCACAAGTAACCACATCGAATTACCCTATAAAATATACTTCCTCTTTTCTAAATTATTTAGGCTTCTTTTTAATTTGAAAAATTTGGTAGATGGTTTTTAATACAATATTAAAAAATTGTGCATTAAGTGTGATAGAATATGAATAAAATTACAAGAAAATATGATTTATGTAACATTATCATTTAATTTAATTATAATATGACATCTAATTTAATTATTTTTTAATTTTGAAATTATAGTAGAAGCATTAACCATTATTCAACAACAAATAAACTACACTTATCCTGGTGATCCATGCTTGCCTTTACAATATTCATGGGACTGGGTAGCTTGCAGTGATCATATATCACCTAGAATCGTAAACTTGTAAGTGATACTTACAATTTTTAGTTATTTCATTTAACTACACTTTGTTATCTTAATTTGATGTTTATATCTGTCCATTGTTCAGGAATCTATCCAAAAAAGGCTTAACAGGTAGTATTCCTGCTAATATTAGCAGTCTTACAGCATTGGAGATTATGTAAGTTTTATTTCGAACAAATTTCATAAAAATACAATCATTTGATTAATAAATATAGAGGTAACATAAATATAATATATTTATATTACATTTAAAAATTGAAGACACAATTGAACTGCTCGATCATAGGTTGACTACCTTTTTAAGCAATGGAACAGGCAAGAGATAACCTCTCAAACACAAATATGTTCTATTTATTTAATTTTGGCAGCAAACGTGCAGGCCACTCTCATATATGGTCCATTCTTGATATTTAACTTTTAGGATCCCTTGTAATGTTTCATAGCCCTTAGTATTTCCAAGTTCCACCGTCTGCCTCATTTTCTTCTTTTGGAGCAGATAAGGGAGTATGAGGATAAAGGTTTAGAGTTATTCCAAAAGGGAACCAACTGTTTGCTTACTCTCCCAATAATAAAATTTGTGTATGTTTTTCCAGTCAACTGTTTGCTCACTCTCCCAATAATAAAATTTGTGCATGTTTTTCCAGTGATCTGTCTGACAACAGTTTAAATGGAACAATACCTGAATCGCTGGCTACTTTGACAAACTTGAAGAAACTGTAAGTATCTTCTTGAAACTTAAAAAATCAGGAACTCTTTGTTCTCTTAGTTGCGCTACAGTTTTATCTCGAGGATTTATTTGACTTGTTATGGAATTCAGGTACAAGCTAATGTTTCTTGAATGTAAACGTCTTTTTTGATTGAAACTTTCTTTCAGTGATTTGGAGAAAAACGACCTCACGGGAACAGTGCCCGCAGCTTTCTTAAGTAAAAACCTAAATCTGAGGTAAAGTCTAAAAATCTATTACAATGAGAAATCTTTATTACAGTATTGTGGGTCATTTTATTTGGTTAGAAACCTAACAGTTAGAACTTTAGATTCTGATGATTTCAGATATATTTGTTTTTTAGTCTTTTAGGAAATGTGCATCTCTGCTACGAAGGCAACAATTATTGTAGAAAGAAATCCACAAACAAAGGTTTGATTATCGGTTTGGCTATTGGTGGTGGCATAGCACTATTCATCGGTTTCTGCAGTGCCGTACTAATTGTTCACAGGAATCGTAGAAGAAGAGAAGCTACAGGTTAGTATGCTTGTTTGACTTCCTCATTTTTCTTTCGGCACTACCCACGGGATGAAATCCTTGTAATAATGAAAATATCGTCTGGCTACAGAATCCCCGATTGCCCGAAAGCCGAAAATCCTAATCGAGCCAATTTCCAGAGAATGCAGTTACAAAGAGGTCAAAGAAATGACTAGTGATTTTAATAAGCAAATTGGGGAAGGAGGATTTGGACCTGTATTCTACGGCCGCTTAAAGAACGGACAGGAGGTAGCCGTCAAAGTATGCTCGGAAAAATCTAAGCAGGGGACGCATGAATTTACTACGGAGGTTTGACTAATTCTCTGCCGAATCGGGCTTTAACAGGATTTCCATTGCAAAGCTCTATAATTTGGTATCTAATTTCTTCTTGAATAAAAATGTGTTTGCAGGCTGTCTTGCTTTCGAGAGTACACCATAAAAATCTTGTGTCTTAACCGGGTTATTGCTGTGAAGGAGCACACCGAATATTGATTTACGAGTTTATGCCCAAGGGAAACTTGCATCAACTTCTCCATGGCAATCTTCTGATCCATTTTTCTTCTTAAGTGACACTTATAATTTAGCTGTGCCAAGTCCAAATTTCAGATGGTTGACTTAACTATGCGTAAAAGCCTTTTAGGTCCCAAGATTTAGGATACTACTCATGTAAGTAAAACAATGGTAGACTGTCTATACTCGAGCAAAAGCATTAACTACCACTGATAAAACGGGCGAGCAATTGATTGGAAAGCTTTCCTGCCAATTTTTTTTTCTTCTAAATTTGAACATGCATGATACAATTACAGATACATTGAAAATGAAATGCCAGGTTGCCTAGTCAACTGATGATATTTCTACCATGCTTACAGGATCATCTCCAGCAAAGCAGTGCCTTGACTGGAGAACAAGACTTGACATAGCTTTAAATGCAGCTAAAGGTAGATTCCATTGCTCGATACAACACAAGACATTTATTATTTCGATTTTATTTATGGAATAATTGATAATGTGATAATTAGGATTGGAGTACTTGCACTCTGGATGCAAACCTCAAATAATTCACAGAGATATCAAATCGTCCAATATATTACTAAGCGAAAGAATGGAAGCAAAAATAGCAGATTTTGGGCTGTCGAAGGATGGACCAGCTAGTGAAGCAACTCATGTTTCAACGGTTGTGAAGGGCACATTTGGCTACCTTGATCCACGGTAAATTAATTTATGTTATTTTTCTACCGTTAATAATTTATATAGAATAAATTAGAACAGATATGCTGAGAGTGTTTTCCTTAAACAGATATGCCGACACTGGGAACTTAACAGAAAAAAGCGACGTATATAGCTTCGGCGTTGTACTTTTAGAGATCATGTCAGGGAGAAAGCCTATTTGTAAGAATAGTTCGAGTGGAGCGAGTAACATTCTGAGACGGGTAAGCACAATGACAGCACTACTATCTAAAGACATCGAAATCATTCAATCAAGAAAACAAAAATGTTGCAGTTAGATTAAGTGATACTGATCTGTGTTGCTGCAGTCAAGGTCGATGATTTCTCAAGGACATATTGAGAGCTTGATAGATAAAGATGCAGGGGACAACTTTCATTTGGGTGCAATGTCTAAGCTTGCAGGGTTAATAATGTTGTGTACAGAGGAGCAATCAAATGACAGGCCCACCATGAGCCACGTTGTAAGTGAACTGAATGAAGCTCTTCAACTACTTCATAGAACATGTAGGGGAGAGGATGGAGTAGCAGTCCACCCTAACTACATTCCCATTACTGTAGAATTCTCATCCGCAACCGTAGACACCTCCGTTCTCTCTGCCAGATAACATAGTGATATGGTAGCAATAGTCATTGTTCCCCTTCATTCACATTTTCGGGAACGGTCTGTTAATGTCAGAATAAACAAGTCTGCACAGGCACTTTTATTCATATATGTTTGAGATAATTGCACATCTAATATTTATATATATTTCTGTGTTGTAATTTATAAAAAATGTATTAACAATAGTTTTGGCAGTTGGAATCTTAGAAGGTTTCACGATGAGGTAGTTAACTATGTATGTAGTACTTTGGCAATAAGAGTTTGTTGTGATTCTATGTAAGTATATAGTGCAATCATTTTTAAGAAATAATATTTAATTCAGTTTCTGTATTTTTTTTTTATGTGTGAAGTACTAATATAATTTTGTCATGATATCAGAGCTAGGTTAAGCATGACTTCATCATGGCATTGTCCAAGAAAAAGTGGGCATCTTAAGAATTAATCCTCATAAGAAATGAGTAGTGTAGGGTAGATATAATTTGTTATATATAGTAGCAAAGTGTGGGTAATTAGTTTAAGAGTTCAAGTTTCTAAAGTCGTCAAGGTAAAAGAGATTTGTAAAAAAAAAGTCTATCATTAGTTAGTTGTTTTTGCTAATGTTCATTGGTTGGATTTGAAAAGTGTGAAGAGAAAGCTGAATAAATCATCATAATAAATATTATGTACTAGAAAATTCAAAGTAATTTTGAAAAGGTTGTTAAACATAAATATAGGTTTCTTGGAATGCCTCCATTTAGGTGTTGGAAGAGAAGAGGTGTTTGAGGTTTCAAATGAGTAGTATTTTGATATAATAATTAAGTAGATATTTGGTTGTAGAGAGAGTGTTGGAGATAACTACACAACCAACATCAACATGCTTGTTTGTTGTAGATAGGGTGTTGGAGATAATTGAACATCCAACATCTACATGTATTTATGCGCTATCATGAACATGTGTTAGTAATAATGCTAACAATTATAATTTTAGAGGTGACCAAATTAGATAATTGAATATCCATAAATCACATATTATTATCATGTTTAATTGCTTGATTATAAAAAATTAGCATATTTCTATAATTATATAATGTAATCATTCAATTAATAATATACAATCCTATATATATATATATATATATTTCTTCTAGATACTACTATTATCATTTCTTATAATTTTATCATTATATTTGGTATCAAATTAAAATAGTCTAGAAGAAAGAAAACATAGAGACATAATTGAAGCCACACACACTTTGTTTTGTATTTCACTTCAAAAGTATATTTTTCTTAGTTAAAAGAATTAGCTTGGATGTTATGGATGTGAAGGATCATATACATAGTCTAAATGTTTTTGATAATAGAAGCAAGGGAAAAGGCCCTTAAACCCAACCAAAAAATGAACCAAGCCTACCAACCAGTACAAGAACCACCACAAAATAGTAGGGGAAAAAAATAGACCAACACCCTGCAACAAAACTGCCTCCCAACCAACATAGCCTAAATGTTTTTGATAAAGGAAAACACAGGTTTTATAGGGACACGAAACCACCAAGTTTACAACAAAAGAAAGAGAAGGACAAATAAGTCCAGCAGAATAAACATGATGCAATAAAAGAAAAAACTAGATAAAGCAGCAGCCAACCAAAAAAGGCCAGGAAGGTCAATAAAAAAAACCATCCCAAACACAAGCCAAAAGACCAGTAGAAACTAACCCAAAGTCTTCATAATAGACTCAGTCTCTGCCTCCAAGTCCTGCATATCCTAAAAACCCTTCTTGAAAGTTTGAATCATCTGTGGTGTAGGGGATGCCTTCCTTTTTAGATTAGCCCTAGTTCTCTTTGAAATCCCAATGTTCTCTTCCTGGTTTTTATCTTTCACCTCTTCCAAATCAACAACCAAGGACCCCTATTGAGCTTTATCCAGTTTTTCAGTCATAGCGTTGATAATGATGGAATTATGTCTTTACATCCTATTGTTCTGTTAAACAATTATCTTCACAGTATTTTTCATTTTTTCCAAATCTATTTCAATCCTTTTGTCCTTACCTACATTGTCCTGGATCTCTTTACTAGCAATGTAATCTTTATGCTCTACATCCTTCTTGCATAACACAAAAACCTTAGCTCCCATTTCTTCCAATTTACTCTGGAGGGCCCAGTTTTTTTATTTTCAGGTCATTAATTTCATGAAAGACCCATTTCGACATTATGAAATGGTCCACAACATTATTCCTAGCTATGCCCAGGAAATTAGTAGAGGGTTCCCTATCATGATTGAAGCAACTTTTAGCAGGGTCAGAGGCTCCAGGGGATCCAATTCTAACATCTCTTTCTATCGACGGGATAGCAGAGGACAAATTGTTGTTAGCGCCAGAATCCTCAGAATCAAGAGAATCTTTATAATACGAAACAAGGTTTTTGATAGGTAGATTCTTTCTAGCACCTTTGGTTTTAGGAGTAGAGCTTCTAGGCTTAGAAGTACGAAAAACTTTAACAGATTGGGGATTATGGATTTGAGTTTTCTTGCTAGTCTGGATGGAGGGCGGACTTAGGACCATCCTCACCAGACTCAAATTGGGTATATTCCCCAAACAAATAGGTTATGTATCATCCTCCTTGAACTCCGGAGAGGCATCCAATTTAGTAGGGGCCGACATATTTTGAAAATGTTAAAAAATTAACCTAATCAAACCAATATGTAATATAGGATATCTTTTTGGGTTTTTCTTATGGTCTTCCAGACTCTTTCTTAAGGAACAAAGAAGATAGTAGGGAAGAGAAACTCTGACCTTATAGAAAAAATGGTTGAGCAAGGAAAAATGATAGTTGTAGACCCTAGTGAAACAACCATCCAGGGTGATATTCTCCATGATGACGCGAATAACTTTTCTTCGGAGAGCTTTAATGCTGTTGACCTCAAAGTAACTATTAGAAACTTTCACCAGTTTCAATTTTTCCTTGTCTTTCTTCGGAAATCTGACCACCACTTCATCAGAGAAAACCCTGTCATGGAAAATTTTGTGTTCTTTAGTGGACATACTAGTCACTTCAGCTATGAGATTTTCATCAAGCTTAACTTTCTTACCAAAAAGGGTTATTTTCCCATTGTCCTAATTCCTCTCAAAATACACTGTAGCTTCTTCATTAGACCCATGGAGTTTTTCTAGAAAAGGGAGTAAACCCCCACTTTTAAATTTATTCCAAGCTTTAGTGTTTCTTGTGTGCATCTCAAAGTTGTTCGACTCAACTCTTTTTCTATCTCCTCCCATTTTAGCTGTAGACACAAAAAATTGACATTAGTCACTTAATTAAATCATATTCACTCATCAATTAAATAAATCAAGTTATATTTAATCAATCTCCTAAAGGTTATTAAATAAATCAATTAATCTTCTAAAGATCTCTATTTAATTAAATTGATCAAAGTTATTTAATTAAATCTCTAATGATCAATTTCTTCTCATTTAATTTAAATAAACCCAAATATTTAAGTTGAATGTCATAATCAACTAGTCATCATCTGAGTTAATCTAATCCTGATTAACCTAATCGAATCACCCATCACATCCTCTAGCTTCTCCCACTTGCACAAATAAATCAATTTATTGATTTATTAATTCATCATTTTCCATCAACATGGCATCTTTGAGGAATATTGCCTCAAATTTGAATTCAAAAATAAGTTTACATGTACATCCAACAAGGAATTTATGAGCTCTTACATGGATCTTGCACAAGTCAAACTTAGTATTTATCTCATCTTGTGATCAAATTCAAAATTGAAATCCCCCCTCTTTGGCACATTGACCAAAATGTGCTCATTCCTTAACCTATCACAAGTTGACAAGTGGCTTCATCTCATTGGTCAAATCTTTATCCCACATTGCTCTATTTTGAGCACTCTTAGCATTTGACATTTTATAAATAGAAGGCTTTATTCTTCAAAAAATCCTCCAAAATCTCATGCAAAGTCACTCTCTTCAATTGAGAACTAATTTTTCCCACCTCATATCATCTTCAAAGCAATTTCATCATATAGCTTATCTAAAGGGGTTGGGAAAGGGCTATTTTCCACATCAAAATAGCACCAATCTCCCCATAAGATCAAGTGTTTGCTTTGTTTAAGAATAAGGAATAGTTGTTTTCGGTTGTATTTGCTCAAGTATTTCATCTTTTTCTTTGTTCTTTAACAATGCAAATAGATTTTATGGGGAATTATTATTCTAACCTTGCATGTTGATGTAATACTTTGATTGATTTTCTTTGCTCATGCAAGATGGAATCGGGGTTCACATTTTGGTGCCCACCGTGGCCCAGAAATATATTTGTTGTTTCTGTTCTTGTTTATTTCAAATATTAGATAGAAAACCTTACGTTTTTTATAGAAAACATAACGTCTTTCTTTGCTATCCATATAAAACATAAGTCTTTGTTTTCTCTATTACCAATCACATAAACTGCAAACTTTATTTGCTTTATTGCTATTTGAAAAAGTCATGATGATCGTGTAGAAAATTAGGAGCTTGAAGCCATCGCTATCTTCTTTTCTTTAGCATGGATTTGAGAGATGTGTTTAATCAATGGTCAATGTTCTTGCTAATTGTTAGCAACTCACATCATTGATCCACAGATCTAATTTCTTGTTTAATGTTATAAATTTTGTGCTTTTAAGCTGTCTTAACAAGTTTCTTTTGTAATTCTTCGCACGCCTTGGCTCAGCTGGGGCATCATCGAAATGGTGCAAGGCATTGGAAGGAACCAACTCTTCCCTCTGTAAAATTTGGTGATATTAATATGTTATCTTGCAAATCTTACAGTCAAAGATAGGGGGGAATGGTGATCCCCGTGTGTAGAATGCACAAAGTTTAATCACTCTTTGTAGGCTATGTATGGCATATGGAGGCCATGATTTTAATTGAACAAGTGATTCAAATGATGGGATTGCAACTACTAAGGAGGAGTACTGATGGCAACGTAGGGATATTAGAATCCCAACATTTGAAGAACATGTACTGAAAATTCTCTCAAGACTAGGTGTATCTTGTTCTCCACTGCAATCAATAGTTGGCGTACCTGGTATTGCATTGATAGTTGGCGATGATAGTGAGAAAGGCTTAGTGGAAACCATTAGACAATCGAATAAGAAAAATATAATTATTTCCATTCTAATTATCATATTGTAGGTCGTTTATCTTTATTTCTCTATCGCATCTTTCTTGGTAACTACCTGCTGCTTTGCTACCTTGTCATTCCTCAGCGATTTCTCCTTCATTTCCATTTCATTTTTACATCATCACCTTCTAAATTGTTATTTCTATCAGATGAAATAAATTCCAATCTAATATTTTGATAAAAGGTGGCAATGATATAGGCTTTTAGAGCTTGAACATCGGAAAGGCTATTATGTTTTTCAAGATTCAGCTTCTGTAAGTGTTTCTTTTCTCTTCAAAATAATAGAGGAGCGTGTAACTATGTCTGAAAGTTGTTGGCTGCAATAAAATCTTTTTGAAGTGTGCTTGGACTACTCTCAGTTAATGTTGTCTCTATCGCTATCTTATAGGAAGGTAAAGTCTTGTGCACTTGGCTCAACAATCAACGATCAATAAAATCAAAATGTTGATAGGTAGAGTCTCCATATAGATAAGTTAAAGAAGAATACCTTCTTAGAAATTGGGTTTGTTGTAAACACTTAACTTGTAGAAAGAAGTATAGTTGTCAGCTGCATTAACTTGAAAATCTCTAATGTCTCTCAGAAGATTTTGTTATGTGACAAGCATGTGGGAAAATGAGTAAATCACACTGACATTCCTTGACTATTGTCCTGCCTTACTTTCTTTACTTTTGTGGGGCCTTTTAAAAAAAAAATCTTTTAAAAAATCTTTTTTTTTATTTGATTTGATAATCCTCATTGCCGGCTAATGTCTAGGGACCTGGATTGCGTGTTTGGACCTTGCCTTTCTTTCCTGATCAGTAATCATGCTTAAAATTAGTGCCTTATTTTTAAAGGCTTCCCACTGCTTGATTGCATACCAACTAATAGATTAAGCAATCCTTGGGGGTCCTCAAATCTACAATGCTCCTTCTCATTGATTTGGTTTCCTCTGTATTGTTGCCATGAATATCCAAAAAGGGACAGCTGCAGTGCCAACACAGTCAGATTTTATGGAAGAGAGCAGTCAAGCAAGAACATATAAGGAACGTTTGAGAAAACTTGGTATAGTTGATAGAATGGAATGGTAGGTTAATCCTTGATAAGACAAAAAAATGCTTTGCTAGGTGTTCAAAACATTTGAGATCATATTAAATATTTTGTTTCAGTCTATGTTAGAGGTCACGCCTTCACTAACCAAATAAAGTTAGTAATTAGCATAGAAGGGATTTTATTTTTTGGGCTGCTGCTCGACCAATAAAGGTGAAGTAATGTGACAACATTTAAATTAGGTGCCACAGTCAATGTCAAATTTCACATTGTTTGATTGATGGTACAAGCAAAAAGTTCATGTGAGTGCAAGGACCCCAGTATTTGAGAGCAGCCTAGTCATATATCCTAGCTGTTTCTTTTTCATTTTCAGCCTTTACTTGCTTGTTTCGATAGCTATCATGCAACATTCAAAATATCATCATAGTTGTTACTTTTATAGGATCAATTTGGTCTCCAATGCTTAGATTTAATCAATATTTTGATCTGTATTGATTTACATACGAACATTCTAGTTGCTTGCGTGTTGAAGGAAATAATATATTCATTTCCTTTAAGCATTAAAAAAAGGTTTTTGACATTCTAGAACGCATTAAGTTTGCACACATTGGATATTGGACTTTTAATGTGACATCGAGAGAGTGGCAGTGACTTCAATGAAAAGAAGAGATAGGAAGAGCTTCAGTACTTCATGTCTTTTTAGATATGAAAACAGGGCCATTGGAATGAGTGCAATTTCTGCTTATTGAAATCTGGTTAACACTCTTTATTTAATGCTGCTTATTGAAATCTGGTTTAACACATTTATATTTTTATTTCAATCTGACTGCAATTCATATGGTTGTGGTGTCTGTTTAATCTACCTCTACGAGGAAGTCCATATTAAATGTTCCAAATACAAATTTAAAGTCTTTAATATTTATGATCATTACCTTGTTTTTAATACAGCTGACCAATTGATTCAATTTCAAATGCATTTGTTCTTTAAATGCTAAACTATTTCTCTAGCACAAGTTGCAATTATAATAGGTGAATGTGGTAGACAACTTGCAGTGGAGACAACATGTCTAGTTGGGATCGTGATACAAATACTCTGGTTGAAAACCAGAATTAGTGCATTGTTATTCTTTTCATTTATAAAAGGAGAGACAATTTTGTGATTATACAATTAAAACACCATGGTTTTTCTTTTAAAGATTCTCATTTCTCATTTTAAATATTTTTTACTTTGTAATGTTTACAGGAGCTTGCATAACGAATTGGTTGGCATCAAGAATCAAGCAAAAGCAATCAGATTAGAGTTGAAGAAAACTGAGCATTTGAACTTGAAATCGACAAAGCATTTTTAAATGCTCAAGGCTTCCATTTTCTGCTTTCGTTTTTTTTTTAGACTAACTCACTTCTTTTGGGCTCTTAAAAGGAATATTTTGATTTTTGTGACAAAGGGGCTTAAAAAGAACTTAGTCAAACTCACTAGTTTTTCAATTTTGGAGTAACAAATTGAACAATCAAATCTTCATATTTCCTTTGGTGCTTAAAACGAATCGAATCATTGCTTTGAAGGATAAAATGAATGTGTATCTTTATTGTTTTGTAATTATTTATAGAATTTAATATGATCAAAAGACGTATGCGCTTCTCTCACACCTCACAATGATCTTGAGAATCAAAAGGCTTTTAGTGACATTAAATTGTGTAATTAATTACCCACACACTTCATTTTGGGTTTAAATTGAACAAAACACTTTGCGAGTGTGAGTAAACCTATTTCATATGTTCTCCCTTTGTTTCTAAATGAAGGTTGATCGAACTATGAATATGTTTACTCACTTTTTTCTATCTTAGAGGGCCTACCTTGGGGAAAAAGTACTCACCCAAGGGAATGACGCAACCGGTAACACTCTAAATCCAAGAGTATTTCCAACTGGGATATAAATGTGAGTATTGGAGTAAACGCCAGTATCACGTGGTTGGCTCTGATGAGATGGATCTAAAAAGGGACTCTCACCATATGGGTCAATCTCCATGAACGGAGAGTCTGAAGTAAAACCCTTGTTTGTAGCAACCAACTAGTCCATCCAACGAGTTTATCAAAGTGGTGCATTGGAACTTAGATTCCAAGAAGTTACTTGCCATGTTCGATCTTGGTTAAAATATAGAGGTTAAGACTTCATTCTTAACATACCTTTATATTTTTTTCCTTGATTGCATGTAAAATCATCTCTTCTACTATGAAGGGCATGAGGCAAGCCCACCGAGAAAAATGTACCAATTGAGCTAGGATGTTATATTGCTTGTGAGTCAGTTTGAAAATGCAATGCTTGGATCCAAAACATTGAAACCAACATTAAACAAATCATTCAAATTTCAAACCCTTTAGGAGAAGCAAATATCCTTGAACGAATTCACATGCCTTTGCTTGCCCTTGGGATTCATGTCCTTAGAGGTTTCTAGGAATTTGGATTTCATCTCAATTTGCTCCTACTAAGGTCAAGATTAGGAAACCTTTGCCTTGATTTCCTCAATTTCTGCATAATTCATTTGTGGGATAAAAGAAAATTAAGACATAGACATTCAGTTTGAAAACTAAACAAGAAGTGTGTTTGTGGTAAAAGCAAGTCATTAACCAAGATTAACTCAAATTGAACCCCACACATGTGCTTTTTTATCTTTTTATCATCTTTTCGAGCAAACATTGGTCTTTTGGTTTGAATTACTCTTAGAGAAAGGCATGTTCTTCACTATCTTGGAATCGTAAACAAGTCCTTCTTAGGTTCATTTAGGATCCAATGAAACACTTCATTCATTCCAAACATTTATCATCCCATCCCACCAAACAACTTTAGAGCTTTGGAAACATCATTCTAGACTTGGGTAAATCATCAAAATCAAAATCACCTTGTTTAGTTAGAGCTATGGGAATGCATCCTTTCTCATACCTCTAGTTAAATTAGCACCCCTTTGAACAAGTTCATCCTAACACAACATCTAAAATCTTAGGGTTTACAAGTTCATTATCCAATCAAACTAATCAAAATCAAATCCTAAGTCTAGCATTGATCCAAAGTTCCTAAACGTTCAACACCCATATCATTCACCCCTTTCATCATTCATCTCATCATTGGTCCTAAACACCTTAGAGGTCAACAAGGTCAAAACACAAGAAGAACATGGAATATAAACTTGATCCATACATCATGAGTAATCCAAGTCAACTGAACTTTCAAAGCCTTACAATGCCAATTGATTTTCAAAATTCATATTTATACAATCCATACATGGGATCATTATCTCCTACAAACATCAATGGTACAACAAATGTGAGTATGCCTAGTCAAAATATTTGAACACCTTTCTCGATGGTAGACCAAAATCCAAACCTACAAGTCTTTCAACTGAACAATCAATGCATGAGCCTTCAAATGAACAACATCATCCCATAAAATCCCCACATGCCAAATGAGAATGTACCAAGTACAACTTTACCAAACATGAATGTTTTGAGTCCAAACTTGGTAAACATTGGGATAAATATGTTTGCGAATCACTCAAATTTTGTTCAAAGTCGAAACACGATGATAACGACTCCATATATTAATCCAAGTCAAGGCAACACCATGCAAAATCAAAGTTACCTAAATCAAGGCAATGCGATTCCCAACACCAACAATGTTCAATTTCAACCTATCATACCAAATCTGAACACCATCCCAAATCAGAACGTTGTCCAAAATCAATTTTTCCATGATCCCATTCAAAAACCACAAGTATGCATCCCAAATCTGCTTGAACAAAAACCAAATCAACTATATCAAGGGAGTCAAGATCTAAATCAAGTCAAATTTGGCAAGATCAAATTGCTACACTTACCAAAATAGTTAAGTCATTGTGCCAAGACTTATCTCCATCACCATTACCCATATCAACATCATTCCTTGGTTTAGGGCTTCCCCCTTTACCTAGCACCAATCACTCCATCCAAATCAATCCACATAACACCAATCAAGCCATCACATCAAATCCTTTGAATATACCATCAACATCGCACCAACAGATGGTATCTAATAAAATGACAACATCAATCCCGACAAATGAAAATATGGTCTCCCAAGGACCTATCACCTCGGTCATTCTGACCATTCCTATCACCTCGATCACTCAAACCACCCCTATCACACCCATCACATCTCAACCCCTCACTACCATGATTGCTCCAAGTGTATCTCAATGACTTTTCACTACATCCAACACAATTCCAAATCAACCACCATTACCACCAAAACCAAACGCAGTAAGATAATATAACATTACGCTAAAAGCTCACCAAGCCTACCAAATGGCCATCCAACAATATCTAGCCACACAACAAGCCTCTCAAGCTAGCCAGGCCTCTCAAGCTTCCCAATAAGCACAAGCACAAACACAAAAAATGATAACTATTAAGAACAAGGATCAAGATCAATCCACCATTGAGCACCTTGAAACTATGTCTACTTCATCTAATGATCAAATCAACATACATCAAGAGTCACTTCTCAATCATGATCAAAATCCACCAACAAAAACAAACAATGATCAAATTCAAGAAATGTCAACATCACTTGACTCTATGGTTGAAGACATTCACAATCTCTCCACCACAAATGTTGAAAACAATGTTCAAGACCTCTCAATTAAGGAGCATAATGAAGATGGTTTTACTCCACCCAATGATTAACTCAACATACATCAAGAGCCACTTTTTAGTGATCTATTTGAAGGAGTGTTAGGATTATTTGATCCTATTGACATAATGCACAATCCGTTGACCTATGATCATGTTGAAAATGTCTCTACATCACCTTATGAGTTAGGGGACATATCTCAATAATTCATTCCAAAGCATGATCAACATCTTTCACCAAAGTCTAGCAGTGGTCCTTTCCAAGACATGTTGACCCCCTTTGACCTCATGGTTACAGATACTAAAGGAATCCTCAACTTGACACTTGATCCAAGTCCACTCAAAGATCAAGAGGATATTGAGCCATTCCCCATGCCTAATGACAACATCCAAGAACCCTTTGTTAGCAATCCATCCTTTGAAATTGACCCATGTCAAGAACTTGATCCAAAGCATGTTGAAAGTAACTCTAAAATCATTCAAGATCAAGAATTTGTATCTCAAAGATACTAAAATGATCAAATGGACACTCTCGTATCTATACAAGATGCACATACTCCTCCATCTACCCATGAAATGCTTTCTATGGACAGACGGGTAGATGATCTTCATTCATAACAGGATTCTGTTACTCCTGACATTATTACACAAAAAGAGCAAGTAATTTATTCTTACAGTCAAATTGAATTATCAACATTAGGATCAGATATATCCCAAATTCACTGAGGACATCAAGGATGAGGATATCCAGCATTATCCACTCAAGGAAAAAAGTCAGATAGAATAGGATATTCTAGAGTTAGCAGAGCAACAAATCAAAATAACATCATCTGTAGTGGTCATTTATCAGAGAATGCATTCTAAACAAGAACTCTAAGAACAAGCAGAATCAAAGCATGAAGGCAATATTACCACCATACTGGAGGAAACTTTATTTAATGTAAGCATCAACATAGGGAGCACAAAGAATCTTTATGGTGAAACCATTGCCAATACTACAACCAGCCACGTCATGAATCTTCACCCACCCATCACCCCATCCATGAATTGGGACCAACATCAAAAGAAAGAATTAAATCAAAGTATGAAGAACATTATCAAAGAAATAGAAGCTGAGAAACATAATGGAAAAATCAAATACACATGGGTACCAAAAATTACAAAGAAAGATTGTCCCTATCAAAATCCATCAGTCAAAGAAACTATGGGGAAAAATAAAAAAGGGAAACGTATCAATCAAAGATTTCCACAAAAGAAAAATTAAGCTTTTCAAGCGACATAGAAAGTGTATCAAGCAGTTGGTCAATTCCAAACACACTTTCGTATCCACCCATCATTGCTCATCTTCCCAAGTTTGGAGAGTCAAAGATTCCAAGTTGTCAACCAATCCATCTTTTATCCCTAAACACACTCCATCCACGCCTCCATGCATGATATCCAATTATCAAATTGACTATGTATTGGAAATGACCCTTTATCATAAGGATTTAGAAGGCATTCTATTGTGATGTGCACATAAAGACAAACTCAACTCCAGTATCAATGAAACATATCAAGAATCCCAAAAGTTGCATTCAAGTGCATGTATCTTAGCAAAGCAACTTCTTCAAGCAGGCTATCAATGGCACATTATGACAGGGGCATCTACATCAACAACACCTGGTGATTTAGCATGAGCTTAAAATCTTTCAGAAAAAATACAAAAAATAAAAAAATATGAAAATCCAAAAAAATCAGAAAAAAGATTGAAAATAGTAAAGAGAAAAAATTGTTCTCTAGTGAAAACCACGATGGTGGCGCTTTGGGCAAGACCATGATGAAAACCTGAAAAACAGGCGTCATGTGTAGAATCGAGCATCTACGTGCACCTGTTTAGGTGATAGCATCTCATCCCATCCATAATAAAATCCAATATTTTGTCTCATCCATAATAAAGCCAACATTCCATCTGTCTTATCCATAATAAATCCCTTTATCCATGAACCATTTATCCAATCCATTTTCATCCATCTGCATTCCTCATCCAAGTTATCTTGATCTTGATGAAATTTTAGGGCACACTTTACACTTATTTATGGTAAACATCTTAACATGGGTCGTTTTCACTTATCCTATCCTATCCAACGTTATCTGAGCCATGAAACATTATCGAAATGAACATTCTTTAACTGAACACCTTATCTTATTGCAAGATAATCCTTGGCATCCTTTGCATGCTTTCCATATCCATCCATCCAAACACCTATCCAAGTATCAATACATGGCATTCCATACATTGCTAGACACTGGGGGCATATATTTACATCTTGCTTCAGGAATAAATCTTGATCTATATCCTCCAACTTATGAGATGATCTGAACATTGGAAAATATGAAATCAAATTGGTCAAGCATCTGTAATCCAAAATTCCAAATCACTAGCCCATGGCATATTTTGGCGAGAAGACATTCCCGAATCCTTATCAATCTTCATCTTTCATCAAACATCAATCCAAACAATCAATATCAATCGCATCTAACACACCCTTCAAACATCACATCAAATCATTCGAACATCTTTTGTTCCAAATCAAGCTTAAGCAAACATGATCAATCAAATCCAATCAAAAAATCGTCATCTTGGGATATCCTTGTGTTGTTTAACACTATCCCTACATTGTTGTGTATCCTCAACAATGCTATCATCATCAAATCCAATTAACCCATAATCATCTTGGGATATCTTTCGCAATCCTTGTGTTGCTTAACACTATCATTGCATTGTTTTGCATCCTCAACAATGTTATCATCATCAATCTTGATCAATAAATCCTTGCATTGTTGTGCATCCTCAACAATGTTATCGTCATCAATCCTGATCAATCAATCCTTGCATTGTTGTGCATCCTCAACAATTTTATCATCATCATCAATCCATCAATTAGATCAATCAACCTTAGCTTGATTTTCAACAAAATCCAAAACAAAGCACTGATACCATCACACATATCCATATCCAAATTGTCAAAATAATGCGAAAAATCCAAAAACATCCAAAACATATCAAAATCCAAAAAAATCCATAAAACAAAAAAATATCAAAAAACATTGGAATCCGAACTACATCATCTTTGAGCTTAAACGTAGGCAAGGCTAATCTTTGATTAGTCCCTGAGACACAAAATCAAAAAATATTCAAAAAAACCAAGAAAATCCAAAAACATTAAAAACACATCAAAATCCAAAAACATTCATAAAATCTCAGAAAACCCCAAAACATTTGAAAAATAAAAAATCAAAACATTTGTAAAATCTTGAAAAATACCAAAAACAGCCTCAAAAGATTTCAAAACATCAAAAACATCCAAATATTTAAAAAAATCCATTTGTCTCATCTCACTTTCGCTCGAAATAATCAATCATCCATAATAAACTGATTGTCACCTTCATCCTTTGGAAAAACAAACAGAAACAATCACAACAATTGGCAAAAGAAAACTTCAAATGTAAAATCAAAATTGAAACAACAAACTTTTAAAAAACCAAACCTTCATCATTCACAAACATGTCAATCAACCTTATATGAATAGTCTATCAATCAACTTATCAACCCATCATCATCCTATACAATGCATGTCCTAGGATATATCATTCTGACAATGGACATCATTTTGGAAATCACTTTGGATAAACAAAATGACGTGCCACCATCCATTAACATGTCCTAGGATGTATCCTTCCTACAATGGACATTATCTATTGGAAATTGTTTCAATTCTTATCCTATAAAAAAAACCCTTTGGCTAGAGATATGAAGAACATTGGCTTGTTTGCATACTTTATCTTTTCTTTTGATTTATCTTATTGCGCTCATTCCAAGGACCTCTCGATGATATCCAAACGAAGGATTTAGAGAGATAGGAATGGGGCAACGATCATTATCCTTTTTTTTGGTGTGCTTGTTGGACATTCTTGTAAAATAACTTGGCAAATACTTGCTTTGTTAGGTATGTCCTAGCAAGGTTTCTGTATGTTAAGTGTGAACAAGAATACTCCTATCTGTTTGTTTAGTCAAAGTCCATCACACTAGGTACAATGCCATCCTGGTTCTTTATACCTTGATGCATCGTATCTATGTGTATTATCAAACATAAGGTAAGTAGCCCTTTTAAAATACCAATCCTTGATAAGCAAATCATCATCATCGATCATAATCATCATCTCTAATAAAGTCTCGTTAGATCATGAACTTGTTGGATCCTCTTGTCATCATCTCATTTCTTATTTCTTCTCTTTGTGCTAACATAACATCACCAATGCATCCATCTTGCATCCATCCTGCATCCACAAACCGTCAGCATACCACATATCATTCATATCATACATAATAGGAAACATCGATCATTTCACATGCATTGCATTTGTATCATCATCATAATATAGATCTGTTAGTCTAAGCATCTGCATAAAATATCCATTGCATAATCATAGCATATCACATCATCCATCTCAACCATCTCATTTGCATCATCATCATAACCATCCATACATCTATCTTGAACCTCTTTATCGTGAGATCGACCCTCAAATCGAATCTTTTTGCTTGATTTCTCGAGGAGGCAATGTACCAGTGTACTTTCCATTGGGGCATCCAAAAAAATCATTACATTTTTGAATTTTGATCACGACAAATTTATTAGTTGAACCAATGCAGCAAATACATTGCTTCAAAGAGGGGCAAAATGTAGACATGCAAAATTGACATTAGTCATTTAATTAAATCATATTCGCTCATCAATTAAATAAATCAATTTTATTTAATCAATCTCCTAAAGGTTATTAAATAAATCAATTAATCTTCTAAAGATCTCCATTTAATTAAATTGATCAAAGTTATTTAATTAAATCTCTAATGATCAATTTCTTCTCATTTAATTTAAATAAACCAAAATATTTAAGTTGAATGTCACAATCAACTAATCATCATCTAAGTTAATCTAATCTTGATTAACCTAATCTAATCACCCATCACATCTTCTAGCTCTTCCCACTTGCACAAATATATCAATTTATTGATTTATTAATTCATCATTTTCCATCAACATGGCATCTTTGAGGAATATTCCCTCAAATTTGAATTCAAAAACAAGTTGACATGTACATCCAACAAGGAATTTATGAGCTCTTACATGGCTCTTGCACAAGTCAAACTTAGCATTTAACTCATCTTGTCATCAAATTCAAATTTGTAATCTCCCCCTCTTTGCCACATTGACCAAAATGTGCTCATTCCTCAACCTATCACAAGTTGACAAGTGGCTTCATCTCATTGGTCAAATCTTTATCCCACATTTCTCTACTTTGAGCACTCTTAGCATTTGACATTTTATAAATAGAAGGCTTTATTCTTCAACAAATCCTCCACAATCTCATGCAAAGTCACTCTCTTCAATTGACAGCTGATTTTTCCCACCTCATATCATCTTCAAAGAAGTTTCATCATATATCTTATCTAAAGTGGTTGGGAAAGGGCTATTTTCCACATCAAAATAGCACCAATTCCCCTATAAGATCAAGTGTTTGCTTCGTTTAAGAATAAGGAATAGTTATTTTCGGTTGTATTTGCTCAAGTATTTCATCTTTTTCCTTGTTCTTTAAGAATGCAAATAGATTTTATGGGGAATTCTTATTCTAACCTTGCATTTTGATGTAATGCTTTGATTGATTTTCTTTGTTCATGCAAGTTGGAATTGGGGTTCACATTAGCAAGCACAGTAATGCAGACAAAGACAAAATCTTGACTCGAAATGGTCCCGCCAAACTTGTTCTATCATCATTAAATGAGATGACACACATCTTTCCCATGTGACGCATCATAGTTCAATAAGGCTCGGACATTAGCACCTAAATAACTAATGTTCAGCCAAGTGCACTATCCTTTGTTTTAAACCCCTTCATTCACAAAAAAGTCTGCCACAACATTGGATTCTCTATAGGCATGGGAAACCTTTATATTATCAAACTTAGCTAAGGTTGAAGTAGCATCATCAATCCAAGACTTTATGGTCCACGAGGGGGGGGACCTACCTAAAATACATTCAATAATATTTTTTAGAGTCCCCTTCAAGCCAAAGGTTTTTAAAATTTAGACTATGATCCAAATTTATAGCATGAAAAGCTCCAACAGCCTCAACTAGGTGATTGGTTTGAGAACCAAGGGGTGTGGCAATCGCACTAAGAAAATTGCCAAAATAATCCCTTATAACTCCACTGCATCCCGCCGCCCCAGGATTACCTTTAGCTGGCCCATCAAAGTTGGCTTTGATCCAATCGTTAGGCAAAAAATTCTAGCAGAAACCCTTCCTGTCCTTCTTAGCATGTTTAGGGGCACACGAAATATCAAAAATAATATTCCATTCCTTAGCAATCGTACGATCATAGGAAGAACAAGCCACTTTCTCGGTGTTACAAACCATCCAGGGGATAGCATTGAAATTTTATTTCATTAGTCTAATTATTTTATCAAACACAATGACCACCGAAGATTCTTTATCTCTATAAATTCTATTGTTTTGTTCTTTCCATAGGCCCCAAGCAACATGAGGGAAGGAAAAATCCCACAGTTTCCGAAGTACAAGATTGTGAGTAGGGGCTTTCCATTGTATGAAGAAGTCTTCAATTGACAAGGGGAACACCCATGATAATTGCCAATAATAGAGGAATTTTTCCCAAATTGAGGCAGCAAAAGGATAATGAAGAAACAAATGACAAACTGACTCTGTTTCCATCTTGCAAAGATAACATCTATTGGGTATTTGAAAGCCATGCTTGCAAAGATTATCAACAGTGAGCACTTTGTTTTGAAGTAGGATCCAGAAGAAGATGTTGACTTTAGGAACCAGGTGTTTGAACCAAGCCTTCGACTAGAAGGGAGGAGGAACCTAGATAGAAGACAGCCAAGAAAAAGACGATGAAACAAAATAATTTCCTGAGGGTTCATCTATCCAAACAAGACGATCTTCCATCAGATCATGAAAAAGTATGACAACCAACAAGGATGAGTGAACAGGAGCAAGAGCTTGAATAACGAGACATAGATCCACCCATTTTCCATTCATCCAATAATCTTTAACATACAAACCAAATAGAGTTTTTCAAATCTCAGTCCACCTGTGAAAAGGTTCAATTTTGATAAGGGGCTCATTAAACAACCATCTATCCTCCCGAAATCTTGTTTGGTTTCCACTCCTAACTTGCCAACCCACTCTTGTTTCAACAACTTTTCTTCCAGTAATCAGGTTATTCCAGCATGTAGAGCCTCTGGGTAGAAGATGGGAGTCCATCATTATTATAAGAGATTTGTTATTCTCCAAATATTTTATTGTCAGGATATCAGTCCATTCCCTTGAAGACGAAAATAGCCTCCAAATTTGTTTAGCAAGAAGTATCTTGTTAACCATTCTGATTTTTCTAAGACCTAAACCACTGGCATTTTTAGGTCTACACACCAGATCCCACCCTATTAAAGGCAACCTTTTTTTTCTTCAACACCCGACCAAAGAATTCTTTTTTAAATATTTTTAATGGAATCCACAAACTTGGCAGGGATTTTAAAGAGGTTTAAAGCATAAATTGACAGATTCTGAAGAGTAGCTTTGAGGAGTTGTAATTTACTCACTTGACTTAGAAAAGTTCCTTTCCATCCATAAAGCTTCTTACTAAACCTCTCAACCAATGAAATCCAAAAGGACTTTGGGGATTTAAGGCTTAAAGGTAAACCTAGATAGGTGGTAGGTAAAGACTCCACCCTACAACCTAGGATTTTAGCAATTTTATTTTGTCTTTGTTTAGGAGTATTAAAGAAGGGAGAGCTTTTTTGTTTATTAATCAATTGGCCATACACCCTCCCATACGAATCCAACAAAGATTTCAAAGTCTTGCCCTCTGAAATAGTAGATTTTCCCAAGAGCATGGTATCATCAACAAATTGTTGATGAGAAGAAATCAAATTGCTAGAGGATGGTTTAAGACCAACAAGGGATCTTTGATCTACCAACCTTTTCAAAATTCTTCCAAGACTTTCAACCATAATAGTAAACAAAATAGGAGAGATAGGATCTCCTTGTCTTAGACCTTTGGAGCTTTGGAAGAAAATCGAGGGAGATCCATTAATCATAACAGAGATAGAAGCAGTAGACACAAGCTACTCCACCAATTGAAGAACCCTATTGCAGAACCCAAATGCCTTTAAAATTTTAAACATGAATTTCTAGTCAACTCTATCATAGGCTTCTGAAATATCAAGCTTTAAAAGGAAACCTTCAGTCTTTGATTCAATGAGGGAATGTATATTCTCATGCATTGTGACTATTGAATCAAGGATCTGTCTGCTAAGGACAAATCCATTCTGTTGAGGTGAAATCAGAGTTATAAAGGATGGTGGGTCTGAAAGCATCAAATTCCACCACTTCGGGCTTCTTAGGGATAAGAACCAGAAAAGTTGCATTCAACTCTTTTAGGAGACTTCTGGATCCAAAAAATTATTTTACAGCATTCGCCACATCCTCTCAAATAATCTCCCAAAACCATTGAAATAAGAACATAGGGAACCCATTAGGACCTGGAACTTTACTCCCTTCAAAGGAAAAAATAGACTTCCTAACTTCCTCACTAGAGGGAATAGCAGTCAACAAAGAGTTATCTTCTTGATTGATCACATTAGGTATAGCCTCTATCAAATGATCCTGATCATTTTGGTTATTTTCCTCATTCTCAGAAAGAAGATTTTTGAAGAAGCTAACAACATGCCTTTTGATATCCTCCTCCTCCTCATACCTATTACAAGTGAAAGTACCTAGTATTTTTGTCACTTGCAAATAACCATAAAGCTCTAGATCTTTGTCTCTAGAACTCCTCTTCTTTTGCAATGATGCCATGAATCTTAATAAGGAGCTCATTCTCTTTTTCCTTAATATCATTCAAATATCCTTCCTTTTGGATTTTATATTGGATATCCCTCAACTCCATCTGAAGATCAGATTTTATCCTAAAAATGTTCCCAAAGGACTCTTTTTCCATTTTTTTAAATTGAATTTAACTTCCCTTAAATTTTTAGCCACTCTAAACATAGTTGTACCAGAGATATTAATATTCCACCATTTCCTAATTTCTTCTTTAAAAAGAGGATGGGAAAGCCACATTTTTTCAACTTTGAAGGGAATATTTTTCTTTATCTTTAAAGGATCCGCAACAAAACTTATGGGGAAATGGTCAGATCCAATCCTAGAAAGGGCTTTAAGAGAACAATAATAGTTTAAGAACCATTGATCAGGGATTAAAGTTCTATCTAATCTAACCTGGATTAGATCCATACCCTTTCTGCAATTCGACCAGGTATAGGAAGTGCCCTGCAAATCCAGATCAATCAACACTTGATTATTGATAAAGTTCTGAAGACCCTCCTTACTTTCCACATTGATCTGGGATCCTCCAAATTTTTCTTCATTCAGTAAGGAAGTATTAAAGTCTCCCATGACTACCCAAGACTAGCTATTAAAAATCCTTTGAAAGGTAGCCAACTCCAACTAAAAAGATTTTGTGATACCTTTTCCATTGGGGGCATAGATATTTGATTGAGTCTAGCTGAAATTATCCCTAATATGGGTGAATCTAGTAGCAATATGGTTCGTACCTTCCAAAATTGGATCCCCTTTGATTATGTGACTACTATCGAAAGTAGCAATGTCTCTTGAAGCACTTTTTGAGTTATGGCCATGTATACTACAATACTGAAACAATTTCATCTTTTCCACTTTTTTCGTTGACATTTTAGTTTCCTGAATAAGGAGAATATCTGACTTATGATCTCTAACAAAATTGTGCAGTACATCCTGCTTATGGGGATTATTAAGTCCCTTGATATTCCATGACATGATCTTCATGATTTACCAGGGGAGTGGAGGCACTCCAGGATGGTTTTCTGAAAGCCATCCACAATATCCTGAAAACTGTTATGCTCTCTTGTCCATTTAGTAGATTTTTTTCCACGAGAGTTCTTTGTTGCTCCACAGTCAACCTTAGCTTTTGAGCTAGTAGAAATTCCACTTAGAGTCTTCCATTGTTTGTATTTTTTCTTCTTTTTATTGGATAAAACCTCTTCTCTTTCTGTATCTTCTTTACCTTTCATCTCTTTACTTGATTCCCATTCCTTATCAGTTAGAAGTCTTTGCTCCTAGGGTAATGTTTCCATGATTCCATTCAAATGAAAGGCTGAATAGTCACTAGAAAGATCAGTAGCTTGGTCTTGATTATCATAGGAGCCCTTTACTAATTATGAGGAATTAGGATCTGTAAAGGGATCTACACCTGAAGGAAAAAACCTTCAGAGGAAGGGAGCAGAAGAGGGATATTCAGCTCCAAGAACAGACCCTGGATAGGTATGTCCTCCAAACCCGGGTTCCCTTCTATATTCTTAGCTGGGCTCGTCTTTGGAATATAGGAACAACATCTTGACTCTACTTTTCTTCACCAACCACCTGTCCCACACTAGCTTCTTTTTCCTTAGTTGTTAAGGTGTCCTCAAAATCCTTACACTGGAGTTCCTATGGAACCACACCCTTACTTCCCATATCACAACCAACCGCTTTTGATATGCCTTGAATATTAGACTCTTTATTCTCTAGGATTTCTCCTTTTGATTTCTTTCTCCATACATATTTCGAAGTTCCAACTGGCTTCTCCTTTCCTTTTATGGCATTTAAAGGACATTTCTTAGCCTAGTGCCCAGATTTTTTGCATTTGAAACAAGCAAAAGGGATGGTTTCAAACTCAATATCCTGCGACCAGGAGCCCAACTTCCAAAGAATCTTGATTGATGAAGGAAGGTTATCGTTCTGAGAGACCCCCACACACATTCTTGCAAATACCAACCTCTTTCCAGTAGCTGTCATAGAATCAATAGAAAGAAGCTCTCCAAAAGAGTTCGCAATTCCATAAAAGACATCTTCATTTGAGTATTCCAGGGGAAAACCTGGGAGTTCGACCCACACTAGGATATTCTCAAAAATAGAATCCGAAAGGTCTAGATTTGAAGACCATTTTTTGAGAGCCAGGGAGGATTTCCCTATTACCCATGGACCACCACTTCTTACAGCCAATATATCCTCCCTACAGGTGAATTCAAATGGAAAAAATCCCTTTGAGAGTGCCGCTACTGAAACTTTTCCATAAGTTCTCCATTTTTTTTTACAACCTCCCTGACCACTTCAATGTTTGGTCTGGGCCCCATAAATTTACCCACCAGGGTTCTTTCCATTAAAGAAATATTACTATCAATTAACATATCTGGCACAAAATTTGCAAACTTACCTTTCTCAGGGATAGAGATATTTTGCACTGGAGGGAAAGATGAATTTCCATTTGGTTTTACCCCAAACAGAGAGGCCCAAGGTTTATGATTGCCTCCATTTTAACCAGTGGTCCCCACCACACCTTTAGGTTTTTCACTTTTTTGACCTATAAGGGAACCCACAGATTTAGCAGCCAGAATATCCTTTCCTCCTGGGTCCACCAGAATTTTGTTTCCGGAATTCATTTCTTTCAGATCAGCCTCACCTTGCTTCTTACTCGAGACAAGCACCGATCCCGCCTGTGATTTTTCAAATCCTGCTCTCCATTTCCAACACTCGATTTTTCAAAATCCATTTTTTGCCGCTCATGCCCGTGCCCGCGCTCGTGCTTCGCCATCCTTCCTCCTAATTATAATAACATAGCCTAAATGTTATTTCATTGATATTTTAAGAATAATTGTTAGTTTTTAAGCAAACTAAGATTTCTAGGAGATGTGTAAAATTTTCCTTTTTAATTACAAAGACATTCAAATTTTTAGAGACAAATTCATATTAACATTATTTAGAAAATTAAACTAAATCTAAATAAAAACAAGATTAAATAAAGAGTTTTGATTTTAATTTAAATAAAATGAACAAAAGTTAAACAAATTTCCACACTTATGTAATTAACTTAATAAACTAATGATTCATAAAATAAGATAATAACTTTACATTATTTACATACCATAACATAGTTATCTAAATATTGTTTTATTAGCTAATAATTTTGGTGTTTCTTATACACTATCTTTTCCTCATAAAAAAATCAATTTTTTCAGAAAAATGTTTATTCTTTCATGTCTTTTAGTCTCCTATGAAATTAAAAAATTCAAGTCTTAGGAATCTTGAAATGGTCTAGAGGCCCTAAGTTTTTTTTGATGCATAAGCTTTGCCTAAGGGGGCCATCCCATAAAATAAGAATAAATATTTTAGTTTGGGATACTCCTAATTGGAGGGCCATACATGAAAAATTGCAATAGCCCCATCAAAAGTGGTGCACGACATTAACTCAAAAAATTGAGAACGTAAAAGTTTAATTCATCTTGTTGTCATTAAGACCATTTCTGGTATGGGAACGTAGTTGCGTTATATGTCTAGTCTCATTGCCTTTGTTTGAAGAATTATTTTTCTTATTCACATCTTCGATGTGGGCAAGAGTGTAAGATTTGGGAGTTGCGGGAATTTTCCCACAAATTCTTTTAAAGTTCTATATCTCCTTCCCAGTAACTAATGGACACCATTCTTCAATATTTTCTGAAAAGAGTACTAATATTTTCTTTGAAGAGTGCTAAATTGGTTTCTCTTATTTTATAGTATGATTATTGATCTATACCACTCGTAAAGTTAACCTTTGGTTCCTTCAAAGGAAGGGAGGATGATTCCTTAACATGGAAAGATTTGGGAAGTGAAACTTGCAACTTCGTAGCATGTTGTACAAGAGCATCCATAATGTAGTGGTGTGATTGCACCCCAAACCACCAATAGCCCGAACAATCCACTTTAGGCTTGGGTCTATAGAAATCACTAATTGTGTGTCTTGTTTCAAAGCATCTTCAGTAGTGGAAGGGTATGACTTCATAGTCTAGTGATTGAGACCAATAACGTCCATCCACCTTGAATATTATATCATCTTAGAGATCTCTTGATGTATCAAATTTCACAAGTATTTGGGGCATTATGTTCTCAAGGGCAGGACTTCATAGTCTAGTGATCGAGACCAATGGCATCCATTCACCTTGAATATAATATCATCTTAGAGATCTCTTGATGTATCAAATTCCACAAGTATCTGGGGAATTATTTTTTGTTTTGCCCCCCTGTCTACATATATATTTTGTCAACTTTTTATAATTTTTAAATTTTTTTTATGCTTTATACATGTAATTCTAAACTTTTATAATATTAATAATATTCAGTATTTTATCTTTTATCTAAAAAATTAAATCAACAAATAAAGAAATAAAAATAATATGTTTTACTCAGTTGACCTCTATTGCACCATGAGGGTGTATTTTCTTAAAATGATGAATGTGGTTTTTTAAAGGAGTAGCATGACATTACATGAGGGTGATTGATTCTTAAAATGTAGAATAATGATACATAAAAATAGGATCTCAAAATGGTTCATGGACTATGGATTTATAGGTTTCAAAGGAGGGAGATCAATGGTGGAGATCTAATGAGAGATAGATGGTTAGGATTGAGTTTTTTTAGTCACTATGAGATAAATGATGGAGGATAATTAAGAATTTTAAAATGATTTTGGGATATTTTTAGATGTTGGTTATGAAATGGATGGAGGAGAAGAAAAGGATTTTATTTTATTTTTAATTTTTTTTTTTTGTGAAAGAGGATATGAAACAGGAAAGAGGACTTAGGAAAGTGAGCTAGGACTTAGGGGAAAATGAATTAGGACTTATATGGAAAATTAAAAATAATTAGGATATGGGATAAGATTCAGACCTAGATACTTTTAGATGTCTAAATATTTACCCCTTTTTAAGAGTCGATGCTCTAACTAGATTGGAAGAAGAAATATCATTTCCAAGAAGAAAAATAATTTTTTGATGAACAATATGGTACTTATAAAAAGAAGGATTGGAAGAGGATGATGAATTCTTGAGAGGAAGAGCATGTATGAAGGACATGGGTAAGCTATTGAAATGGATGGAAAGGAAGTATAAGAAAGGGGATTAGATGAAAATGAGGGAGAAAATGATAGTCATTCTAAATTGGTTTGAGCAACTTGATGTTTGATAAATCACCTAAAATTATGCACCATGGTGATAATAATCTGGATGCATAAAGAACTAAAGGTTGCAAGAAAAAATAGGTTGATAGCACCATGATGTCACTATAGTAGGAATTATGGAAGGACTGAGACAATTGCAAGGTAATGATAAAATACACACAAGAAGAGAAGGAAATTACACATAAAATAATACAAAGATAAATAATATGTTACCCATGGTCAAGATAAATAATAATAATTTATTGATGATCATGATGATGATAACATTGTTGATATGGAAATTGTTGTCACTTTGTGGCCCTATTGTATTTCCCAATCTAAGAAATATAAAAAGGTTAATCATGCTCAAATATACCTCTAGTGGTTGTGTTTTCCCTTTCCTAAAATTCAGTCACTTACCTATCTGCAAAAATTCTAAAAATTGATAGGTGTAGGTTTTTTTTCTTCTTGAAATTCCAAGTAGAACCAAATATCTAACAAGAATCTTAAACCCAATTCATAGTTCCAAGTTCCTTCCACCTCCCACTACTCACTTCCTCAAATTCTAATTGGAACCCAAATTGGATAGGAACCAAGAATCCATTTCCAAGTTCCAATTTTCTTTCACCTCCCACTCCCATTTCTCCAAGCTTCGAGCAAAACCTAGGACTCAATAGGAACTTGGAACCTAGTTCAATTTTTTTGGTTTTTCCTGATTTCCACCACCAATTATATTTATTCCTTCAACCTAGAATTGTCATTAATGTTGCAACAACTCTTGTAACTACAATATTTTTATCCAAACGGGGTCTACAAAGGTTTTGAACACATTTTGCATGTTTATCAAAAGAAAAAAGTTGTGCCCGTGATTCATTTAGGGATGTTAGACTCCTTTTCTATTAGAATTCCATTCCTAATTGTGATTTTTTCATGGATTTTATGGGGGTTTCTATAGTCCATTCCATAGATTCATGAATGTAGGGGTAGGGATGTGGTGTTATAATGTTTTTCCATGCCTACAACTATTTGCATATCATCAGTAGATTTGTAGCAAGGGTTTCATGTAAGCCTATAATTTCATCTCTTTTCATGTGTCTCTTTTTGGATTTTAAAACACTACGCATTTCTAAATGGTTCTATGATGGTTTCTTTGGAAGAGTATATGCATTTTACATTTTTGACAAAGATAAATAGGCTCCATACCTATGTATTAATGACATTAACATTTCCCACCTATTCTCACATATTTCAATACTATGCAAATATTCTTTCCTCTATGATTGTATGATTGTTTCTATATTTTCTATGCTTGTATGTTGTGTTAAATTTTTTTGAGCTGCTAATTATTGATAAAATATTTACCTCTTAATGTTTACCAAGCCTTAATCTCTATACATGCCTCTAAGAGATAGTAGAACAAAGAGTTGTTTGGATTCATCTAGCAATATATTTAATTAATTATGCTATAGTGGGCTAGAAGAAACTCATTTAATATAGGTGCATCACCACCCTTTCTATTTTTTGCATTTATCTCACTTTTCCTTTGCAATTTATATTAGGTTTAACTTGTAGGTTTCTTCAGTGTTGAGTTGGATCAACACTTTACAACTAGTTTAGTAAGTAATTTGGCCTTCTTTGGAGGTTTGATCTACACTAAAAGGGTCCCGTACCTTGGATCATTCCCATTGTGTCATAGGAATGCTAAGCAAATTTTAGTAGGGTGAAATTTTGCATGGAAACACTTTTTGGCACACCTAGTTTGACCAATTTGATGGAATTCATATGATTTGTTGAGAAGGATGGTGTTAATCTTAGTAGCTATAGCCATTAGAGGAAATCCTTCTAGAATCTAGTGACTCTGTAATAAAATTCTGACAAAACTACACACTTTAATGATAGATTTGGTGATGGGTGATCCCACAATACTAGTTTACAATTTTTGGCCAAACTGGAAATTGAACTGATTTTTTTAACTAAACCTTCACTTTCAAGCACCTATAGCAGCTAAACCGTGACTAATTTGAAGATGATGTAAACTAGTGATTTGTGACATTTTGTTTGTAGATTCTAAATATATTTTTTTCAAAAAAATTGGAATCATATTCCACTTCTTTTTCCATCTCCTTTGAAAACTATTTTTTAACAGTAAACATAATGTTTAAAGAGTGACGTTACTAGCTAACACATAATTTTTTTTTCTATGAAGGATAAAATTATTATTTTTTGAATTTAGATTTTTAACTATGATATCTAGTGAATGGAATTGGTTTCATAGCATTCATTGAATATTTTTTTCTTAATTAAGTTTCAAAGTCAAACCAGTTACAATTTAGACATGATTCATTGGCTAAAACATACCTTCTTTTGTATGTATCAAAATTCTTTTTTTTTTAGTTGGATCAAGGACATCACTATCTAGTGCAATGATATTTTCAATTTTCTTTTTGATAATTTACTATTTTTCCACATTTGCAAAACAAAGAGCTTGATTTTGAGTGAAAAACCTATGCTTAATCAAACTAAAAAAAATACATAATAAAACTAAAACATATTAAAATTATATTTGATGGATAGCTTGTTCTGAGGACTACCATCATGCAATTGGTTTTGTGAGGTCTCCTCCATTTTCATCCTCAACCCGAGCTTCAAAGGGAAATTTTTTGTAGAGATTTGGTAGAAGAGGGCAAGAAGGGGGGAAAAGGGTGGTTCTAGCAAACCATGGTTTGCTAGAACTAGGGAGTTCACGAATACCCCTCGTTCTAGCAAACACCACTTTAAATGTAATTAAAAAATAAAACCCATTAAAGGGGGGTTCACAACAAGGGGGAAGAGAGGGTGGGGGGGTTCTAGTGAACCCCCTAGTTCTAGAAAACCCTTTAGGGGGTTCTAGTGAACTCCCTAGTTCTAGTGAACCTCCTAAAGTGTTTTCCATCTGAAAATAGATTTTTCCTTCCTCAACGGAATTGTAAACTAGTTTTCGTTTATGCAGATATGTTAATGGTGAGGCTGATATAGTTATGTACACGATAATCCAAAGGAATATATATTTTTGGATTTGATAGGTGAAACAAATATTTTTATCACCTCTCACACCTCTAGGATTTTGTACCTAAAAGGAGAGAAACTCTAAAGCATTTTTTCCTTGATCAACCTTGATTTTCGGCTTGTATATGTTTTTAGCTTCAGATGTGCCCACACTTGAGTAAAGTTATTGGAAAGGTGCACAATACACCACATGGTGGCTGTTCAAATTTCATTCTTCGCCTTCCTTTCAGGAGAGAGTTAGGACTTGTGTCAATTCATCAGATATTTTTGTAAGGAGCTATATTCATGAGCTTGAGAGTTTCTACTCGTTTGACACGTCATATCTCCATTGCAAACAAATTGTGCTTCTTATGAAGTGATATATTTTGGGAGTTTTTCGGAGCTTGTTGGCCTTTTTATTTTCTTGGTTTTTGGGATGGAAGCTTTGATTTGGTGTCATTCGATGATGTGACTAGTCAATTGGACCTTTTTCTAGGTTATTTTCTAGGATTTCATTGTTTATAGACAACTATCTTTGCTAAATATCTAAAGAGCATTAATGCGGCAGTTGAGAATTGATGAGCAAAGAATGTTGTGACCTAACTAAAGATCTACAATCAGATCATGTTCTATCAAATGCCAACATCTGGCAGCAATTACTTTTGTGTTGTGGCAGTGGTTTCTTCATTTTTTAGCTATAAATGGGAGGCGATGAAAGAGGAAAGGGTTGGATTCCAAGTTTTAGTTTCCTTTGCTGAGGAAAAGTTTCTTTAGTTTTCTTAAGTTTTAAGAACTATTTTTAGAAGTAGAGTTGCAAAAATATTTTTCTCTAGCATGTTATATCATTTATGCTCAAACTATTATTGGATTGGAATCCAACCTTTTTTTTAAAGTTCATTTGATATTTAAGCACAAATTATTGGGTAGAAATCTTTGACACTATGCATGTATGGACTTTATCATGTTTTCCTTCTTTATGATTTCATTCTAAATAAAACACTTTGTCATGCAAGTTAAATTCAAATATTTTAAGTTGTTTATTTCCATGTTGTAGGATTATATGGTAGAATAATAACTTGTGAAAACTAGATTATGTCAATGGACTTCTCTATTTTTATGAAGGGTTGTTGTTTTGTTATATTGTGTTGTATTAGGAGAGAGAGTTTGTGCAATTTCTAAATGTTTTTTTGATAACCTTGGAAATATTTATGTTTGATTGGACCATAATGAACACTACCTAAGGGAAGATTTGAATGTTTGCACTGTACTTGTTAGACTTTGTTGTTCGTTTTGTTTCCAAAATTGAAGGGTTGTGGAATTTTGTGTCTAATTATATCACTCATAGGAATGATTGAGTTTGAAATGTTGTAAAAGCTTTGGCACATCGCCATTTTTATATTTTATGTTTAATTATATTTCCCTCTACCCTTTTCTCCAAAACCTAAAGAAGAGTCAGCTTTCTATAAAAATCTTGGAGGTATTCAGTGAGGCACAAATTAGTTCCCCACTCATTGAATTTCCCATATGATTGTCGGAGAGGCGCAAGCTTTGATGATCAATAGTTTTTTTTTGGCATGCCTAGCGGGACACGAAGTTCTTTGAATGCCTCATTAGAAGTCAAAAATATTTCCTAAATTAGGCTAAGGAAAGAAATTGGATGTTCCATGTGTAGAGTCCAGACAAGAGCATCATCAAGAAGCCATTTCCAATACTCTCAGTTACCTGCCTCAGTACTTAGGAGAAGAAGACTTACAGGTTCTGTATCACTTGTAAGGAGCAATAGATTGAGAAGTAAGAGCCCAATATCTAGAGCCTTATCTAGTCCACCTGGAGGCTCAAACTTCCAAATCAGAATACCTGTATACCTGATTCATAGGAACCTTTTCCCTATGGCTCACGTAGTTGCCCCTACTCCTAGAAATTTTGTAACCTGGGACAATAGTAGTTTGTTTCAACCACCTACACCCCTAGATGTATGGCCTACCATACCAAATGCCCTCAAAGCTATCCCAAAATTCTCTGGAGAAGATTTCAAAACCCCCTCCGAATGCCTACAAGATATAGTGGAGGTATGTAGGGTACATAACATAGTAGATGAAAACATCGCCTTCAAGCTATTAGTTACCTTTTTCAAAGGGAAGGCCCAAGATTGGTATCGATCTTTGGCTTTAGGTTCTAACATCTCCTAGGATCAGCTCAAAGAAAGTTTGTTTGAATGATTCTCGGAGAAAGGAGATCATTATTCATTGCTACATCAAGTAATCACCTCCAAGAGAGCCACGCAAGAGGCCATAAGTGATTTTGACTCTAGGTTCCACAAGACCTTGCAAAATATCCCTGTAACTACTCGAACCCCAACTACGATGGCATGTATGTTCTATCTGAAGGCTCTCAATTTGGACATCTTAGTAATGATAACATCCATGGGAGGGGATATCTTGCTCGACGCATATGAGTTGGATGTGCATGCAGAAAATAGTCTTATTGATGTTGGGAAGCTTCTGCCATGACCTACGATGCCTGTATTTGTAGAAATATTTGGTGGTCCTCAAGAAGAAGTTATTCCAAGTAGTTTTTCTACACAAATGATGCTGGCTACACTGCAATCTATGTACGTGTAGCCTGCAACCTAGACAAGCATGTCAGGCTCTACCTCTATTGTAGTAGATATCAGCAACATGAAGAGTCTCATATGGACTTGTGTTAATTAGTTGGTTATTATCAAATGAAAATAAGAAACACCTTTGAAAGAGACCATGGAAGCTTATGGCGGAGGAAAGCTATCTTACCAGTAGAATACATACCAAGTATCCTCTAGAGGAGGAGGTCAACAAATGGAATTTGTGAACCAAATAGTTCTGGTCACCATGAAATTATAGACATTCAAAGATAGCCTCAGTAAAGAGTTAATTCCAGACCAAATTTTTTTGGAAAAAGATGATAATGTATGGTGCTTCCCATGCAATGATAGTCATATGCCCCAAAATTTTCCTTGGGTGAATATGCAACAAAAGAAATTTCTTCGGGAAGCAATAAAGAAAGAAAAAAAAGAAGCAAGGGCACACTCCTGAATGTAGAAGAATATGAGTCCTTTGAAATGGAAAATGCTCATTTCCAAGTGCAAATGCAAGGGATGTCTTTGGATCAGGAGCTGGATATTGCACCCGACCAAGCGTTATTTTCATGGATGGAAGAAGAAGATGTGGTGTTTGCGAATGAAGCTCTGATGAATAGTGCCCCACAAGTATAGTTAGATTACAACACAAGATCCAAAAAAAGACTCATGAGAGAATACGTGCAACAAACTTTGCCACATCCATAGCCACAACAACCACTGCTGCAAGAAAAGAAAGCTTTGTTGCCCAATGTCTGACCTACTGCTTAGCCGCATACTTCACCATTCCCAGAGAAGGAGACGAAAAAAAACACTAAGCCCATTCACAACAAAAATTTTTCTTCTAAAAGCCAGAGACACACCACCATTCAATCCTAAGACCCAACTAGTTAGAATACTCAATGTGGTGGAGCAATTGAAGAAGGCACCTGACAATGTATCTTTGTGGGATGTCATATCTATCCCCAAAAAAAAGACATTTCTTTGGGAATCACTAAAGAATGAAGAACAAATAATGTAGATGGATGTGACTCCATCATGGGCCAAAGAGGAGACAAAGGATTTGCATTAGACCCTCAAGCTCTGAAAGAAGCAGCCTATGCAAATGATGTGGGAAATACACAAGACAAAGAGGTAAGCAAGCCAAAACCCACAACTTTCTTTTTAACACTTATTGTGAGAGATAAGCTTTTGCATAATAACATGATTGATTCAGGGGCTAGCACAACGGTCATGCCAAAACAAGTGGTTGATGCCCTGAAACTTAAGTATGAGCCCCTCGAGAAAGGAATCATGAAATTAGATGGGAAGAAGGTTCTGACCGTTGGTCGAATAGAAGATCTATCTCTAACCCTCTTCTCATGTCCAAGCCAAATAGTCACACAAGAAATAGTAGTGATGAACATTCCTCCAGTCTTCAGAATGTGTCTTTCAAGAGATTTCACTGCAAACATTAGAGGATACTTAGCGCTTGACTGGTCCAACTTGATATTGAGAAGCAAGCATGGGGCGAAGATGAAGATTTTTTCTTAATCTTTGCATCCCAAACACATAGCGAACAATGCAATCCTATGCTTTGAAGTGACACATACCTCCATCTCTTAGTAGGAGAGATGTTGCATAGATATGCTGGAAGATGAAGAACACACAAGTGATCAGACTCTCAAAGAAGTGGTGCTACTCAACCAATTCATTGACTCTGACCCATTCGAAAACTTTCATACAACAGGGCTAGCACCTATGTGATTTTTGATGATGATCAAGTCCTCCAAAAATTGATAAAATATCAGGAGGAATGTGATGATCCGAGTGATAATCGTCTATGGACCTTATATTTTGATAGTCCCAAATGCAAAGCTATTTTTGGAGTGGGTGTTTGACTAGTATCTCCAATAGGATCGGAGACCCTCAAAGCTTATCATTTTTAGTTCCCATGCTCGAATAATGACATGGAATATGAGGCCTTGGTCCATGGTCTGACCCTTGCAAAATACATGGGCGCAAAGAGAATGCAAGCTTTCATAGATTCAAAGTTAGTGGTGAGCCAAGTACGCAAGCAAGCAGTCACAAAGAACATGATGGAACCCCTAAAATTTTTCATGTTCCATCTACAAAATCTTGCTTAAACTTGGGTAAAAATTGTATTTGAGGCTTAAGGTTTTGTCTCTTGTAACTGTTTAAGGGTTTATTTACTTAAAGTCTTATTTGAAAAACCTTTTGAGTTTGTATCTTCGCCAAGGTTTTAATTCTCTATTGACCCCTTGTTGCTGGTTCTCAATCTTTTAAGTCATGTCTTGTTCCATCGAAACCAGTTAAGTGACCGAACCTCAGGTCTTGTTTTACAAGTTGTCATGAATTGGGCTATCATTTAATTTTTCCTAATTCTGGCTAGGTATTTCCCATTAAATTTAAGTCATATTTTCCATGGGTGTTATCTCATCATCCTAGTCATGTCCCTTTCTTAAGATTAATAATTTTGACATGTGTAGATATGAGGACCCTTGACTACCATTCAATTGATGTAAACAAATCTCCACTATTCCTCGCACACTTGTTCCATTTTATTATTTATTATTTTACTCCCATGAGCTCATGAGTGAAGGCCATGTTTCTTGTATGATTGGTGAGCCTGATGTCTTTGATAAGGCATGAAATTGGTTGTCAAAGGAAATCAATGATAGGTGATGAATGATCTGGCCACATCTGGACCATTCCCTGTACACCCATTTTTTTTCTTACCCATTTAAATAATCACATAGGCTGGTGGGTGGATGTTGCATGTCTAGTCTAAATAGTGGTCCCAGTGGTTTCCAGTGGTATGTTGCATAGTTTTCAAATGAATCAATGGTCAATAGTGGGTGACATGGATTAATATTGACTGCTCCTCGCTATCTCATATGGGTCTCACCTTTAGTGCCAAACTCCCAATGGGGAAGCATGCATTTGCCACATGGAGTCATCCATAGGATGTGGAAGCATTGGAACAAGGGAAGATATTAATTAAATATTTCAACATGGGGCATGGAAAATAAAATGTGTGTTACTAATGCAGATATATTGCACATGTTTGAAGATCTTTTAATCTAGGTTGTGGATGTTGTAAGAAGGATAAAGCAACGAGAAATGGTTTTGAATTAAAAAGTGTGTATGAAGAAGCCGAGAGATTTAATCTTGGCCTCTCCCCATCTCTCCATTGATGAAAGTTGTACATGGGTTATGACTCATGGGGGGAAGGGAAAGAGGACACGTGGATCCTAGATACATCGACAAAGAAATGGTGGATCCCACATACCACTAGCAAGTGGTTCTATGTGGCTTTTTGTCATTTGGTAATTATTGTGGTTATGCACAATCATATCTTTCATATTAAGATGGCCAAATCTAGATCTTCTATCAACCAACACTCAAAAGAGATCAACAGTTGGCATTAAAAACTTAGTTTGAGGGAAAGTGAGCCATTTTAGTTTGTGCGAGCGAGCCTTAATAGCTGAAAGGACATCAAGCTACCGAGGTAAGGAGTTGCATAATTATTAATACCTATCTTGAAAGCATAATTTAGTATTTTGAAGTATACTCTACACACTCAAGGAGAACATGCTGTGGTTTTTCAATATTTTCTGACATCGAAACCAGGGTTGTCAACCTACGAAGAGAACCAGTAAGTGAATTATTTCCCTCCTATCAGAGTTATTGATAAGTTGTGGTTTCTCAAACTTTTGAGTCTGTAAAGGTTTTCTTGGTTTAGCATTTTTAAGGTTTTACGTTCATAAAAGATAATTTTTTAGTTCTGCATTGCATAATTTTTATCAAACCCTTGAAAAATCCATAAGCCTTGTTCAAATAAACCAAAAAACTTGCCTTGTAATACCTCTTGTATTGTGGCTCCTAAAGTAAAAGCGTCTTCATCTAAAGGGGAAGCTTCTACACCTAAAGGACCTTTGAATAAAGACCTCACTGACTAGTTATCACCCTCGACCAGTGATAAACCTAAGGGCCAACTGCTTCTCAGAGGACCACAAGTAGTAGAGGGTTTGATTGACAAGAACTACTTTATTAAGGATGCTAAATTTCGTTATACTAGATGGGAACTATTTTATAGCTGGTTCAAGAATAGAAACATGGGTATCCCAATAGGTAATCCTTGGAACTGTGACCTATGAAAGTTGATTGTACCTAATGTCTATATGGATGTTGATTTACTTAAGGAAGTAGCTGCCAATTATGGCCCAATCACAAGAACTATAAGAACATATGATGGGAAGGAAATGGTCAAGATCACCAAGGAGGAATTGGGTCTTGTTTTCAAACTCGCTAGATGGAGTGATGAAATGCATAAGATAAATGAGAACACTCTTAAGTAGGAGTATGATACAACTAAGATTGCATTCAGATTCCACATCCTACTGAGATATCTAGCAAAAATTGTAGGTCAAAGGATTGTAATAGGGCCACATGATAAAGAGCCTTTCCCTATTAGCTATTTTATTTTTTACTTCAAAGAAACCTTTTATTCTATTTGCAAAATAATTGGTTATGATCCTATCATGGGAATGCAAATGGAATTGATGTATATGGCTTCCCATATTCAACACCCCTAATATTTCACAATGCATGATTATGCAAGGTTTCTTCTAGAAAGAATGCATGAAGGGCTGATAGGGTTGAAGAAAGGTGAATTGGGAGTGATGATGCATATGTTACTATTCAAAGGTGCAATTTACTTTGGACATAATATCAATTTGGAAAGAAGAGAGGGTAACTTGTACTTTCTCATGCAATTTTGGACTACTATTTTAGACAAGGATGATAGGACATATGTTTATGTGACATTTCATAATTTGTTTGCTTCAGAATTGAGGAGTCTTAATTGTGAGTGTACCTAGAATTCCCATAGCTCTACATGTTTTCTTCAGACCCAAGGAGAGAAGACTTGAGCTAGGAGTTGATCATAATTGGGGAGATGTTATCCCATACCCTGATTACACTATCTTAAGAGTATATGGTTCCACAGTAGCAGCTCACTTGCTTCCAAGGTTTGTGCCAAAGAGAATTGGTTTCCTTGAGGTGATGTGGCAATTGGGAAGTGTAGAAAATGGACACTTATTGAATCATGGAAAAGGAACATTCTTTCCTTTGTACAGTTGTTTTTATGATTTTGTAATGACCAAGGGAGGTTGGAATAAGATTCTTGATATACTCAAAACCTATCGCATGCAGAGGTCAGTTGAGAGGGTCAAATATGACCCTGAAGGTTTTATGGCTTGGTTGAAAGAAAGAAACAAGAGCTCCAAATTTGTACACATTTTCCAATATCTAAAGGATGTGATAAGAAATATGTTTGACCTTTTGGAGCAAGAAAAAAGAAGAGCAACCTGGATTTCCTTCAATAAGATGTAAAGAAACATAAAGCAAGAAGAACTTGACTTCATGTTTCTCCCAGAGACTGAAAATGTAATACAAAAGGTGGAGCATGTATCAAGGAATTTTGACTCAATAGTGGGCCACCTTGAAACTAAAGGGGTAATAAGTAAAGATAAAGGGAAAGATCCAATTGTAGAAGAATAGAGTGGAGGAGAAATCCCTTCTATGGGAGAAAAATCTACACCTCAAGCCCATGATGAACCAAGAATAAAGTTCTTGGTAAGGAGAAATGGTAAGGAAAAGAAAATTCATGCCTCTTTCGATCCTTCTCAACAAGAGGAATATAAGCCTCCTTCTCCTATGCCACAAGTACCACGACCATATCCTCCAAGACCAATAGAGCCTGAAATTGTGGACATTGATTCTCCATGACCAAGTGAATTATCACCAAGGGAGCGACCATTGAAAAGGAAAAAGGTTGAAGTGATTGGTTTGGTGGACTATGCTAATGAAGGCTTCGATGATGATATTTTGGTGTTAGAGCAAGAAATGCAAGGAGTTCCCACTGCATCAGTAGTAAGGGCGACATGTCAATTGGGTATGAGATTGAGTAAAATTGATCTCACTGGACTCAATGGTAGAGATGATATGTGGGTTGAGGCATGTGAAAATTTCTTAGATGATGACTCATTTATAAAGTCTAAGGCTTTTATAGAATTTGCATACAGAGCTAATAGAGATGAATATGTAACAAACCTAGCTATAGAGAGAAGCATTCATCTAGAATTTCTAGATGCCATAATCCAAAAAAAAGGTTTTAAATGAAATGCGAGCTAGATTCCAAAAGAAGACAGCAAAAGAGGGTTGACAATTAGTAAGGAATAGTAGTATTTTTTTCTTCCAGAATGGGATCTAGCTTTTTCCATAGCTTTCAGTGCAATAAAGAAATGTGACAAGCCACATTATGATACATAAGAAGAAGTTGTGCTTGCACTACTAGGGTCTACTTTCAGTGAGCAATGGGAAGCCTTGGCTATCTAGTATCTAGCCCCAAGCAAAAGAAAGCCTGATATTGTTGATCTTGCACCTAACTACAGTGGAGGATTAATAATAAAAAGAGTCAGAAACATTGGCCCTAGAGGCAACAAAATATCAGTTAATATTGCACAATTTACTAGGGACACCATAGAATCTGTAACTACAAAAAAGGACAATCTCATGACAAATTACAATGATTTGTTGGTAAAGTATGGAAGGCTTGAGAAACATAATATGTAGTTACAAAAAAAAGGTAGCATTATTGGAAAATAAGTTACAAAGTTTGCAACCTAAAAATCCTAAGCTGAATGATGTTGATTCCCCCACCACTTCACAAGAGGTTGTACCCCCAAATTTTACTACTAAAGTAAGTTCTTCATGGGAAATTGTGCCATACAACATGGGAAATGTTCCCATTTCAATAGTAGAACCCAATACATCAAAAGGGCCCCAAGCTGAAGAAGATATCAATAGGGAAGAGTTGTTTAGGCATCTAAGTGAATATAAAGAGAAATGTGATAATCATGATGAGGAGATTTTCAAGACCAACATGAATATTGTCACTACAATACTAGAACATTTGAATAGAAGAGTGAATAACAGGTTGAATAGTATTCACCATAGTTATTCATCCATGGTGGTTGCTATCAAGAATTTTGACAGTGACAGAGAAAGAGCTATTCAACTCATGGAAATTTGGATCCCTAGGAAGAAGGAATTGGTATTGATGTAAATTGGAGTTAAGAAGGATGCCAATCCACCTAAAAATTTTAGACCTAATATTGTTCTTGTAGGTAAGATTAAAGGATACAGGGGAAATATTGAACCATTGGAGAACAAAATAAAAGAGTAGGTAAAATCATTCCATGAATCACATCAGGGCCTTCTTTCATCCATTCTAAGGGATGATGATAGCATAAAAACTCTACAGGAGTGGAAAAATGAAGCCAATAAAGTTATTTGAGATCAGGCTATGTAAATTTGTAAGAAATTTGATATGGACACATTGAAGATAAATATGGAAATGTTAGCTCATGTTGAGACTGTCCTACTGGAATTTGATAAGGATGCTAACCAGATTGTCACCAAGTACACACCTTATAGAGAAAGGACTGATGAATTCATGAATCTCAATTGGCCCACTAAAGATGAATTCCTATCATAGAAAGGAAGATACATGGAAGGAGTGGTGAACTAATATGAAATGGTTGGGTGGTGATTTGAAATTTTGAAGTCTGCAAGCATGATGAATAACAGATAAGTGAGAGATGCACTGCATAGCCTAGATTTAGTACAAATTAGGCTTTTGATAAAGTACATAAAATATAGTGCATATTCTTCAAGTTGAATTGATGACAAGGTTGCAAACATGGACATATCTTTTGTCATGCTTTCTTTCTTTCACTTTGTGTGCATGGGAAATTTTGTTGAGGTAACTATTTGAAGATACCTTTTTGAAAATTGGACCGGATCTCCAATGACGAATGAAGACCACTTTCATTTCCCCACATGTTTCCCACCTCTTGGGAATGTAATGTAGCTGAATAGGGGAATCTTTATTTTAAGTGGTTCAATAGGGTATTGACATGTGTACTTTCTGGCCCAAGGCTTGTTTTTCTCCTTCATTTCTATAAGAAGGAATTTAGTGCAAAAAAGTAGGGGTTCATTATTTTGCAATCAACACTATGAATTTTAAAAGGAATATCAAGCATGTTTTAGAGTTTTGTCTTAATTTTAGAGTTTATTGTTATGTATTCAATTTTGATAACATTATAGCAAATACAATACAGAGAAATACCAATTTCATGGCTATTGTATCTCCTTGTACTTGTTTTATGAGTTATGAATGAAAGTAATCTAGGATTCCTTTTGTTTGTTTCTATTGTTTCTCAATGGATGTTTAATTTCATTCTTGGTTGTTAATTCAATGAATTAATGTAAATGCTTGGATGAGATTGTTAACTTATAATAATTAGGTGCTAGGATATTTGTAAGCAGTAATGATCATGAATGTAAGATGGGAATGTTGTAATGCAATATTTTTTGAGATTGTATGTTGCTATTCTTGAGTTGTTGTCTGGTTATATAGGTTGATATTGACTCTATTCTTAGGACAAAGGAACTAGTTCATGCAAAGTGTTCATGATTCAGTTTTTGGGATGATTCATCAGCTAATTGCTTTTATTTTACAAACTTTCAAATGGATACCACTGTAATTGTTTTGTGTTGAGTTATGTCTTCTCATGCTCCAAGTATAGGAAAATGATGAATGAGATGCCAACTTATTTGATGTATTATGTTGTTGAGTGATTTTATGAGAAGTATCTATTATTGACAATGTATTTAATTATAGTTGTGTGAATTCTTGATTATACATTACGGGATCACCTTCCCGGGTTTCACAGAGCCCAAAGTGTAGGAGTAAAATTCTTGCAATTTTTTACTTGTTCCTTGGCCAATTGCTTCAGAGTACTAAGTATTGGAAATGGAAAAGTCCATAGGTATTTTTGGAGATTAGTTTGGTTCTTAAAAATTAACCAATAGAACACAAGAATGAAGTCATACAAAAATCATATTTGGGACTTGATTGAGAGTTTTGAAGCCTTCAATATACTAGTTATTTCTTGATCTCAAAATGATGTCACTAATCAGATGGCCTCTATCGGTTCACAATTTGGACCTACTTCCAATGCAACCAAGCAAAATGAGGTACAAGTCATCGCCTGACCCACAATCCCTGACAATGATAAAAAATGGCAAGTTTTTGATGATAAAATTCAAATTGTTGCCTTTATACAGAAATCAAGAGCAGTTTCAGACTATTCACAACTAGGATCAGAATTTCCCGATAAAAGGTTATCTAGTTAAAAGGAAACAAGCTTCCTTAGGGATTGATCTCCCTTGAAAATATCTTTGATTTTGAAGACATAAGAAACAAAAAATAGAGGTTCACTATGGATGCTACGGACTATGAAGAGCTTGATGTTGGAAGTGACAAAAAGTTGAAGGTCAGAAGGAAAGTTCCCCACAAGGACAAGATGAGACTGAAGGATATATGTTTCAAATATGATGGAGTCATTGCTTGGAATTATGATGATCTTAGAGGGTATGACCCATGCATAATTCAACATACCATTTACTTGTCAGAAGGATCTAAGCCCATCCAAAAAAAAAGGCCAGTCAACCTGAAGTTTGAAGCATTGATGGCACAAGAGCTCACCAAATTGGTCGAGTCAACGATCATATATCCGATTAAGCATTCAACCTGGGTGTCAAATATGGTACCAGTTCAGAAAAAGAATGGTGATATTAGGGTTTGTGTCAATTTATGAGATTTGAATAAAGCCTCGCTAAAAGACCACTACCCCTTGCCATTGATGGACCAGATCTTCCAGACTGTGGCCAGATCAGAGATGTTTTCATTACTGGATGGTTTCTCAGGATATAACCAAATTTATGTAAGGGAACCTGACCAACATAAGACAACATTTACCACTAAGTGGGTAACAATTGCATACTCAAAAATTTCATTCAGGCTTTCAAATGTTGGTTCAACTTTTCAAGGGGCAATGGATATTTATTTCAAGGGATTGATCAACCTAATTATATTAATATATCTGCATGACCTAATGGTCTTTTCAAAGCCAAAACATGATCACTTCGATCATCTAGAGAAGGTTTTCCAGAAATGTCAACAGTTCAGGTTTTCTTTGAATCCCAAAAAGTGTGTTTTTGGAGTACCTTAAGGTAAGCTACTTGGTTTTGTAGTGTCAGAGGAGGGAATAGCAATAGACCCCGAAAGGGTTAGATTTATAATGGAATTACCCATGCTAGTAAATCAAAAGGGACTACAATATTTTTTTGGGGAAGATCAATTTTGTTAGCAGGTTCATATCAGATTTTGTAGGCATTGCGAGACCGATCACGCTAATGCTTAAGAAGAACTTGATTTCCAAATGGACACCCAAGGGAAAGGAAACCTTTGAGTAGATAAAGATGGCCATCTTCATTACTCTAGTATTGGCTAACCTTGAATTTTAAAAAGACTTTCTACTCTGTGTACAGTTGCCATCATAGCATAGCTTTGATGCTCACTCATAAGTGTGAGGGACATAATGGAGAGCTTCCCGGGTATGTGCAAGATCATCATGGAAAAAATAGGCCCTTAACTAGAAAAAAATTCACAAAAATCAGAGTTAGGCAACTTGACGTAAAAATTTGAATAAGTTATCTATATTATATCAAAAATATGTAAATATATAATTTGTAGCAAATTGAATGTAGTTTATAAACTACTAGGCTTTTTATTTTTAAATCTATTTGGTGAAAATTTGAAATTTCAATGTAGTGGTACTTAAATTTCAGGGAAAAACTAAGAAGTAGGTGTCTGTCTGACCACCCTAACCACAATAAAATGATAGTATTTTTTTTATAAGACTTTATATATAAGTAGAGGACTCATGCCTCGATGTGATGCATTTTTTTTGTAATTTTTTTCCAAGTAAATAATTAATTGTGAATTTTTTATTACAACATTTTGAAAAATATAAAAACTCATATGTCTGACCACCTTAACTTGGTCAAAACTTCATGAAATCCAATTTTTCTTTTATTAATCCTATAGTATGCAAAGCATAGAATGTGATGCATGTTTTGGATTCAAAAAATGTGATATCATTTGAAAGTTATAGATGTTTTTCAATCATCCTATCAATTAGGACTTTAGTCGTAATTTGAATAGAAAATGAATAATAATTACTTATATTAAATTCAAAGTAAAGCATAATTTATATTGGTGGAAATTTGAGAATCTCCTTTAAAATCCTTTTTGTTTCATCAATTTTGGCTAAAAAAATAGTCATCAGCCACATACCCATCATATTGCCACTTTTTGGCCCATCATGATCCTGCACATACCCTCCTATTGAATTTCACTCTAGGGCCCTTCAAGGTTATGAGCCCAGATATAATTTTGTAGAAAATAAAGCTTTTTCCATTGTTAAAAGCTTAAAGAAGTTTTGACACTTAGTGTCAGCCAATAAGATCATTATCCCCATTGCACATCCCAATGTGAGGGAGTATATCACAAAAGGTGAGATAACAAAAAAGAGGGAAAATTGGATCACCAAGATCCTAGAGTAAGATGTTGACATCAGACCAACCAAGTAAGTTCAGGGAAGAGGTCTGAGAAAATACATTGCATAGGAATCAAGTTTCGTAGTTGAAAAGGAGATCGATAAGGTCTACTTGAACCAATTTGAGACCAACGAATCTTGGGTGGCAAATCAAACACAGTATATGCAAAAGGGGCATTACTTGACTAGACTTCCATCTCATAAAAGGTGATACTACTGATTGGAAGGCACTAGGTCATATGTATTAATTTAAGGTGTATTATTCAAGAGAAATTATGATGGTGTCCTACTCCGATATTTAGACAAGCTATAGGCGGAAAGAGTTTTCAATGAATTCCATCATAGTCCTAAGGGTGGAAATTTCTCTGCCAATACCACTGTCTTAAAAATAATGCGAGTGGGATGTTATTAGCCATTTATGTTTTTTGAAGCACATAAGCCATTTATGCGAGTGGGATATTATTAGTGGCAATTCTTTGTTCGAAAAAAAAAGAATGTCGCTTTTCCCCTAAGTCCAATTGTAACCGAGGAGTCATTTACTCAATGGGGTTTGGATTTTATCAGAATGATAAATCCTATTTCTAGTGTTGACCACAAGTGGATCCTCACGATGATCGACTGCTTCACAATGTAGATGGAGGTCATAGCCCTAAAAACGCCACAAAGGGGGAAATTGCCAATTTCCTTGAAGTACTGGTAGCCAGATTTGGCCCGCCCAAGAACATCATATCTAACAATTCTCGATCTTTTGTAGGATTAGGGATGTTAGGTTTTTTGATCAAACATGGGGTTTTCCTTAAAAAATCATTGAATTAATACCCACAAGTAAATGGGTTAGAGGAGTCGACCAACAAAAACCTAATTAGGTTAATCAAGCATATTGGGTTAGAACGATAAAGCGATTGGCACAAGCACCTATGAGCTACCTTATGGGTGGACTAGATTACTCCCAAGAAAATTCTAAAGACCTCCCCTTATGAACTAGTGTAAAAAAAGAGGTATTTTTACCTGTTTCCATATAAATTCCTACCTTACAACTGCTGAAATCCCTGGAAATTGAAGAAAATAGCAGAATGGAAGTATGGTTGGTGAAACTCCTCAAACAGGAGGAAGAAAGAGAAAAATATCATGGAGCCATGATCAATTATCAACAAACAGTAAAGTGATGGTTTCAAAAAAATACCTCTAACCCAGAATTCATAGAGGGGAGCCTAGTGCTAAAGTACGATGAACATACTACAAAGCCAGGGCAACATACAAAATTTAAAGCACTATGGAAGGGACCCTTCCAAATCAGCACGTCCAAGGAAAATAATGCATACAAACTTGAAGATATGGAAGGAAACACTTTAGATATACCGGTGAACAATATTTACTTGAAGTTATTCCATTAAAATACATAGTTCTTTAAAAAAAATTAACAGTTATGTACCATATGTAAAAAAATTTATAAATACATTTTAATTTTGAGAATAAGCCATTGAAAGCAACATAGAAGAAGCGAGAAGTTTTTATTATCTTATATTAACCAAAAATTTACAATGTAATTCAAATCCTAAGTCTGAAATTTAAATGTAAGGCTCTCTCGAGCAAACCCAAAAGGAGTTATAAAGAAAAAAGATGCAAAAAAAAGGAAACATGCAAAAAATAGTAAAGAAAATCCTCCAGCTACTGTCTAGGAAGAAGGAAGGGATCGTTATCAATTTTGTCTTCTTCTTCTTGTTATTCTTCTCTATTAGAATTCAAAAAGGGGTTAAACACACAACACACGCGGGCTCCACACAGTGTAGTCTACAAGCCTAGTCGCCATGACTTTGCACTAGAAACTCAAAGTGCTTCCTCCAGGCGAGTCCCAGAACACATTCCACACCATACTCCCATCGTAGGTAGGTGGCCACTGCTTGAGAGGAGCAACAGTGTATCTCAAGATCCATGGTGTGAAAGTCAGAAAGGAAGGGAAACCAGGGTATGTCTATGCCAAAGTCTATATGTCTGTGGAGATACATGGCACTCGAGATACCAACACTAGGGATAGCCACTTGTACTATCTAACCAAGCCCTTGCATTAGTGCAGCATCACACATATGGTGACATAATTCAATTATCATGGGTTTGCCCACATTCAAGTCAACCAGAGAGGTGATGAAGCAGGAAAGAACATTGTAGTTACTTCAGAGCTAGCTCTCGTCATTAATAAAATCCTAGCCAACTACCCACCTAAATGAAACCAGGGAAAGGCAGTCACAACTCTTCACCAAGCACTTAATTCTATCACTAGTGACCTCTCCCACAAAGTAGTATTTTGGCCTTCGTGGGTGTGGACAAAGATTTTGGCACCACAAGAATCCCTAACACTTGTAGGGTTTTTCACCTAAAAGGAGAGAGGTAGGCCAAAATGTGCAATGTCCCCACTCAAGACTAATGCAAGTATGAATGAAATATGTATAAATAAAATAAACTAATAAAATATGTTGATTATTAATACAAAATTAATGAAATGTAAAATGTCTAAAAACACATTGTGATATGTAGAAAGATAAATTGAATGCAATATAAAACAAGACAAAGGAGCCAGATAGAAAGACTGCACCTAGAAATTGATAGAGGCTTGAATGAAGACTAAAAATGTCTCTAAAATTCTAGAAAATCTAATTTTCTAGCCAACTGGGACACTGACGCCAAGCTGGGCGACTTAGTCCCAGATATGGGAAACTGCTCCACAACCCATTTCAGCTAAAAGGGTATCCAAAAATATAGAAAACACTTTTCTGGCCTAGAAGTGGAACTAATTCATCACTTATGGCAACACAGTCCACCTTCAGCTTTTAGGAATTTTGAAGATGCAATCTGTAGCTCCCGGTCTGCACTTTAGCTCCTGACAGGTGTCTAGATCTGAATATGTAGAATTTAGTCTGTAAATGATCTCCAAGCTTCTTTAGGGATTTGTTGACTTTGAATGAATTTTACAAATTGATGACACCTTTTAATAACACCTTTTTCTTTGACAAATCTGCATACAAGACTTGCACAACACACATGCAAAGAGGGGAAAAAGGGTTAAGGGTTAGTGAATAGGGGTTTGCCTTGGTCAAACCCTGATTTTGTAATCAAACCCTTGAAAATGAAATTAAATGGAAAGAGAATTATGAATGAACAACATGCAATGCTACAACTCACCAAACCCTTGATGTAGAAATTTGAATATATGCAAGTAGATGCTCAAATGAACACTTGATAATGCCTAGAATGCTTGAGAATGATTGAGTGAATAAATTAGCGAGTGAATGAATGTATGAATGTATTGGGGGTTGAAAGTGAGAGGAAAAACCTTTATTTATACTCGATTTTACAAAATTTGTTAAAAATAACACATCACAGGCTGACCTCAAGGTCAAGAGAATAATATCCTGCTAGAGGTTTGAAATAATTTTGATTTTTGTGCGCAGTGGGACTAAGTCACCCCAGGTGGTGACCTGTTCTCACTAGGGAAATTTTAATAGGTGTCAGGAATTAAACTGTATTAAATCATTTTCAACAAGATTATTCTCTGAAACACACTTAAGCAGGCTGGAAAGTGTATTAAGGAGCCATCTAAACATAAGAAAAGGGTCAAAGTTTTTATGACAAGCCCAAAAAAGCGTGAAAGCTTGTTACAACTCCTTACAACACTTTGAAATAAGGCTTGGTAAGTGATAAAATAGGTTATTTAGGTGAATTATATTAGTAAGGTCCTAGAAAAGTTTGAAAATGTGTTACAACACTTCACAACACTTTTACAAGACATTACATAATTCTTAATGATTCACAAAGACCCAAGACCTAATGTGAATGTGTTTACCACATTGTAACATTAAATCAAGGAAAAATAAGGCCAAAATCACAAGGAAGGCCTAAATAGGAAGAAAATGTAGAAGAGTTATGTTTTCCGTGTTCACATTTAGCCCCCACTTTAGTGAGAGGATGAACCTACTTCAAACTCACACTAAAGTAGACCCACGTGCAATCAAGAGGGGTTCCAAAGAACTTATGATAGCAAGTTGAGACAATAATGATCAAGCCCCCAGGATGAAGATCCCATGGAAAACTAAGGATTAGTAAAAGGAACACACAAGAGAATGATGTAAATGAAAAGGGAGAGAAGGATAAGGAAAAAGAGATAGTCGGTTCAAGCTTCGATCATTTTTACATCTCGTTGTGGATTAGATCTAGGATTTTTGTCTAGAAAAAGAAATGTATACTCATTTTGAGGTGACCAAACTCATGGTTGTTTTCCAGGTGAGAAGGTCCAAAAAGGTGAGAACCATACACTCATGGCTGGTATGCATTCACACACATGCAGGTGGCTATGGTGAAATTCATGCCTCAGAATGGGCTTCCCGCTCAACCATACCAAAGTTATACCTCTTGATATCTTTAATAAGGTGCCACAAAAGAAAATGGCATTTCAAGCTTCATGAGACAAGAAAAACTTTGTATGCTTGGAGCTCATGAACAAACATAATGGCACCACAGTCATGCAAGTTATGTTATACAAGGTGGTCATGCAAAATGCAACATGCAAAGGATGTTCAAAGGTGTCTTGCTTAGTTCGTGCAAGGTATTCACTTAGGGAACATTGTGTCTAATGTCTCCAAGAGAGGACCAATGAAAGAATAAAAGATTCACAACTTAGGGGATGCAGTGCATCACATCAAGCCACCAAGAGGAATGTAATATGCTAGGATAGATCAAGATCATGAAGTAAACTAGACCCAATGTCATCCAAAAACTGAAAAAACACATCGTATGTATAGGATAATCATGGAAAAAATTGTCCCTTCAGTGGCAAAAAATTCAGAAAAATTAGAGTTAGGAAACTTGACATAAAAATTTGAATAAGTTATCTATATTATTTCAAAAATATGTAAGAATATAATCTATAGAAAATTGAATGTACAGTTTCCATCATAGCATACCTTTGGTGCTCACTCAGAAGTGTGAGGGACATAATGGAGAGCTTCATGGGTATGTGCAGGATCATCATGGAAAAAATAGGCCCTTAACTGGCAAAAAAATCACAAAAATCAGAGTTAGGCAACTTGACGTAAAAATTTGAATAAGTTATCTATATTATATCAAAAATATGTAAATATATAATTTGTAGCAAATTGAATGTAGTTTCTAAACTACTAGGTTTTTTTCTTAAAATCTATTTGGTGAAAATTTGAAATTTCAATGTAGTGGTACTTAAATTTTAGGGAAAAAATAAGTAGGCATCTGTCTGACCACCCTAACCACAATAAAATGATAGTTTTTTTTATAACACTTTAGATATAAGTAGAGGACTCAAGCCTTCATGTGATGCATATTTTTTTGTAATTTTTTTCCAAGTAAATAATTAATTGTGAATTTTTTATTACAACATTTTAAAAAATATAAAAACTCGTATGTCTAACCACCTTAACTTGGTCAAAACTTCATGAAATTCAATTTTTCTTTTATTAATCCTATAGTATGCAAAGCATAGAATGTGACGCATGTTTTGGATTCAAAAAATGTGATATCGTTTGAAAGTTATAGATGTTTTTCAATCTTCCTATCAATTAGGACTTTAGTCATAATTTGAATATAAAATGAATAATAATTACTTATTAAATTCAAAGTAAAGTATAATTTATGTTGGTGGAAATCTGGGAATCTCCTTTAAAAATCCTTTTCGATTCATCAATTTTGGGTAAAAAAATAGTCATCAGCCACATACCCATCATATTGCCACTTTTTGGCCCACCATGATCCTGCACATACCCTCCTATTGAATTTCACTCTAGGTCCCTTCAAGGTTATGAGCCCAGGTATAATTTTGTAGAAAATAAAGCTTTTTCCATTGTTAAAAGCTTAAAGAAGTTTTGACACTTGGTGTCAGCCAATAAGATCATTATCCTCATTGCACATCCCAGTGTGAGGGAGTATATCACAAAAGGTGAGATAACAAAAAAGAGGGAAAATTGGATCACCAAGATCCTAGAGTAAGATGTTGACATCAGACCAACCAAGTAAGTTCAAAGAAGAGGTCTGAGAAAATACATTGAATAGGAATCAAGTTTCATAGTTGAAAAGGAGATTGATCAGGTCTACTTGAACCAATTTGAGACCAACGAATCTTGGGTGGCAGATCAAACACAGTATATGCAAAAGGGGCACTACTCGACTAAACTTCCATCTCATAAAAGGTGATACTACTGAATGCAAGGCACTAGGTATGTATTAATTTAAGGTGTATTATTCAACAGAAATTATGATGGTGTCCTACTCCAGTATTTAGACAAGCTGTAGGCGGAAAGAGTTTTCAATGAATTCCATCATATTCCTAAGGGTGGAAATTTCTTTGCCAATACTACTATCTTAAAAATAATGTGAGTGAGATGTTATTAGCCATTTATGTTTTCCGAAGCACATAAGCCATTTATGCGAGTGGGATATTATTAGTGGCAATTCTTTGTTCGAAAAAGAAAGAATGTCGCTTTTCCCCTAAGTCCAATTGTAACCAAGGAGTCATTTACTCAATGGGGTTTGAATTTTATCATAATGATAAATCCTATTTCTAGTGTTGACCACAAGTGGATCCTCACGATGATTTACTACTTCACAATGTAGATGGAGGTCGTAGCCCTAAAAATGCAACAAAGGGGAAAATTGCCAATTTCCTTGAAGTACTGGTAGCCAGATTTGGCCCACCCAAGAACATCATATCTAACAATGCTCGATATTTTGTAGGATTAGGGATGTTAGGTTTTTCTATCAAACATAAGGTTTTCCTTAAAAAATCATTGAATTAATACCCACAAGGAAATGGGTTAGAGGAGTCGACCAACAAAAACCTAATTAGGTTAATCAAGTGTATTGGGTTAGAATGATAAAGGGATTGGCACAAGCACCTATGAGCTACTCTATGGCTGTACCAGATTACTCCCAAGCAAATTTTGAAGACCTCCCCTTATGAACTAGTGTACAAAAAAGAGGTATTGTTACCTTTTTCCATATAAATTCCTACCTTACAACTACTGAAATCCCTGGAAATTGAAGAAAATAGCAGAATGGAAGTACGGTTGGTGAAACTCCTTAAACCTGAGGAAGAAAGAGAAAAATATTATGGAGCCATGATCAACCATCAACAAACAATAAAGTGATGGTTTGAAAAAAATACCTCTAACCCCAAATTCATAGACGGGAGCCTAGTGCTAAAGTACGATGAACATACTGCAAAGCTAGGGCAACATATAAAATTTAAAGTGCTATGCAAGGGACCCTTCCAAATCAGCACGCCCAAGGAAAAGAATGCATACAAACTTGAACATATGGAAGGAAACACTTTAGATATACCGGTGAACAATATTTACTTGAAGTTATTCCATTAAAATACGTAGTTCTTTAAAAAAAATTAACAGTTATGTACCATATGTAAAAAAAATTATAAATACATATTAATTTTGAGAATAAGCCATTGAAAGTAACACAGAAGAAGCAAGAAGTTTGTATTATATTATATTAACCAAAAATTTACAATGTAATACAAATCCTTAGCCTCAAATTTAAATGTAAGGCTCTCTTGAGCAAACCCAAAAGGAGTTACAAAGAAAAAAGATGCAAAAAAAAGGAAACATGAAAAAAATAGTAAAGAAAAGCCTCCAGCTATTGTCTAGGAAGAAAAAAGGGATCATTATTGATTTCGTCTTCTTCTTCTTCTTCTTCTTCTTCTTCTTCTCTATTAGGATGCAAAAAGGGGTTAAACACACAACACACGCGGGCTCCACGCAGTGGAGTCTAGAGGCCTAGTCGCCATGACTTTGCACTAGAAACTCAAAGTGCTTCCTCCAAGCGAGTCCCAGAACACATTCCACACCATACTCCCACCGTAGGTAGGTAGCCATTAGTTGAGAAGAGCAACATTGTATCTCAAGGTCCATGGTCTGAAAGTCAGAAAGGAAGGGCAACTGGGGTATGTCTATGCCAAAGTCTATATGCCTACGAAGATACATGGCGCTCGGGATACCAACACCAGGGATAACCACTTGTACTATCTCACCAAGCCCTTGCATTAGTGTAACATCACACATATGGTGACATAATTCAATTATCATGGGTTTGGCCACATTCAAGTCAAGCAGAGAGGTGATGAAGCAGGAAAGAACATTGTAGTTACTTCAGAGCTAGCTCTCGTCATTAATAAAATCCTAGCCAACTACCCACCTAAATGAAAGTAGGGAAAGGCAGTCACACCTCTTCACCAAGCACTTAAGTCTATCACTAGTGACCTCTCCCACAAAGTAGTATTTTGGCCTTCGTGGGTGTGGACAAAGATTTTGGCACCACAAGAATCCCTAACACTTGTAGGGTTTTTCACCTAAAAGGAGAGAGGTAGGCCAAAATGTGCAATGTCCCCACTCAAAACTAATGCAAGTATGAATGAAATATATATAAATACAATAAACTAATAAAATATGTTGATTATTAATACAAAATTAATGAAATGTAAAATGTCTGAAAACACATTGTGATATGTAGAAAGATAAATTGAATGCAATATAAAAACAAGACAAAAGAGCCAGATAGAAAGAGTGCACCTAGAAATTGATAGAGGCTGGAATGAAGACTAAAAATGTCTCTAAAATTCTAGAAAATCTAATTTTCTAGCCAACTGGGACACTGACGCCAAGCTGGGCGACTTAGTCCCAGATATGGGAAACTCCTCCACAACCCATTTCAGCTAAAAGGGTATCCAAAAATATAGAAAACACTTTTCTGGCCTGGAAGTGGGACTAATTCATCACTTATGGCGACACAGTCCACCTTCAGCTTTTAGGAATTTTGAAGATGCAATCTATAGCTCTCGGTCTGCACTTTAGCTCCTGACAGGTGTCTAGATCTGAATATGTAGAATTCAGTCTGTAAATGATCTCCAAGCTTCCTTAGGGCTTTGTTGACTTTGAATGAATTTTAGAAATTGATGACACCTTTTAATAACACCTTTTTCTTTGACAAATCTGCATACAAGACTTGCACAACACACATGCAAAGAGGGGGAAAAGGGTTAAGGGTTAGTGAATAGGGGTTTGCCTTGATCAAACCCTGATTTTGTAATCAAACCCTTGAAAATGAAATTAAATGGAAAGAGAATTATGAATGAACAACATGCAATGCTACAACTCACCAAACCCTTGATGTAGAAATTTGAATATATGCAAGTAGATGCTCCAATGAACACTTGATAATGCCTAGAATGCTTGACAATGATTAAGTGAATAAATTAGTGAGTGAATGAATTTATGAATGTATTGGGGGTTGAAAGTGAGAGGAAAAACTTTTATTTATACTCGATTTTAAAAATTTTGTTAAAAATAACACATCACAGGCTGACCTCAAGGTCAAGAGAATAATATCTTGCCAGAAGTTTGAAATAATTATTTTTTTTATGCCAAGTGGGACTAAGTCACCCCAGGTGGTGACCTGGTCTCACCAGTGAAATTTTAATAGGTGTCAGGAATTAAATTGTATTAAATCATTTTCAATAAGATTATTCTCTGAAACACACTTAAGTAGGTTAGAAAGTGTATTAAGGGGCCATCTAAACATAAGAAAAGGGTCAAAGTTTTTATGACAAGCCCAAAAAAGCGTGAAAGCTTGTTACAACTCCTTACAACACTTTGAAATAAGGCTTGGTAAGTGATAAAAGAGGTTATTTAGGTGAATTATATTAATAAGTTCCTAGAAAAGTTTGAAAATGTGTTACAACACTTCACAACACTTTTACAAAACATTACAGAATTCTTAATGATTCACAAAGACCCAAGACCTAATGTGAATGTGTTTAGCACATTGCAACATTAAATCAAGGAAAAATAAGGCCAAAATCACAAGGAATGCCTAAATAGGAAGAAAATGTAGAAGAGTTCTTTTTTTCGTGTTCACATTTAGCCCCCACTTTAGTGAGAGGATGAACCTACTTCAAACTCACACTAAAGTAGACCCACGTGCAATCAAGAGGGGTTCCAAAGAACTTATGCTAGCAAGATGAGACAACAATGATCAAGTCCCCAGGATGAAGATCCCATGGAAAACTAAGGATTAGTAAAAAGTAACACACAAGAGAATTATGTAAATGAAAAGGGAGAGAAGGATAAGGAAAAAGAGATAGTCGGTTCAAGCTTCGATCGTTTGTCCATCTCGTTGTGGATTAGATCTAGGATTTTTGTCTAGAAAAATAAATGTATACTCATTTTGAGGTGACCGAACTCGTGGTTGTTTTCCAGGTGAGAAGGCCCAAAAAGGTGAGAAACATACACTCATGGCTGGTATGCACTCACACACATGCAGGTGGCTATGGTGAAAGTCATGCCTCAGAATGGGCTTCCCGCTCAACCATACCAAAGTTATACCTCTTGATATCTTTAATAAGGTGCCACAAAAGAAAATGGCATTTCAAGCTTCGTGAGACAAGAAAAACTTTGTATGCTTGGAACTCATGAACAAACATAATGGCACCACAGTCATGCAAGTTATGTTATGCAAGGTGGTCATGAAAAATGCAACATGCAAAGGATGTTCAAAGGTGTCTTGCTTAGTTTGTGCAAGGTATTCGCTTAGGGAACATTGTGTCTAATGTCTCCAAGAGAGGACCGATGAAAGAATAGAAGATTCACAACTTAGGGGATGCAGTGCATCACATCAAGCCACCAAGAGGAATGTAATATGCTAAGATAGATCAAGATCATGAAGGAAACTAGACCCAATGTCATCCACAAACTGAAAAAATACATCATATGTGTAGGATCATCATGGAAAAAATAGGCCCTTAAGTGGCAAAAAATTCAGAAAAATTAGAGTTAGGAAACTTGACATAAAAATTTGAATAAGTTATCTATATTATTTCAAAAATATGTAAAAATATAATCTGAAGAAAATTGAATGTAGTTTCGAAACTACTAGGTTTGTTTAAAAAAAGTAAAAATCTATTTGGTAAAAATTTTAAATTTCAATGGAGTGGCACTTAAATTTCAGGGAAAAAATAAGAAGTAGGTGTCTGTCTGACCACCCTAACCACAATAAAATGATAATATTTTTTTATAATATTTTAGATATAAGTAGAGGACTCATGCCTCGATGTGATGCATATTTTTTTGTAATAATTTTCCACGTAAATAATTAATTATGAATTTTTTAGTACAAATTTTTAAAATATAAAAACTCGTATGTTTGACCACCTTAACTTGGTCAAAACTTCATGAAATTCAATTTTTCATTTTTAATCCTATAGTATGCGAAGCATAGAATGTGACACATGTTTTCGATTCAAAAATTGTGATACCATTTGAAGGCTATAGGTGTTTTTCAACTTAAGACTTTAGTCGTAATTTGAATAGAAAATGAATAATAATTACTGATTAAATTCAAAATAAAGCATAATTTATATCGGTGGAAAGCTTAGAATCTCGTTTAAAAACACTTTTCATTTTATCAATTTTGGGTAAAAAAATAGTCATTAGCCACATACCCATCATATTGCCACTTTTTGGCCCATCATGATCTTGCACTAAGAACCAAGAAAAAGTAAAAATGCAAGAGAATAATGCCAATGTATGCCCCTAGTTTAAAGGAATTGCTACACACCATTTTGTGAGCAACTACTTTAAAGTTACAAAGGAAAAATGAAAACAAGAAGGAAGACATGAGAGCCAACTTGAAAGGCCCTTATGCCAAGTCATATGTTTTCGAGTAAGGATATGTCATGTGAAGGAAACGAAAAAGAAAAGAAAGGAAGTGGTTGCCCCCAAAAGGAAAACACGAAACACATAAGGGATCTATGGATTTTGGGATAGTATGTTTGTTGTTGCAATATTTTTTAGAGAGCTCAGAACTGTCGTCATCCCCCAAATACATAGAACTTGAAGAATGACACAAAGAGAGAGAAAATAAAGATAAAGAAAGATCTGTTTGGGTCAACATGGGAGAGACATATAATTTCTTGACACTTTGAGTCATCCCAAAAAAGGAAAACACAAGCAAATGAAAATGAAAAGGAAAAAGAAAATGGAAAAGATTTTGGGTCAACATGAGAGAGACAGGGGATGTCTCAATGCCTTGCGTCATCCCCAAAAGGAAAAAAAAAAGAAAAAGGCAAGGAAGAGGGCATTTTGGGTCAAAATTAAAGAAACATGGAATGTCTCATTTCCTTGCATCATCCCCAAAAGGAAAACACAAGAAAAAAGAAAAAAAAAAAGAGGCAAAGAAAAAAAGGCCTTTTGGGTCAACATGAAAGAGACATTTTGATCTCAATGCCTTGCGTCATCCCCAAAACGAAAACACAAGAAAAAAGACAAGAAGAAAAGGAAAAGAAAAAAGGCCTTTTGGGTCAACATGAAAGAGAAATTTTAGTCTCAATGCCTTGCGTCATCCCAAAAATGAAAACCCAAGCAAAAGACAAAAATAAAAGGCAAAAGTGATTTATGACATAGAGAAGAATGAAGGTACAAATATAGGAATGTCACAAAGAGAGAGAACATCAAACAAAACATCACGGGGGAGCATGTTACGCACTTGAAAACACACAAAAGGAAAATAAAATGTAAAAGACTAGTAAGGAAAATGCAAGTCAACTGCCGAGCAAGTCATTTGCCTCCCAATGATGTTCATGATATGCTGAAGATAGGAAACTAGCCAAAGGGACAAGAGAAAGGTCCAAACTAGGGGAAGCACCAGGTTTTACACTCTTTGTAGGGGATTTGTAATTTAAGCTCATGGAAGGGGAAAATAATGTGTTCAAATCATTACGCACCTCTTCATCAATTTTAGGGATCTCATCATCGTCATCTATTTTAATCACAATAGGAGGATGAATGATAATATCCAATGAAGAGTGTACCTCATGGTGTGATTGTTGTATTGAATCATTTTGTTGCGGTTGGGGAGGATGGTCATCATGTAATGCTTCTATCAACTGTGGATTGTGATTTTATTTATTTTCTTTTTCATGTAACTTGTGAGCAAGGGCACGACGTCTACATCTATGCTCCCTAGAACCTCTGTTTCATTTGGTTTCTTTGTCGAGTTGTGTTTGTAAAAGAGCGGGTTGATCAACCATAGGTTGTTTTTCTTCCCCAGGGGGAGGAATGAAAGGAACCATGGAAGGTTGGTCATCCACTTTCTCTTTTTCTTTGTAAACTTTTTTTATAAGAGGAGGCATGACAAAGTTGCTATCATTGTATCATGGTCTCTTGGACAATGTTGGGGAAGTTTCAGGTGTTGGATGAGGTTGGTTGGTTGGTTCTTGTTCGGGTTGAAGCATTGTTTCATCTAAGATAGGAGTGTCAGAAGGGGATGGGGACATGTTGCGGTGAGAAAATTTGACTATTTTATTTGCTTTAAGTTTTTAGTAAGCAATGAAAAAGAAATCTTTTCGATTTGTTATAGGTTCCATGGGCTTAGGCCAAAAGGATTCTAAGGAAAAGTTTCCTTTGGAAGAGAATGGGTTAAAGCTGCTATGGTGAACAATGAATATTTTATTGTCAAGTGGAAACTTTAAGAATTTGTGTATAACTGAAGGGACAACTTTCATTAAGCGAAGCCATGGATGTCCTAGCCGTAAACAAAACTGGTCTGACTATGGGATGATGGAGAATGTAACATCCAATGTATTTGGTCCTATTTGTAATGGAAGGACGATCAATCCTATCATAGGGAAAGAAAAACCATTGTGTGTTTTGATCCATGCTTTCAGTTTATCATAATCATCTTGATAAATATCATGTAATAATAAAAATTCATCGATGATCACATTCTCTCCACAGGCAGGATCTATGAGTATCCCATTATTGGGCTTGTCATAAATACTACCAACTATGTAAAGAGGACCATCAGGGAGATTTTTAAGAATGTCCTTAGAGGAGAAAGTAATATCAAGAGATTTATTATGTTGGCCCTTACGAGGGATAACGTCTATCGCACCTACCATTTCATCCATAGGATTAATAGTGGTAATGTGGGGAATGGGATCAGGATGTTCATCATCTGTATCAACATTCATCACATCATTCTTTGTAGTTTCACTAGCTTTGAAAAATGAAACATTGTGTTTGGACATTGGATCACTGAAAATTTGTAAGTTTTGGTTTGGAGGGGCAACAAACTTATTACCTTGATCATTAACACATGCAATGGATAGATGACCAGAATCAATGAGTTCTTGCACAAGATGTTTAAGACACTTACAATATTTTGTTTCATGTCCATTTTGTGTATGATAATAGCAATAACTACCGGGTTTAAAGTTTGGAGGTAAAGGCTTAGTAGGATCGGGTGCTTTGATGGTAGGAAAGGTAATCATGTTTTGTTGCAAAAGTTTTGACATTGTGTTATGAAGGGTGTCTGGTAAAGGTGTGAATTGTCTTTTCAGATCTCCATAACTAAAGGGAACCATAGTTTTAACAACTTCTACTTGTTTGTTGATAGTTTAAGTTGGCTGTTGAGGGGGATTGAACTGTAAGAGCCCTTTGTTTTGTTTTTAAAATGGTTTGGAATTGTTTTGGTTGGCATGTTTAGATTTCTTACTTTGGCTAGAAGTGGAATTTGCATCTCGACTACTAACCGAATTGTGATAATCAAAAAGGGGGTACACAAGTACATAAAGGAGGGGAATTTCATCATGGTGAGTTTTTCCTGAAGTTTAGTTTGCAAGTTTTCTATACATATCGTTTGAAGGTGTGGGTTAGGAATCTTGATTTCAATTTGGGAATAAAGCAATTGTTGCATGAAATAAAATCAGTTATCTTTTCTTCTCCATGTTGCTTGCATCTCATCAAATTGGCCAAGGTATTCTTTGGAGTCATATGCACTTGGAAATGATTTATAAATGCATCAACAAGATCATTCAATGTACAAATTGAATTTTTTGGTAAATATGAGAACCATTCCAAGTCAATGTCTTTTAAAGTCCTACGAAACAATTTTGCTAACAGTTTATCATCAAGGGAAAAGTCACTACATAAGGAAGTGTAGGCATTGACATGGTTAGAAGGATTTCCCTTCCCTCCATATTTCTCAAATATAGGCATCTCTATTCCTTGTGGCATCGGTGTTCACAATATTTCCAAAGATAATGGGCTGCTTCAAAAATAATAGGTGGGTGGTCCATTATGGTTTTGGTTTATGGTGGATATTTGTTTTTGCATGGATGAAACTATTTGAAACAGTTGCGTTATGAGAGGGTTAGTGTAAGTGGTATGAGGTGGAAGGGAAAGTGGTGATGGAGTGTGTGTAGTGGTAGGGAAAGTGAAGGGAATGCTTATATATGGTATGGTGGAAGAGGATAGAACATGTGATGCCAGATAGGAATTAGGAATGCTAACATGAATAGTTCAGGAAGGAATCACATTACTAACTGATTGCATGGTTGTAGTGACATGAGGAGTGGTATATGTAGGAATTGAGGCCACTGTTAAAGGAGGAGGAGTGTGTGGTCCTCCTTGGCTAACCACAGTGTTTACTGGTTGAGAGACACTAGAGGTGGAAGGAACATGTTTTTTATATATCTCAACTATTTGTCTCATAATGTCCAGTCCTTGTTCACTTTCAAGCATGTGATGGATGTTTTATATGGTAGGAATTGTAGTGGCTGAAATGCTTTCAAGACACACTTGATGTTGGAGATGTGTTAAGTCCTCATGGATGTTAATGATTTTTTTCTTGTGGGATGTGATCGCTTTGTGTGTCAACTTGCATGTTATTGGAAGTCAAAGAGCTGCTAAAGGTAGTATCCATGCCTAGTGTACCAGTTTCCATACTAGGAGTGGAAGCTTTAGATAACCTAAGATCCACAACAAACTTGTGTTATCATGGGATAACATGAGTCTTGAACTTATTCTCACTAAGGTATTAGTAATAGGACACCAAAAACTCATGCAAAGGTCTCTAAATGTGGGTGAATGCAAATGCAATATAAACTATGAAGAATGAAATGCTTAATACTAAAATTATGAAAAAGAAAACTAAAATGCAGAAACAACAAGCAGAAACACATAAATTGTAGATTAAATTCCAAAAAATGCAGTGATAAATATGAAACTAGACTAAGTCACCCAGGGTGATGAATTAGTCCAAGTAATGATTTTTTTGAATTTTTTTAGAAGTTTTAAATAGAATTTTATGCTTTTTAGGTTTGCAGATGCATATATAGTATGAAAATGCAGAGATGTAGACCAAAATGTGCAATGTTCCCACTCAAGAATAATGCAAGCATGAATGAAATATGTCTAAATGTAATGTCCTAAATGAAATAAACTGATAAAATATGCTAATTATTAATGCAAAATTAATGTTCAAAATGTAAAATGTCTGAAAACACATTGTGATATGTAGAAAGATAAATTGAATGCAATTTAAAACAAGAAAAAGGAGCCAGATAGAAAGAGTGCACCTAGAAACTGATAGAGGTTGGAATGAAGACTACAAATGTCTCTGAAATTCTAGAAAATCTTATTTTGTGGCCAACTGGGACACTTATGCCAAGCTGGGCGACTTAGTCCTAGATCTGGGAAACTGCTCCAGAGCGCGTTTCAGCCAAAAGGGTGTCCAGAAATACATAAAAGACTTTCCATGCCTGGAAGTGGGACTAATTCTCCACTAATGGCTACTTAGTCTACCTTCATCTTTCAGGAATTTTGAAGATGCAATTTGTAGCTCTTGGTCTACACTTTGGTTCCTGACAAGTGTTCAGATCCAAATCTATAGAATTCGATGTATAGATGATCTCCAAGCTTCTTTAGGGATTTTTTGACTTTGAATGACTTTGATAAATTGATGACACCTTTTAACACCTTTCTCTTTGATAAATCTGCATACAAGACCTACAAAACACACATGCAAAGAGGGGGAAAAGGGTTAAGGGTTAGTGAATAGGGGTTTGCCTTTGTCAAACCCCGATTTGGAAATCAAACCCTTGAAAATGAAATGAAATGGAAAGTGAATGATGAATGAACAACATGCAATGCTACAACTCACCAAACCCTTGATGTAGAAATTTGAAGATATGCATGTAGATGCTCCAATGAAGACTTGATAATGCCTAGAATGCTTGAGCTTGATTAAGTGAATAAATTAGTGTGTGAATGAATGCATGAATGTATTGGGAGGTGAAAATGAGAGGAAAACCCTTTATTTATACTTTATTTTACAAAATTTCCTAAAAATAACACATCACAGGCCGACCTCAAGGTCAAGAGAACAATATCCCACCAGAATTTTAAAATAATTTTTATTTTTGTGCCCAGTGGGACTAAGTTTCCCCAGGTGGCGCCTTGGTCCCACCAGGGAAATTTTAATAGGTGTTGATAATTAAAGTATATTAACTTATGTTTAATGGGATTACTCTTCGAAACACACTTAAGTAGGACCAAAAAGTGTGTTAAGGGGACCTTTAAACATAAGAAAGGGTTAAATTATTGATGAAAAGCCTAGAAACACGTGAAAGTTTGTTACAACTCTTTACAACACTTTGAAATAAGGCTCGGTAAGTGATAAAAAGAGGTTATTTAGGTGAATTATATTAATAAGGTCCTAAAAAGGTTTGAGAATGTGTTACAACACTTCACACCACTTTTACAAGACATCATAGAATTCTTAATGATTCACAAGGAACAAAGACCTAATATGAATGTGTTGACCACATTACAACATTAAATCAAGGAAAAAACAAGCCAAAATCACAAGGAGGGCTTAAATAGGAAGAAAAAGTAGAAGGGTTACTTTTTTCATTTCCATAGTGGGAGAAACCAAATAGGAGTGCCTAAGCTAGCCGACATTATGAGAAGTAGCGAATTGTGGCAGAATAGGAGATAGTGAAAATATTTCTAAACTTAAAAGGCTATATTTTCAAATGAGTATTGCAAAAGGTGGCATAGCTATATATAGAAAAGATGAGCTGACAAATCCAACGAACAGAAGGTCCATTTTTGGCTAGACAAAAATAGGAAAATATCAAGGAAAAATAGAGGAGGATAGATAAATTGTACAAAGAATAAGACAGAGGTCTTAAGAAATAAATTTGGGTGTTGGGATTAAATAAACTAGTATGACGATTGTTGACATGTGTCCTTTGCCATCATCAACACTAGCCAACTTACTTATGTGAAAAGACACAAGTTAATGTGCTAAGCTCTAAAAAATCAATGGGTGTGTATTTTCAAAGGTACCTTGTATCATTTTAGCATGTTTCTCATAGCAAAAAGTACGCATTCCAATGCAATGAGTTTATTTGTAAAAGAGGCAATAGGGAGAATGTACTAATTCTATTCTCGTGGCATTTTCAGCATTCCCAACAGATACATATCTCAAATCCACATGTATCGCCTCATTGGAAGCATTTAATGGACCAACAGTAATGATGTAGCCTTAACTGCATGTATGAGTGAGGAGATTAATTGCACTCAAAAGTAGATTTTTTCCAAAGAAGCAAAAGGAAAGTGGACATTTTTTCTAAGGAAACTCTCTGCAACTTCCTGATATAGCTATTGCGGAGCCATCAACCTCTGGTAGAAAAGTTGTAGCTTAAAGCAGAAGAGCTGGTTATGCCAATATTTTTGGTCAAAACTCATTAACCAATGCTCCAACACTTGAGGAGAGGCCATTCAAATTCTATAAAAAGGTGCAGCTAGATAGACACATCCCAAGAGAAGTGTTGTAGGACATCTTCGATAATCTTTTCGACCCTAGGTTATCAACTAACCCTAAAAGTTTTGGGGAGAGTGCATTTCAAAGAATGGTGGAGCATGAACTATCTGAGGGTTTCACGTTTTGGCTCTGGAATTATGTTTTTACACAATTCATATTGCCTTCCATACACCCATGCCCAGAACTAGTTGATGCATGTGTCAAAAGATTCAACAAAAGGAAAAAATCCATTGAGGGTAGCAAGATCAAAGTTACCATTTCTGCTGAATCCATACGAGATATGTTGTATATCCCTATGACCTGGGGTACTAATAACTTTGATGAAGAAAATGGACATCTTCAGGGAAGAAATTGCCAAGAAAATAAGTTTTATGAGGATGAAGCCAAGGAAAGGCCAAAGAAAGGTCATCTTTCTTTCCCTCTTTCACGCAAGAAATTCAAGAAAGATACATAGTCTATGTTTTCAATGCTAGCCTAGGTTTTCGGCCTTGAAAATGATGAAGAATTCCATCCTTTTCATTTGGGCTTGGCCTTTGTGCTAAAAAGGGAAAAGAACCAGAGATACTATGATTTTGCTGAGGTGATAGCCAGAAACATGCTAGAGCAATTAAAGAATTACAACAATGAGTCTAAATTCATGTATTCATCTTTCTTAGCTCATTTAGTTTTGCATCAGAATTTTGAGTGGCTTGAGAAAAATATACTAGTGTCTAGGTTGGATGTAAGAGGTTGTCTTTAGCCAATTTCTATATGACCCATGTACTTTTGAAAACAGGGGGTTTTTACTATTTGTAGATCATTTTCTAAGGCCAGTGCTTCAAGATTTGTTGCCATACCCTATTGGTCATTTCTCTCCTAAGGTCACATAATTGATGGAAAATCCACTGACCCTAATGGATTATTTCCTGGGAGAGGATTTTACATTTATCATATTTCATGATTTTTCTAGGGAGCCTTTCTAACTCCCCAGATTTGTAACAGACAAAGTTTTTGTGTTGGAGGCAGGCTGTCAGGAAACCCTTGTCGACAGCGTCTATGGTATCAAAAGAAAAAAAAAGATATATCTACTTCCCCTCTCAATTGCTAACAGTCAGGTAACACTAAATAAGTGGGAGGCTGAGGGAAAGCTCAAAAATCTACTGAAAACCTTAGGCTTGGTTCTCATTTGTGAGAAGTGGGATTACAATCTGATAAATCACTTCAATTTGAAACATGAGAGTCAGGAATATTTTGAGAGGAGGAGGAATCTGACTCAAGAAAGGTCAAAGGTATATATTGACTTGGATTGCATTCCACTCAAGTGACCAAAATGGTTGAGTTTCTATGTACCACAAGCAGAGTATTAGAAGAATGTCTTGATGGTCAAATCCCTCAACACACAATTGAAGTGCAAAGGATGATCAAAAAGGAAAAAGGAAAACTTCTGGAGATTCTGAAAAGAAATGAAATGCTCTAGTGCCCCATTTAGAAACTTTCAACCACACGATGAGGAGTTTGATGACATTTATGATCGAGAGGATGACTCTTAAAATTGTAATCCAGAGACCAGCCATGAAATTTACGAGGATGAAATTTTGTGCTGTGATTCTGGGCCTCAGGAATCTGACAGTTGAAGAAGTTCGAAGCAAAGGGACTCACAAGCCACATCCTCCCCCAATGCTCGAAGTAAAGGAAAAAGGACCCAACAGTTCCCAAGAGGGTCTTTTGCAGTTGTCGAAGGCCAAGTTTCGAAGGGATCGGCTACTAGAGGATCATAATGTACTAGTTCCAATCAATCAAAGAGAAGAAGGGTCCAAGATCTAGGTGCATCTAGCACATAGGCCCGAGAAGAAGAAGAAATAGAGTCTACCCTACAAAATGTTCTAACCACTATGACCCAGGTAAGTTTTTCTCCCTCTCTTCTTCCTGCCTCTGCGTCTTTGGTTACTTCTCTACCCCCTCCCATAACAATGAATCCTCTATCCTCACACCCTGATTTAATAGTCTTAAATACACCCCTTGCCATTTTTAATGAATATTTCATTCAGCTACCCTACATGCCAAATGAGCATCATTCAGTTTAGATGCTATTGATTCTTTGATCGCCCTGTCAATGGCCCCCATTGAAAGAGTAGAAATTTTAGTGTTACCCGTCCCTCCTGGTCCATTTGATTCTGGAAAGGCACCTCTCCTTCTACCCATTTCTCTTTTCACCTTGACTAGTCTTTCCCCTTCCCAATCTCAATTTGGAATCCCACCTTTTCCATGATAATGCTTCCTTTTGCCTCCCTGCATGCTCATGCATCTGAAGTTTCTCCTTTTGTCACCCTTTTTTGTCTCCCTCTTGGTGCTTCCATTGTAGTATAGAGTATTGATATCCCCTAGAGTCTCCAAGGGAATTTTGATGCAACCAAGTAGGCCCGATAGGCTAGAAAGAAAAAGCTATTGTTAAATTATGCTGCATTTCTAGCCACCAAGAAGATTGAAGATTACTTCAATGAAGAGCGGAACTCTTTGTTGATCACTACCATGAAGTCGCTCGTTTCCAAGCCTGAAGGGCAGATACAGATGGAGGATTATGACATCACAACCATGGGCCTAGATTTGAGTGAAAATCACCCACATGACAAAGTGGTCCTAGCTAAGGCCACTCAGAAGGTGGTATATGTGGACTCCAAGAGACTCAGTAGAAAATTGAAGAAGCGTGAGGTAGAGTTGATAAATGTGAAGGAAACAATAAGTAGGTTGCAGAATGAGATTCGAGCCAGAGATTTTGAGATGGCCCATGTAAGGAAAATACAAGGGAAACATCTAAGTTGCTTGCAGAAGCTCAAAGTGAACATGTTTAGCTTTATGCTGAAATTAAAAAATTGAAAGGTGAGTTGGCTACACAGTGCCAAACAAATGTAGAGCATCGAAATGTTGAAGAAAATATGAGAAGAGAGTTGGATGGTGTTCAATCTCAAAATTCTAATGATCTTTAGAAGGCCCATGTGGAAGCAAAAAATTCAAAACAAGAGATTGGAAAGCTGAGCTTGGAACTAAAAAATGCCCTCAAAGAAAGAAGTCAAATGGAGGAGGATGTATGTTGCACGAGGATCTAGAACCCTCCCGATAATGAAGAAGCTGATATCTACATGTTGGGAGTGGATCACAGTTGATGTTTCCATTCTCATACATGCTTTGCAATTCTTAAGGAATGTTCGAGAATTAAATATGAAGGTTTTCCTAATGGCTAATCAATTTATGCAAACATGTGCTCCCTAACTGGTCGAATCACAAAGCTTGATTTCCAAGTTGTGTGTGGCCACTGATAAGACCCTAAGAAGTGTAGGGATTCCTACTCAAAGGGTAGCCTCTATCATAGAAAATGAGATCATCAACTGCCACAAAGCTGCAGTGACGTGCAAGGATTTTCAGACTGTGTTGAACAAGCAGGTAAATGAAATCAAGAAGGAATTTAGTGTCCTAGTTAACTTTGGGCTACCTCATCTTCTTTCACTAGATGGAGATGTGCTGACAATTGAGCAGGTCATAGACGCGATCCGACACAAGGTCCAAACTTCTATAGAACACCCAGGTTCAAGCGTGATGCCCATGGATGATGATGTTGAGCATGAGATCTTTCCTCTTTATTGACTCTATTATCACCTTGGGACAATTTCTTCTAGAAAGGGGATTTATCTCTTCCAAAGAAGTTTTCAAACTGGAGCAAGAATATAGGAACATCCGTACTCTCATCCAATCGGCATATGCAGACTGGGAGGCACAACATTCTACTTTCCTCAAACTCCAATAATTACCAAAGGCCTTGGTTCATGCCTCCACAAGTGAAGACCCCCTTGTGAGTCACCATAATTGTGAAGCATTTTTTCCTTGATCATCTTTGATTTTTGTCTAGTATATGTTTTTGGCTTTGGATGTGCCTGCGCTGGAGTAAAGTCATCAGAAAGGTGTGCAATATTCCATGTGGTGGTTGTGCGGATTTCATTCTTCACCCTCCTTTCGAGAGAGAGTTAGCACATGTGTCAATTCATCAGATATTTTCTCAAGGAGCTATATTCATGAGCTTGAGAATTTTTTCCTATTCGACAAGTCATCTCTTCGCTACAAATAGATTGTGATTCGTATGAAGTGATATCTTTTGGGAGTTTTTTGGAGCTTGCTAGCCTTTTTCTTTTCTTATTTTTTGAGATGGAAGCTTTGAGTCGGTGCCATTGGATGACGTGACTGGTCAATTGGACCTTTTTCCATTTTTTTTCTAGGATTTGATTGTTTACATACAACTATCTTTGCTAAATATATAAAAAGAATTAATGTCATAGTTGAGAATTAATGAGCAAAGATTTTTGTGACCTAACTAATGATCTATGATCAGATCGTGTGCTATCAACTGCCAACATCTGGAAGCAATTACTTTTGTGTTGTGGTGGTAGTTTCTTCTTTTTGTAGCTATAAATTGGAGGGGATGACAAAGGAAAGGGTTGGATTCCATGTTTCAATTTCCTTTGCTGAGGAAAAGTTTCTTTATTTTTCTTAAGTTTTAAGAACTATTTTCAAAAGTAGAGTTGTAGAACTACTTTTCTCTGGCATGTTATATCGTTTATGCTCAAACTATTATTGGATTGGCATCTAACCACTATTTTAAAGTTCATTTGATATTTAAGCACAAATTATTGGGAAGAAATCTTTGAGACTATGCATGTATGGCCTTTATAAGGTTTTCCTTCTTTATGCTTTCATTTTGAAGTCAATGTCTTTTAAAGTCCTACGAAACAATTTTGCTAACAGTTTATCATCAAGGGAAAAGTCACTACATAAGGAAGTGTAGGCATTGACATGGTTAGAAGGATTTCCCTTCCCTCCATATTTCTCAAATATAGGCATCTCTATTCCTTGTGGCATCGGTGTTCACAATATTTCCAAAGATAATGGACTGCTTCAAACATAATAGGTGGGTGGTCCATTATGGTTTTGGTTTATGGTGGATATTTGTTTTTGCATGGATGAAACTATTTGAAACAGTTGCGTTATGAGAGGGTTAGTGTAAGTGGTATGAGGTGGAAGGGAAAGTGGTGATGGAGTGTGTGTAGTGGTAGGGAAAGTGAAGGGAATGCTTATATATGGTATGGTGGAAGAGGATAGAACATGTGATGCCAGATAGGAATTAGGAATGCTAACATGAATAGTTCAGGAAGCAATCACATTACTAACTGATTGCATGGTTGTAGTGACATGAGGAGTGGTATATGTAGGAATTGAGGCCACTGTTAAAGGAGGAGGAGTGTGTGGTCCTCCTTGGCTAACCACAGTGTTTACTGGTTGAGAGACACTAGAGGTGGAAGGAACATGTTTTTTATATATCTCAACTATTTGTCTCATAATGTCCAGTCCTTGTTCACTTTCAAGCATGTGATGGATGTTTTATATGGTAGGAATTGTAGTGGCTGAAATGCTTTCAAGACACACTTGATGTTGGAGATGTGTTAAGTCCTCATGGATGTTAATGATTTTTTTCTTGTGGGATGTGATCGCTTTGTGTGTCAACTTGCATGTTATTGGAAGTCAAAGAGCTGCTAAAGGTAGTATCCATGCCTAGTGTACCAGTTTCCATACTAGGAGTGGAAGCTTTAGATAACCTAAGATCCACAACAAACTTGTGTTATCATGGGATAACATGAGTCTTGAACTTATTCTCACTAAGGTATTAGTAATAGGACACCAAAAACTCATGCAAAGGTCTCTAAATGTGGGTGAATGCAAATGCAATATAAACTATGAAGAATGAAATGCTTAATACTAAAATTATGAAAAAGAAAACTAAAATGCAGAAACAACAAGCAGAAACACATAAATTGTAGATTAAATTCCAAAAAATGCAGTGATAAATATGAAACTAGACTAAGTCACCCAGGGTGATGAATTAGTCCAAGTAATGATTTTTTTGAATTTTTTTAGAAGTTTTAAATAGAATTTTATGCTTTTTAGGTTTGCAGATGCATATATAGTATGAAAATGCAGAGATGTAGACCAAAATGTGCAATGTTCCCACTCAAGAATAATGCAAGCATGAATGAAATATGTCTAAATGTAATGTCCTAAATGAAATAAACTGATAAAATATGCTAATTATTAATGCAAAATTAATGTTCAAAATGTAAAATGTCTGAAAACACATTGTGATATGTAGAAAGATAAATTGAATGCAATTTAAAACAAGAAAAAGGAGCCAGATAGAAAGAGTGCACCTAGAAACTGATAGAGGTTGGAATGAAGACTACAAATGTCTCTGAAATTCTAGAAAATCTTATTTTGTGGCCAACTGGGACACTTATGCCAAGCTGGGCGACTTAGTCCTAGATCTGGGAAACTGCTCCAGAGCTCGTTTCAGCCAAAAGGGTGTCCAGAAATACATAAAAGACTTTCCATGCCTGGAAGTGGGACTAATTCTCCACTAATGGCTACTTAGTCTACCTTCATCTTTCAGGAATTTTGAAGATGCAATTTGTAGCTCTTGGTCTACACTTTGGTTCCTGACAAGTGTTCAGATCCAAATCTACAGAATTCGATGTATAGATGATCTCCAAGCTTCTTTAGGGATTTTTTGACTTTGAATGACTTTGATAAATTGATGACACCTTTTAACACCTTTCTCTTTGACAAATCTGCATACAAGACCTACAAAACACACATGCAAAGAGGGGGAAAAGGGTTAAGGGTTAGTGAATAGGGGTTTTCCTTTGTCAAACCCCGATTTGGAAATCAAACCCTTGAAAATGAAATGAAATGGAAAGTGAATGATGAATGAACAACATGCAATGCTACAACTCACCAAACCCTTGATGTAGAAATTTGAAGATATGCATGTAGATGCTCCAATGAAGACTTGATAATGCCTAGAATGCTTGAGCTTGATTAAGTGAATAAATTAGTGTGTGAATGAATGCATGAATGTATTGGGAGGTGAAAATGAGAGGAAAACCCTTTATTTATACTTTATTTTACAAAATTTCCTAAAAATAACACATCACAGGCCGACCTCAAGGTCAAGAGAACAATATCCCACCAGAATTTTAAAATAATTTTTATTTTTGTGCCCAGTGGGACTAAGTTTCCCCAGGTGGCGCCTTGGTCCCACCAGGGAAATTTTAATAGGTGTTGATAATTAAAGTATATTAAATTATGTTTAATGGGATTACTCTTCGAAACACACTTAAGTAGGACCAAAAAGTGTGTTAAGGGGACCTTTAAACATAAGAAAGGGTTAAATTATTGATGACAAGCCTAGAAACATGTGAAAGTTTGTTACAACTCTTTAGAACACTTTGAAATAAGGCTCGGTAAGTGATAAAAAGAGGTTATTTAGGTGAATTATATTAATAAGGTCCTAAAAAGGTTTGAGAATGTGTTACAACACTTCACACCACTTTTACAAGACATCATAGAATTCTTAATGATTCATAAGGAACCAAGACGTAATGTGAATGTGTAGACCACATTACAACATTAAATCAAGGAAAAAACAAGCCAAAATCACAAGGAGGGCTTAAATAGGAAGAAAAAGTAGAAGGGTTACTTTTTTCATTTCCATAGTGGGAGAAACCAAATAGGAGTGCCTAAGCTAGCTGACATTATGAGAAGTAGCGAATTGTGGCAGAATAGGAGATAGTGAAAAGCTTTCTAAACTTAAAAGGCTATATTTTCAAATGAGTATTGCAAAAGGTGGCATAGCTATATATAGAAAAGATGAGCCGACAAATCCAACGAACTGAAGGTCCATTTTTGGCTAGAAAAAAATAGGAAAATATCAAGGCAAAATAGAGGAGGATAGATAAATTGTACAAAGAATAAGACAAAAGGTCTTAAGAAATAAATTTGGGTGTTGGGATTAAATACTCTCGTATGACGATTGTTGATGTGTGTCCTTTGCCATCATCAAAACTAGCCAACTTACTTATGTGAAAAGACACGGGTTAATGTGCTAAGCTCTAAAAAATCAATGGGCATGTATTTTCAAAGGTACCTTGTATCATTTTAGCATGTTTCTCATAGCAAAAAGTATGCATTCCAATGCAATGAGTTTATTTGTAAAAAAGACAACAGGGAGAATGTACTAATTCTATTCTCATGGCATTTTCAGCATTCCCAACAGATACATATCTCAAATCCACATGTATCGCCTCATTGGAAGCATTTAATGGACCAACAGTAATGATGTAGCCTTAACTGCATGTATGAGTGAGGAAATTAATTGCACTCAAAAGTAGATTTTTTCCAAAGAAGCAAAAGGAAAGTGGCCATTTTTGCTAAGGAAACTCTCTGCAACTTCCTGATATAGCCATTGTGGAGCCATCAACCTCTGGTAGAAAAGTTGTAGCTTAAAGCAGAAGAGCTGGTTATGCCAATAGTTTTGGTCAGAACTCATTAACCAATGCTCCAACACTTGAGGAGAGGTCATTCAAATTCTATAAAAAGGTGCAGCCAGATAGACGCATCCCAAGAGAGGTGTTGTAGGACATCTTCGATAATCTTTTCAACCCTAGGTTATCAACTAACCCTAAAAGTTTTAGGGAGAGTGCATTTCAAAGAATGGTGGAGGATGAACTATCTGAGGGTTTCACATTTTGGCTCTGGAATTGTGTTTTTACACAATTCATACTGCCTTCCATACACCCATGCCCAGAACTAGTTGATGCATGTGTCAAAAGATTCAACAAAAGGAAAAAGCAAGATCAAAGTTACCATTTCTGCTGAATCCATACGGGATATGTTGTATATCCCTATGACATGGGGTACTAAACACTTTGATGAAGAAAAAATGGACATCTTTGGGGAAGAAATGGCCAAGAAACAAGTTTTATGAGGATGAAGCCAAGGAAAGGCCAAAGAGAGGTCATCTTTCTTTCCCTCTTTCACGCAAGAAATTCAAGAAATTTACATAGTCTGTGTTTTCAATGCTAGCCTAGGTTTTCAACTTTGAAAATGATGAAGAATTCCATCCTTTTCATTTGGGCTTGGCCTTTGTGCTAAAAAGGGAAAAGAACCAGAGATACTATGATTTTGCTGAGGTGATAGCCAAAAACATGCTAGAGAAATTAAAGAATTACAACAATGAGTCTAAATTCAAGTATTCATCTTTCTTAGCTCATTTAGTTTTGCATCAGAATTTTGAGTGGTTTGAGAAAAATATACCAGTGTCTAGGCTGGATGTAAGAGGTTGTCTTCAGCCAATTTCTGTATGACCCATGTACTTTTGAAAACATGGGATTTTTACTATTTGTAGATCATTTTCTAAGGCCAGTGCTTCAAGATTTGTTCCCATATCCTATTGGTCATTTCTCTCCTAAGGTCACATAATTGATGGACAATCCACCGACCCTAATGGATTATTTCCTAGGAGAGGATTTTACATTTATCATATTTCACGATTTTTTTGGGTAGCCTTTCTGACTCCCCAAATTTGTAACAGACAAAGTTTTTGTGTTGGAGGCAGGCTGTCAGGAAACCCTTGTCAACAACATCTATGGTATCAGAAGAAAAAAAAAGATATATCCACTTCCCCTCTCAATTGCTAACAGTCAAGTAACACTAAATAAGTGGGAGGCTAAGGGAAAGCTCACAAATCTACTAACAACCTTAGGCTTGGTTCTCATTTGTGAGAAGTGGGATTACAACCTGATAAAGCACTTCAGTTTGAAACATGAGAGGAGGAGGAGTCCAACTCAAGAAAGGTCAGAGGTATATATTGACTTGGATCACATTCCACTCAAGTGACCAAAATGGTTGAGTTTCTATGTACCACAAGTAGAGTATTAGAAGAATGTCTCGATGGTCAAATCCCTCAACACACAATTGAAGTGCAAAGGATGGTCAAAAAGGAAAAAGGAAAACTTCTGGAGATTCTGACAAGAAATGAAATGCCCTAGTGCCCCATTTAGAAACTTTCAACCACATGATGAGGAGTTTGATGACATTTATGATCGAGAGGATGACTCTTAAAATAGTAATCCAGAGACCAGCCATGAAATTTATGAGGATGAAATTTTGTGTTGTGATTCTGGGCCTCAGGAATCTGACAGTTGAAGAAGTTCGAAGCAAAGGGACTCACAAGCCACATCCTCCCCCAATGTTCCAAGTAAAGGCAAAAGGACCCAACAGTCCCCAAGAGGGTCTGCTGCGTTGTCGAAGGCCAAGTTTTGAAGGGATCAACTACTAGAGGATCATAATGTACCAGTTCCAATCAATCAAAGAGAAGAAGGGTCCAAGATCTAGGTGCATCCAGCACATCGGCCAGAGGAGAAGAAGAAATAGAGTCTACCCTACAAAATGTTCTGACCACTACAACCCAGGTAAGTTTTTCTCCCTCTCTTCTTCCTACCTTTGCGTCTTTGGTTACTTCTCTACCCCCTCCCGTAACAATGAATCCTCTATCCTCACACCCTGATTTAATAGTCTTAAATACACCCCTTGCCATTTTTAATGAATCTTTCATTCAGCTACCCTACGTGCCAAATGAGTATCATTCGGTTCAGACGCTATTGATTCTTTGATCGCCCTATCAATGGCCCCCATTGAAAGAGTAGAAATTTTAGTGTTACCTGTCACTCCTGGTCCATTTGATTCTGGAAAGGCACCTCTCCTTCTGCCCATTTCTCTTTTCACCTCGACTGGTCTTTCCCCTTCCCAATGTCAATTTGGAATCCCACCTTTTCCATGATAATGCTTCCTTTTGCCTCCCCGCATGCTCATGCATATGAAGTTTCTCCTTTTGTCACCCTTTTTTGTCTCCCTCTTGGTGCTTCCATTGTAGTATAGAGTATTGATATCCCCTAGAGTCTCCAAGGGAATTTCAATGCAACCAAGTAGGCCCGATAGGCTAGAAAGAAAAATCTATTGTTAAATTATGCCGCATTGCTAGCCACCAAGAAGATTGAAGCTTGCTTCAATGAAGAGCGGAACTCTTTGTTGATCACTACCATGAAGTCGCTCGTTTCCAAGCCTAAAGGGCAGATACAAATGGAGGACTATGACATCACAACCATGGGCCTAGATTTGAGCAAAAATCGCCCACATGACAAAGTGGTCCTAGCTAAGGCCACTCAGAAGGTGGTATATGCGGACTCCAAGAGACTCGGTAGAAAATTGAAGAAGCGTGAGGTAGAGTTGATAAATGTGAAGGAAACAGTAAGTAGGTTGCAGAATGAGATCCGAGCCAGAGATTTTGAGATGGTCCATGTAAGGAAAATACAAGGGAAACATCTAAGTTGCTTGCAGAAGCTCAGAGTGAACATGTTTAGCTTTATGCTGAAATTAAAAAATTGAAAGGTGAGTTGGCTACAAACTGCCAAAAAAATGTAGAGCATCGAAATGTTCAAGAAAATATGAGAAGAGAGTTGGATGGTGTTCGATCTCAAAACTCTAATGATCTTTAGAAGGCCCATGTGGAAGCAGAAAATTCAAAACAAGAGATTGGAAGGCTGAGCTTAGAACTAAAAAATGCCCTCAAAGAAAGAAGTCAAATGGAGGAGGATGTAAGAGCAAGAGAGGCTTAGTTTAACTAGGAGATAGCTGTTGCACGAGGATCTAGAACCCTCCCGATAATCAAGAAGCTAATATCTACATATTGGGAGTGGATCATAGTTGATGTTGCCATTCTCAGACATGCTTTGCAATTCTTAAGGAATGTTCAAGAATTAAATATGAAGGTTTTCCTAATGGCCGATCAATTTATGCAAACATGTGCTCCCTGACTGGTGGAATCGCAAAGCTTGATTTCCAAGTTGTGCATGGCCACTGATAAGACCCTAAGAAGTGCAAGGATTCCTACTTGAAGAGTAGCCTCTATCATAGTAAATGAGATCATCAACTGCCACAAAGCTGCAGTGAGGTGCAAGGATTTTCAGACTGTGTTGAACAAGCAGGTAAATGAAATCAAGGAATTTAGTGTCCTAGTTAACTTTGGGCTACCTCCTCTTCTTTCACTAGATGGAGATGTGCTGACAATTGAGTAGGTCATAGACGCGATCCGACACAAGGTCCAAACTTCTACAGAACACCCAGGTTCAAACGCGATGCCCATGGATGATGATGTTGAGCGTGAGATCTTTCCTCTTTATCGACTCTATTATCACCTTGGGACAATTTCTTCTAGAAAGGGGATTTATCTCTTCCAAAGAAGTTTTCGAACTGGAGCAAGAATATAGGAACATCCATACTCTCGTCCAACCAACATATGCAGACTGGGAGGCACAACATTCTACTTTCCTCAAACTCCAATAATTACCAAAGGCCTTGGTTCATGCCTCCACAAGTGAAGACCCCCTTGTGAGTCGCCAGAATTGTGAAGCATTTTTTCCTTGATCATCTTTGATTTTTGTCTGGTATATGTTTTTGGCTTTGGATGTTCCTGCGCTGGAGTAAAGTCATCAGAAAGGTGTGCAATATTCCACGTGGTGGTTGTGTGGATTTCATTCTTCGCCCTCCTTTCGGGAGAGAGTTAGCACATGTGTCAATTCATCAGATATTTTCTCAAGGAGATATTTTCTCAAGGAGCTATATTCATGAGCTTGAGAATTTTTTCCTATTCGACAAGTCATCTCTTCACTACAAATAGATTGTGATTCGTATGAAGTGATATCTTTTGGGAGTTTTTTGGAGCTTGCTAGCCTTTTTCTTTTCTTATTTTTTGAGATGGAAGCTTTGAGTTGGTGCCATTAGATGACGTGACTGGTCAATTGGACCTTTTTCCGTGTTGTTTTCTAGGATTTGATCATTTACATGCAACTATCTTTGCTAAATATATAAAGAGAATTAATGTCACAGTTGAGAATTAATGAGCAACGATTTTTGTGACCTAACTAAAGATCTATTATCAGATCGTGTGTTATCAACTGCCAACATCTGGAAGCAATTACTTTTGTGTTGTGGTGGTAGTTTCTTCTTTTTGTAGCTATAAATTGGAGGGGATGATAGAGGAAAGGGTTGGATTCCATGTTTCAGTTTCCTTTGCTGAGGAAAAGTTTCTTTATTTTTCTTAAGTTTTAAGAACTATTTTCAAAAGTAGAGTTGTAGAACTACTTTTCTCTGGCATGTTATATCGTTTATGCTCAAACTATTATTGGATTGGCATTTGACCACTATTTTAAAGTTCATTTGATATTTAAGCACAAATTATTGGGAAGAAATATTTGATACTATGCATGTATGGCCTTTATAAGGTTTTCCTTCTTTATGCTTTCGTTTTGAATAAAACACTGTGTCATGCAAGCTAGATTCAAATAGTTTAAGTTGTTTATTTTTGTGTTCTACGCTTATATGGTAGAATAATAACTTGTGAAAACTGGATTATGTCAGTGGACTTCTCTATTTTTCTAAAGGGTTGTTGTTTTGTTATATTGTGTTATATTAGGCGAGACAATTTATGCAATTTATGAATGTTTTTCTGATAACCTTGGAAATCTTTATGTTTGATAGGACCTTAATGAACACTTCCTATGGGAAGATTTGAAATTCTACATTATGCTTGTTGTTAGCTTTTTTGTTCATTCTCTTTCCAACAATGAAGGGTCATGGCATTCTATGTCTAATTATATCACTCATAGGAATGATTGGGTTTGAAATGTTGTAAAAGCTTTGGCAGATTGCCATTTTTATGTTTTATGTTTACATTTCCTTCTTCCATTTTCTCCAAAACCCAAAAAAGAGTTGGCTTTCTACAAAAATCCTGGAGGTATTTAGTGAGGTACAAATTAGTCCCCGACTCACTGAATTTCCCATAAGACTTTCGGAGAGGCACAAGCTTTGATGATCAACAAAGACAAAGATCAACACTTCACTCAAGAACAAACCCTTGAGATTTCAATGCAAAGATGATTGAAATCTATCAAAGGGGATTGTCCTAAAGGATGAAAACTAATAAAAGAGATTAATTACCAAATGTAAACCTAGAAAATGCAAAATGTTTGAAAACACAATGTGATATGCAAGCATATACTAAATGACCTAGAAATTATCATGAAACAAAACATAAAATAGAAAAATTGAAAGTGTGTACTTGGAGACTTGTGGAGGCTAGAATGAGGGTTGGAAATGTTGTCGATCCTAAAATTTTGACCTACTAGGACTCATACACCATTTTGGGTGAATCAGTCCCAGATCTAGAAAACTGCACTGAAGCCTATTTTGAGAAAATGGGTATCTGAATCCATAAAAATATCTAAAAAATAGGTACAATGGGACTCATACACCAATAATGGTGTATGAGACCACTTTGAATTTTCTAAAAACTTGAAAGTGGAAACAAAAGCTCTGGGTCTCCTCTTTCTGCTCCTCTAGGTATCCAGATACGAAACCCTAATTTTTGGCACTATAAGTGACTTTTTGTGGATATTTTGACCTTTCCAATAAGGATATGAATTCAACAATTTTGCAACCTATTCTTCAATTATCTCCAAGCATTCAAGGTACCTAGATCTATAATCACACAAAAAAAGAGAGAAATGTTGAATATTAGGTAATGGGGGTTTGCCTTGGTCAAACCCCTTTTAGGTAATTAAACCAAAATGATGGAATAATATAATGAAGCATGAAAGATGAAACAATGCAATTAGAAACTTTCCATGATGATATACCTTAAATTTATGTAGCAATGGATGAAGAATCTTCCCTTGAATGCCTTAGAAAACTATCTTGATGACTTAAAATGCTAAAACCTTAGCTTGCTTGACTTGAGATGGATAATGAATGATGAATGAATCATGAATAAATAATGAATTACAGTTTAGAAGCTTGTTTATATAGGAAATCCTACTCAAATTCTCATTAATTTGATCCCCAAGGCCGAGATTGAAGAAAATTAAACTTCAACCCTAAATTTTCCTGCTGAGACCTCAAAAATGGCCCAAATGGGTCTTATTCACCATCTTGGGTGAATGGGTCCCACCTGGATGGAAATCATTCACACAAAGTGGTGAATGGGTCCCACAGGGGCTCTTTTTCCAGCTGGAATGTCAGGGAGTGAGGAAATCGGATTTATATGTTGATTTTGTTCTTGGTTTTCCACTGGTTGAGAAGTCCTAAAAGGTGAGAAAAATACACTCATGGCTGGTATGCACTCACACACACCCAAGTAGCAATGGGGAAATACATGCCTTAGAATGGGCTTCCCACTCAAATTATACCAAATTTATACCTCCCGATGACTTTAATAAGGCGCCATGCAAAAATGATCTTTGAGCTCCATGATGTAACCAAAGCTTCGTGTGCTTGAGACTCATAGACATTGTAAATGAAAAATAGTACAAGGAATGTTCAAAGGGATTTTTCTTAGTTCGTGCAAGGTCTCATCTCAGGCCACATTGTACCTAATGCTACCAAGATAGGACAAGTGAAAATGGTCTCATCTTCTTTC
>VDFB02281492.1:579602634-579712057 GCA_007258455.2 Sequoia sempervirens
AAGGGAAACATCTAAGTTGCTTGCAGAAGCTCAAAGTGAACATGTTTAGCTTTATGCTGAAATTAAAAAATTGAAAGGTGAGTTGGCTACACAGTGCCAAACAAATTAGAGCATCGAAATGTTGATGAAAATATGAGAAGAGAGTTGGATGGTGTTCAATCTCAAAATTCTAATGATCTTTAGAAGGCCCATGTGGAAGCAAAAAATTCAAAACAAGAGATTGGAAAGCTGAGCTTGGAACTAAAAAATTCCCTCAAAGAAAGAAGTCAAATGGAGGAGGATGTATGTTGCAGGAGGATCTAGAACCCTCCCGATAATGAAGAAGCTAATATCTACATGTTGGGAGTGGATCACAGTTGATGTTTCCATTCTCATACATGCTTTGCAATTCTTAAGGAATGTTCGAGAATTAAATATGAAGGTTTTCCTAATGGCTAATCAATTTATGCAAACATGTGCTCCCTAACTGGTCGAATCACAAAGCTTGATTTCCAAGTTGTGTGTGGCCACTGATAAGACCCTAAGAAGTGTAGGGATTCCTACTCAAAGGGTAGCCTCTATCATAGAAAATGAGAACATCAACTGCCACAAAGCTGCAGTGACGTGCAAGGATTTTCAGACTGTGTTGAACAAGCAGGTAAATGAAATCAAGAAGGAATTTAGTGTCCTAGTTAACTTTGGGCTACCTCATCTTCTTTCACTAGATGGAGATGTGCTGACAATTGAGCAGGTCATAGACGCGATCCGACACAAGGTCCAAACTTCTATAGAACACCCAGGTTCAAGCGTGATGCCCATGGATGATGATGTTGAGCATGAGATCTTTCCTCTTTATTGACTCTATTATCACCTTGGGACAATTTCTTCTAGAAAGGGGATTTATCTCTTCCAAAGAAGTTTTCAAACTGGAGCAAGAATATAGGAACATCCGTACTCTCATCCAATCGGCATATGCAGACTGGGAGGCACAACATTCTATTTTCCTCAAACTCCAATAATTACCAAAGGCCTTGGTTCATGCCTCCACAAGTGAAGACCCCCTTGTGAGTCACCATAATTGTGAAGCATTTTTTCCTTGATCATCTTTGATTTTTGTCTAGTATATTTTTTTGGCTTTGGATGTGCCTGCGCTGGAGTAAATTCATCAGAAAGGTGTGCAATATTCCATGTGGTGGTTGTGCGGATTTCATTCTTCACCCTCCTTTCGAGAGAGAGTTAGCACATGTGTCAATTCATCAGATATTTTCTCAAGGAGCTATATTCATGAGCTTGAGAATTTTTTCCTATTCGACAAGTCATCTCTTCGCTACAAATAGATTGTGATTCGTATGAAGTGATATCTTTTGGGAGTTTTTTGGAGCTTGCTAGCCTTTTTCTTTTCTTATTTTTTGAGATGGAAGCTTTGAGTCGGTGCCATTGGATGACGTGACTGGTCAATTGGACCTTTTTCCATTTTTTTTCTAGGATTTGATTGTTTACATACAACTATCTTTGCTAAATATATAAAAAGAATTAATGTCATAGTTGAGAATTAATGAGCAAAGATTTTTGTGACCTAACTAATGATCTATGATCAGATCGTGTGCTATCAACTGCCAACATCTGGAAGCAATTACTTTTGTGTTGTGGTGGTAGTTTCTTCTTTTTGTAGCTATAAATTGGAGGGGATGACAAAGGAAAGGGTTGGATTCCATGTTTCAATTTCCTTTGCTGAGGAAAAGTTTCTTTATTTTTCTTAAGTTTTAAGAACTATTTTCAAAAGTAGAGTTGTAGAACTACTTTTCTCTGGCATGTTATATCGTTTATGCTCAAACTATTATTGGATTGGCATCTAACCACTATTTTAAAGTTCATTTGATATTTAAGCACAAATTATTGGGAAGAAATCTTTGAGACTATGCATGTATGGCCTTTATAAGGTTTTCCTTCTTTATGCTTTCATTTTGAATAAAACACTGTGGCATGCAAGCTAGATTCAAATAGTTTAAGTTGTTGATTTTTGTGTTCTATGCTTATATGGTAGAATAATAACTTGTGAAAACTGGATTATGTTAGTGGACTTCTCTATTTTTCTGAAGGGTTGTTGTTTTGTTATATTGTGTTATATTAGGTGAGACAATTTATGCAATTTATGAATGTTTTTCTGATAACCTTGGAAATCTTTATGTTTGATAGGACCTTAATGAACACTTCCTATGGGAAGATTTGAAATTATGCATTGTGCTTGTTGTTAGCCTTTTTTTTCATTCTCTTTCCAACAATGAAGGGTCATGGCATTCTATGTCTAATTATATCACTCATAGGAATGATTGGGTTTGAAATGTTGTAAAAGCTTTGGCAGATTGCCATTTTTATGTTTTATGTTCACATTTCCTTCTTCCATTTTCTCCAAAACCCAAAAAAGAGTTGGATTTCTACAAAAATCCTGGAGGTATTCAGTGAGGTACAAATTAGTCCCCGACTCACTGAATTTCCCTTAACACTTTCGGAGAGGCACAAGCTTTGATGATCAACAAAGACAAAGATCAACACTTCACTCAAGAACAAACCCTTGAGATTTCAATGCAAAGATGATTGAAATCTATCAAAGGGGATTGTCCTAAAGCATGAAAAATAATAAAAGAGATTAATTACCAAATGTAAACCTAGAAAATGCAAAATGTTTGAAATGTGATATGCAAGCATATACTAAATGACCTAGAAATTATCATGAAACAAAACAAAAAATAGAAAAATTGAAAGTGTGCACTTGGAGACTTGTGGAGGCTAGAATGAGGGTTGGAAATATTGTTGATCCTAAAATTTTGACCTACTGGGACTCATACACCATTTTGGGTGAATCAGTCCCAAATCTAGAAAACTGCACTGAAGCCTATTTTGAGAAAATGGGTATCCAAATCCATAAAAATATCTAAAAAATAGGTACAATGGGACTCACACACCAATAATGGTGTATGAGTCCACTTTGAATTTTCTAAAAACTTGAAAGTGGAAACAAAAGCTCTCGGTCTCCTCTTTCTGCTCCTCTAGGTGTCCAGATACGAAACCCTAATTCCTGGTACTATAAGTGACTTTTTGTGGATATTTTGACCTTTCCAATAAGGATATGAATTCAACAATTTTGCAACCTATTCTTCAATTATCTCCAAAAATTCAAGGTACCTAGATCTATAATCACACAAAAAAAGAGAAAGAAATCTTGAATATTAGGTAATGGGGGTTTGCCTTGGTCAAACCCCTTTTAGGTAATTAAACCAAAATGATGGAATAATATAATGAAGCATGAAAGATGAAACAATGCAATTAGAAACTTTCCATGATGATATACCTTAAATTTTTGTAGCAATGGATGAAGAATGTTCCCTTGAATGCCTTAGAAAACTATCTTGATGACTTAAAATGCTAAAACCTTAGCTTGCTTGACTTGAGATGGATAATGAATGATGAATGAATCATGAATAAATAATGAATTACAGTTTAGAAGCCTGTTTATATAGGAAATCCTACTCAAATTCCTATTAATTTGATCCCCAAGGCCGAGATTGAGAAAATTAAACTTCAACCCTAAATTTTCCTGCTGAGACCTCAAAAATGGCCCAAATGGGTCTTATTCACCATCTTGGGTGAATGGGTCCCACTTGGATGGAAATCATTCACACAAAGTGGTGAATGGGTCCCATAGGGGCTCTTTTTCTAGCTGGAATGTCAGGGAGTGAGGAAATCGGATTTATATGTTGATTTTGTTCTTGGTTTTCCACTAGTTGAGAAGTCCTGAAAGATGAGAAAAATACACTCATGGCTAGTATGCACTCACACACACACAAGTAGCTATGGGAAATTCATGCCTCAGAATGGGCTTCCCACTCAAATTATACCAAATTTATACCTCCGATGACTTTAATAAGGTGCCATGCAAAAATGATCTTTGAGCTCCATGATGTAACCAAAGCTTCATGTGCTTGAGACTCATAGACATTGTAAATGAAAAATAGTACAAGGAATGTTCAAAGGGATTTTTCTTAGTTCGTGCAAGGTCTCATCTCAGGGAACATTGTACCTAATGCTGCCAAGATAGGACAAGTGAAAATGGTCTCATCTTGTTTCCAAGAGAGGACAAGTGCAATATCTCATCCTGGGAAACATTGTACCTATTGTTTCCAAGAGAGGAAATCACAAGAAAAATAAAATCGCACAATGAAACATGATGAGTGTCGATGTATTCCCCCACTTTAAAGTGGTTGCAAACAACATTACTGTGAGAAATTTCTTTAAAGTAGAAACTTCGACATGAGATCTTATTCGAAAATCCCTATGCCAAGTCATATGTTTTTAATAAGCTATGTCATAAAAAAGGTAGTATGTCACATGTGAACCAATGTAAGGCATGTCATCCACATCCCAAGATTGCTCTTATATGTTCATGAAAGATAATCAGCTAGCCAAAAGAGGCAACAACAAGTGACATACAGGGAGTAGGCTAACTAACCCCTTGCCCCCACTTAGTGCAAGACAAGGGTGAGCCGAAATGATTGATAAGACACATGGTAGAGTGAAAATCAGTATCAATTAGAGGATTTAGGTGCCCCCACATAACAAAGAGCACCAAACTCCTTAAGATGTTGGATTTTACTACTCAAAGCCTTACATTCATTAGTAGAATGACCGTGAACTCTGTGATATGTACAAAATGATTTTTTGTACTAAAATTTCTTTTGAGTTCTTAGAGGGAGAGATATCAAGTGATCTTGGAGGAGTCTCGACAAGATATCCTCTTGATCAATGGGAGAAGGCATTCTTGTAGTTTGCAGAAAATATATTTCTTGCTTAGTATTAGTTGTCATACCTAGGCAAGACTCTTTAGATTACGAGATTTTGTTCTCTCCTCTATAGGAGGGTGTAAAATCTAATGAATTCAAATTATTAGTGTTTTGTGAGATGAAATTGATGTTAAGCAAATATTTTTGTGTTTGTTTCATTTTAGGAAAAGGAGAGCAATCAAGATCACTAGTGTCTACTAGTTCAGGATTCACTACTATTAAAGTTGGATTAGAGGAATAATTTTTGATGGTGTTGGTGTTGATTGAAGGCTTTTTTATTTCTATCAAAGGATAATAACCAAGACCATGATTTGTTTCTTTGATGTTAGGCTCGATGGGGAAGCAGATACCTTTTTCTCTAGCACAACATCCTTTTCCACTATAGCCAAGTTGCTTCATAAGTTCATAACCTTTTCCATAAATCTTTTTCATTACTTTTGGATCAGGTGGTTGTTCGTCGTTGATTTCATCAAATTTTGTTGTGTAATCTATTGTATTTTGTTTTAAAGTGGTTGAGGTAGATTATTTCAAAGGGTATTCCATGTTTTGTGTTGCTTATTTGAATCTTCATTTATAATCTTGTACTTGCCCATGAATGTATGTTTGAAATCTAAAAAATCCCAATAATCTTCTAATAGCTTTGTGACTTCTTCAATGTTTTTTTATTTGTCTTGTTGTGGAATAGGATCTACTTGTGTGGTTGGTTTTAATGTGTTCAAGCGAGTCTCTTTTCTCACGTTGTAAGACACTATAAGGCTTAGGATCAACTTCCAGTGTGTACACTTTGTTTTTGTAGATATATTTCATTTTATGATGGAGAGTAGAAGGGACCCCATTCATTGCATGAATCCATAGTTTGCCTAAGAGAAGATTATATGAAATCTCATGAGGCATAACATGGATTTTTGTTTCCATTGTCTCCTTCCCAACTATAATAGGTAAAGTGATCACCCCAAATGGTTTCTTTTTGACATTGTAAAATCCCTTAAGAGATAAAAAATCAAGTTAAATGTTTTATTTATCAATGACAAACCTATCCAGAAGGTTCACACTACACACATTAAGGGCAGACTAGGTATCTACAAGATTTCTCTTTATCCCTTTTCATTTATATTGAGCTATGATCATGAAAGAATCATTTTTTTTTACATTTCCAAAGATGGGAGTTCACTTTGGTGGAAAACAATGCCAGCATTTATGCCTTGAATCATGGATACTATGTCATTTGGTTGCACATTAGAAGGGACAAGAACTTGTTTCAAGGCTACTTGAATCATGTTGTGGTAGTGAGGGGAGGCTTGAATAAGGTCCCATAATGATATCTTAGAAAGAGTATTCTTTAGGTGTTCAACAAGATTGTACTCATTTCCACTTTGTGAAGGTAAATGAGGGGGACTTGGTAAGATGGGGTTAGGGAAAGGTAGGGGTGTTGGTATTGGTTGTTGTAGTTGTGGATTATTTATAGTGTTATATGTATGAGAAATGGTATTATGACTCAACTACTACGATAAATTATTGTTAGGTGGGTAGAGGATGAATTTGGGTTTGTTTTGAGTTGGAGTTTTGTGTGATGGAGGGTAAAGGATGAGTTGAGGTTGAATAATATTAAAATCCCTTAGCGAATGAGAGTCTAATGTTGCCTCTTCATCTTCTTCTAAGGACACTAGATCATTATTGTCAATGTTATCCTTTGCTTGCACCATGATATCCTTCCTAGGAGGAGAGTTATTAGGAGAACTATAAACCAAATGTTCTTGACATTCAAGGATTGGTTCTTCCAAAATGACTTCAGCACAAGTAGGGGAATGATCAATGGTTGGATTTTCTTATTTATCAATAGTGGGGAGATTAGGGGAAGGCTCTATTTTATTGTCATTTTACTCTAAGGTCTCATTCTCTTGTTCCATATTAGCTATCCTAGTAGGAGAGCTTGTAATATGTTCATCCATGGTTAAATTTTGTAAATCAACTTCATCACAAATAGGTGAGGCATCAAGAGAAGGAAAACTATGATTTTCATGCTTACCAAATAGATCTTCCCATAAGATAGGAACATTAGGGAAGGGAGGTACAATATTCTCATTACTCTCATCCATTGTGTTTTCCAGCATCGAAGCATCATCTTCATAGCTATGAGAGATACTAAGAGAAGAACAAGTATGATTATCATGATCACTTTTGAGTTCATTCCTATGGCCCATAATTTCTTGAAAAATAGGATAGGTAGGGAAATAGTTAATGGCAGAAAATAGAGGCTTAAAAAGAGGGTTTGCAGTGCTGTAAATTGTAGTTTTAGGGGTGCACAGGGACTAATTCACCCAAGGTGGCGAATGAGTCTTAGTGGGGATTTTTTTCAAAATTTTCTAAAATTTTAAATTGTTTTTTATGCTTTTAATGCTGTATGAGATGTATCCTAAGTGTAAATGTAATTTGTAGATGATTTTCAATGATTTGAGATGAAAAAAATGCATCCTATATGCACTTTTACTAATGCAAAAATTTAGAAACCCTGGATGCAAATTTGCTAATGAAAATCCTAATGCAAAGTTAATGGTGATGGTGGAATCCAAATCAGAAAAGAAGGTATTCAAAAATTAGGTTCACCAAAATGAAACGTAGATTTTTGTCACCTCTCACACCTCTAGGATTTTGCACCTAAAAGGAGAGAGACAAAGGTCAACACTTCACTCAAGAAAAAATCCTTTAGATTTCAATGCAAAGATGATTGAAATATGTCAAAGGGGATTGTCCTGAAGGATGAAAACTGATAAAAGAGATTCACTACCAAATGTAAACCTCGAAAATGCAAAATGTTTGAAAACACAATGTGATATGCACACATATACTAAATGACCTGGAAATGATCATGAAACAAAACAGAAAATAGTAAAATTGAAAGTGTGCACCTAGATACTTGTGGAGGCTATAATAAGGGCTGGAAATGCTACTGATCCTAAAATTTTGACCTATTGGGACTCATACCCCATTTTGGGTGAATCAGTCCCAGATCTGGAAAACTGCACTAAAGCCTGTTTTAGGCAAATGGGTATCTGAATCCATAAAAATATCTAAAAAATAGGTACAATGGGACTCATATGCCACTAATGGATTATGATTCCACTTTGAATTTTCTAAAAAACTCGAAAGTGGAAACGAAAGCCCCCGGTCTCCTCTTTCTGCTCTTGTAGGTGTTCTGATATGAAACCCTAATTTTTGGCACTGTAAGTGACTTTTGGTGGATATTTTGACCTTTCCAATAAGGATATTACTTCAACAAGTTTGCAACCTATTCTTCAATTATCTCCAAGACTTCAAGGTACCTAGATCTGTAATCACACAAAAAAAGAGAGAAATGTTGAATATTAGGTAATGTGGGTTTTCATTGGTCAAACCCCTTTTAGGTAATTAAACAAAAATGATGGAATAAGATAATGAAGCATGAAAGATGAAAAAATGCAATTAGAAACTTTCCATGATGATATACCTTGAATTTTTGTAGCAATGGATGAAGCATTTTCCCTTGATTTCCTTAGAAAAACTATCTTGATGACTTAAAATGCTAAAACCCTAGCTTGCTTGACTTGAGATGGATAATGAATGATGAATGAATCATGAATAAATAATGAATTAAGGTTTAGAAGCTTGTTTATATAGGAAATCCTACTCAAATTCCCATTAATTTGATCCCCAAGGCCAACATTGAAGAAAATTAAACTTAAACCCTAAATTTTCCTGCTGAAACCTTCAAAATGGCCCAAATGGGTGTTATTCACCATCGAAGATGAATAGGTCCCACCTATATGGGATTAATTCACCCAAAGTGGTGAATGGGTCCCACATGGGTCACTTTTTTCCAGTTGGGATGTCGGGGAGTGAAGAAATCAGGTTTATATGTTGATTTTATTAGGTCTTTGATCAAATTAAGCCTCAAGATGCACAATATGGGGTCATAGGGGCCTATTAATGATGATGTAAAGGTTAATTATGGATAGGGACACAAATTTAAATGTGAAAGTGTGATTAAATACACTTTACAACATTAAAATGTGGTCCACATAGCCTATAAAGGCACAACATCCAATGTGAATATGTAAAACACATTACAACACTAGATTAAAACCAGGGTTAATTTACAAGCCTTCTATATTAATGTGACAATGCAATTAAATTCATTTTACAATTTTTAATTAAGGTAAATATAGGTCCATTAGACTTAAATGATTAATAAAATTCTAGAAAAGTGTGAAAGTCATTTACAACACTTTACAACACCTTTACAAGAAATCGATAAATGCATTTTCTTTAGTTTGAAAGGGTCCAAGACATAATGTGCATGTATACAACACCTCACAATGCTAGATAAAGGTGACATTAGGTTCAATTTATCATTAATTATTCCTAAATCAAGCAAGGAGTACTTTTTTCTATGCTACAATAGGATCTTCAACTAAGTTTGACGTAGTTTGTATTTTATATCTTTATCTTACATTGTTTTATTCCATTTTTTGACACATTATTCTCCATGATCTAGCCCTAGATATCATAGAAGACACATGGGGTTATCTCCAAATATTGGACTAGGTTCAAATAAGGGTATAACCGAATAAAACTAGGAAGATGTAGAGGCTCGTCAAGAAGTATTATTTCAAGAAACTATGGTATAACAAAAAAAAATTAATTTAGGAATATCTATTTAAAACCATAGTTTCTAGTTTTAAACCACATAATTTCAAATGGAAACCTTCAACAACTAGTATAAAACCTAAAAGGCATATTTAAAACTTTTTTTTTTCTAAATTATAAATAGTAAGTTTCTATTTCAAACAAGGTATTTTTGAATATTAGATATGTGGCTTTTGATTGATATTATAAATATATACATCTTGCAATAAAATCCTTTTGAACCCTAAAAAACCATTAAAAACCCTAGACATAAGGGAAAGAAAAATCATGACAAGACATTACATTTTAAAATTTCATTAGAGCATTAAGCACTATGTATATTATAAAACATAAAATATTTATTTCAAACTTGAGTTTCTAGAGTATAAATTGTAAAATACCTATTTAAAACCCTATTTTCTATATTGTAAACTCTAAAATGTGTAAATTCTGGTTTAAAATTTAGAACTTAGGGTTTGAAATAGACATTTTAGGCTTTATAATCTAGAAACTATATTTTGAAATAAAAATATTAAGGGTTTATAATCTGGAAACTAAAATACATAATTTAATGTTTACAATCTAGAAATTAGGGTTTCAAACAAATATTTGAAGGTTTCATTTTTTAGTTTTTAGGGTCATTTTTTTAATATGGTTTGAATTTGACATTGTATGCTTAAAATTAATTATAGAGGGTTTTGATTGAATATTTTAGGGTTTCAAATTTCATATATAGGTTTTCAATTGAACATTTTAGCCTTTAAAAATAGGTGTTTAGGGTTTAAATTGAAGATTTTAGGGTTTTTAAATAGTTGTGTAGGGTTTTAATTAAAAATTTTAGAGTTTAAAATAGTTATTTATTCTTTCAATTGAAGATTTTAGGCTTTCAAAATATTTTGCAGTTCAATATTTGTTTAGGGTTTCAAAATTACTATTTAGGGTCTTAATTTTAAAGTCTAGGGTAAAATAATAGCTCTTTAGGGTATCAATTTGATATTTTACAATTAAAAAATAACATAAAAAAATATTCAAAATATCAATAAAAAGTCACAAATATAGTATTAGAAATTCCTATTAAATAATATTTTTTACAAGTGACCTATTGATAATAGAACTCTAATTGAAGTTTTGTGGCACAATAACAAAACAAATAAGCGGGCCTAAAGACCCTTATCTACCAGTCAAGCTTGCTCAAAAGTTGACCTTTGAAAGAGATGGCTAGCTACACTATTCAACAATCTTGTGAAATGTGAAATATAAATAACTTATCATCATTTTTCTTTGGATTGGTTTATTTTTTATGTTAGTATAAAAATTTCGTTCAACAATCACCTTTGAATGAAAGTAATTTTTATATTTAAAGATAAAATACTACTTTCAAATGAAGGTTTCCTTTGAACATGTAACGCTTTGTTTGAAGGTTTTTATAGGAGGATCCTCAAACTAAGATACCTTCATTCAAAGAAAAAACATTGTGTTAAGGTGTTTACAAAATTTGAGTTCCCCACAAAATGCAAAAAAGTGATGTCCCAAGTTTGGGACTCACTAAAATGGGATGATGTAGAGGATAAGAAAAGAAATAGAGCACAAAAATAAGTAATATCAATAAATTAAAAAATGTGGTATATATATTTATATGTGCATGAAATTCATAAAAGGATATACATCATACTAACAAGGAGCTACTACTCCTTTTTGTAGAAACGAAAAAAATAATATAAGAAAGTCCCACTTATTTTCACATTAGTAGAGGTCTTATTTTTTTTTTATAGTGGACACAATTTGTATTTCTCTTTGTTTGATTAACAAAATACGACTTTTATTTCTTGTATATGCTTAAAACAAGAGAACAAGTAAACATCAAGAACTACAACTAATTCTAAAAATATTTCACACCATGTGAAAATTGTGATGGAAAATTATACAAATAATTTTGTATTTACTTTTGTCATGTAAAGAATGGAGTTGTAGATGCATTGAACTGATTCAAAGTAGATATGTTTGACATGCTTGTATTGAGCTTAAAGGACGAGTGAGTTGAATTCTTTCATAGCAATGTTGAGACAGAGAGAGAGAGTTAGTGGAGTAATTGTAATTGTTGGGATTAATATTTTCAACATGTAACCCCATTTGAACTTGTAGTAATGGAAAACATATCCCTTTTCCTTAATTAATTTGGGAATAATTTTCATTGAATTAACCTAATTTTTTTCTAGGTTTAGTGTTGTAATGTGTTGTACACATTCACATTAATCTTGAGCCCTTTTTAATAAAATGTACTTAACTTGTACCCTATTTTAGGTGTTGTTTTTCTAACATACTTTCACACTTATCTAGGGTCTCATTGATTAATCATGGTTAATTAAGCTTAATTAGCCCCTTTAGTTTAAATTTAAGCCTTATTTATGACACCTTCCAAGGATCCATCCCAACACCCAGTATTCAAATTGCATAACATTAAAATTGGAAACATTAGGGTCCTAGAAAATGGTGCTAGGACCCATTCGACTTTAGTGGTGAATGGGTCCTCTTTGATTAGGACACCCATTTTTGAATTTAATTTTTGTAGGATTCTAATGATTTTCTATTCTAGATTTAGTGTCAACTTGAACTGTTTGAATTTCGGGGTTAATATCTAGATTTAGTATAAATATGGGATTAATTCACCTTGTTTCTCCTAGAAAGTTTACAAGAGGTCTAAGCATTCAAGTTTTCAATCATTATATCACTTCAAGAGAATTTCAAAGGAAAGGAAAATTATCAAGTTTTTTTTGCAAAAATTCAAGATCATTCTACTATGTATAAGGCATAGTTCATTCAAGCATGTTGTAGAGCTAAGATTGTGGATGTAGAGTTGAGGATATACATTGCAAGCATTGTTACACATCTTATTTGAGATCAAAATATGCATTCTTCATGGCCACTGCATGTTAGTTTGTAGATTTATACTCCAAGACAACTTGCAAGGTATCTACATTGCATCATCTCATTTCATGTGATAATTTAATTATTTCATCATTTGGATTAATTACCTATAAGGGGTTTGACATAGGAAAACCCATATTCACTAACAATCAACAATTTTTTCTTCCCTTGAATGTGTGTTTGCAGATTTATAGGTTCAAGATCAAGTGGAGAACAACTTTGAATAAAAATTGTTAAAGTGGTCATTCATAGTGTATGAATACGAAATCAAGGCTATAGAATTTGGTACAAGTTTTCGAGAGCTAACAATTGAGGACCTGAGAGTGCAAACATTGAGGAAAAGAACCTAGATCTCAGTTTCAAGAACCCTAATAGGGACCCATTCATCACTAAAGGAAAGTGAGTACTTTGTGACCTAAAAATAGGCATCCTCTAGTAAGGTACACATCACTTTGAGCTCTAAAAACTTCCCTCATATTTTCCATAACATTTAGGGTTAGTTTTTTATTGTTATTTTGGCATTTTGGCTCTCATAATTGAATGTTCCATAAATAAGATTAGTGGTTTGTAATCTTGATCCATTTACCTTGATGAACCCTATTTTTCTATGTTTCATTTTGGTGAGCCTGACATGAAAGCATCCTTAGTGAAAGCATTGACATTAGCATGGTTCCCATTATACAAAACCTAAGGAAAGTGCTTAAAAATTGAAACAAACACAAATTTTCTATATCCTTAGTTGCTTCTTTCATGATTATTTGAACAAACTCAACAAAAATAATATACATGCCACATTCAACCTTATTGAAGCTAGTGAAACAAAGAATGATGTGATGAATTTAGACACAGATGTTATATTTAACACAAAATATATCAATGAAGAAAAACTGATTAAAATGGTAAGATTCATCCAAGCTATACCTCACAAGGGCTCAACTAAAAATCCTCTTGACTTTGATTTCTCACAAAATGACATAATTAAGCATGCACCTGATGGTCCTCTTTACATAGCTAACCAAGTCAATGATAATTCCACTAATGGGATATTGATTGATCTCATCTATGGAGAGAATATTATCACTGATTAATTCTTATATGTGCATGAACTATATTAGGATACATATGACAAACTAAAATCATGGATCAAGATGCATAATGGTTTTTCTTGTCCTATGATGGGCTCGATAGATCTCCCTTTAAACGTTGGACTGAATACATTAACTATTTCATTTACTATCATTACTAAATCAAACCAATTTTGTGTGAATCTAGGTTACCCATGGCTTCTCTCAATGAATTTTGTGCCTTTGGTTGTGCCTAAATGTCTAAAGTTTCCATTTGGAAATGATATATTTAGTATACATCATAGTGGATTTAATCCTGTGTCGGCCCAAGGAAATTTTTATTGGATTTCTTTTGGCCCAAGCCTATGAAACCTATCAAGCCTCATGAGGACTTCTTTTTCAAATCATATCAAAATTTTAAGGCAAATAAAATAGTGGAATAATCTCTTTGAAACATGCCTCAACCTACAAATGAGCCACCTATCCTTGATGAAGCAACGATTAAACTGAAAGCCCTTCTAAACATTCAATAAAAACCTATAAAAAATCCTCTTACAATTTCTTATAAGAGACTACAAGATAACCAAAACAATCTCCTTGTTCCTCCTAGAGTCAAACAAGTTTACAAACCTAAAGAGAAAGGGGTTGAGTAAACTCTTTTTGTTTCTTCTATTTCTCCCAAGGAAGAGAAGGAATATATGATTGAAAACCCCACTCTTACACAAACACAAATTGACAATAGATTGAAATGAAATCGAAGTGCTAGAGAGTGTAGGAATAGACGATATGCTATTGCTCGTAAGTTACAAACTCAAGAAGACAAGAACAACGTACAAAATTAGAATCCGAGCATACCTAAAGCAATGAATGATGACTCTATACCCTCTCCACAACATAAACAAGAACATTCCATGGAAATTATCACTTGACATCCTGTTGTGATAAATCTAAATGATGACATTGACATTGCAAAGATTGATGAAGAAATGCATGATGAGTTGAATAAATTTTTTTCTCCTTTTATGAGCTTAAATGACAAATCTCCTAAAAGGAGTGCTAAACCTGGTGTTTTCCCTAGTATGGAACTTGCTCTTGTCCATTTAGCTATTTTTCTGTCTTTTTTTTATATAGACCGAGATTGGGATGCATATGACCTGCTTTAGGTTGAATCACATGTGCTTGACTATTCTTTTGTATTTATTATGTTTCTTTATGTGATTGCATGTGGGCAATGTGATCCCACATGATTTTTTTTTTATGTATCTCTCTTTTTGTGACATTCCTCTATATGTGCCTACACTATTCTCTATGTCATAAGCATCTTTTTAATTTTCTTGTATTTTCCTTTTGGGGATGATGCAAGGCATCGAGACATTCAGGTCTCTTCCATGTTGACCCAAAATATTTTCCTTTTTATCTTTTCATTTTTCTTGTGTTTTCCTTTTGGGAATGACACAAGACATCGAGGCATTTAGGTCTCTTCCATGTTGACCAAAAATATTTTCCCTTTTATCTTTTCATTTGTCTTGTGCTTTCCTTTTTTGGATGACAAAAGGCATCAAGACATTTAGGTCTATTCCATGTTGACCCAAAAGGATTTTTCCTTTGTTTTTTCTCTCTTTGTGTCATTCTTCTATTTCTATGAGTATTTGGGGAATGATGAAAGTTCTGAGTTCTTTACAACAATATTGTAGCGAAGACATACTGACCCCCAATCCATAGATCCCTTATGTATTCATGGGGGAAACCCTTCCTTCCTATTTCATGATGTAGCTTTATTTTGGAAACATATAACTTGGCATAGGGTTTTCCAGGGAAATCTCTCATGTATTAGGAAAAAACATTGGCTACTTTAAAGCAATTTCTCACAACAATGATGTAGCAAATGCTTTGATGTGGGGGCATACATCGATGAAATATTTTGGAAAATTTCATGGCCTAATTTTCCTTTTTCTTATGACATGTCCTTTTCTTGGTGGTTTCATTCAGTTTGATGTCCTCCAAGAGTGTTCTATTTTCAAGCATATGATCTACCTTCATGGACTAATGTGAACAAGGCATCCCATGAGTGGTGATCTCATATCCTTGAATTTTCCTCTCTTGGAGACATTGGGCACAATGCTCCCTAAGAAGAAGACCTTACATGAAGAAAATCCCCCTTTAATAAAAACTTACATTCAAAAGAATTTGCAAAAAGCATTTGTAGTTCCTTATCGAAGTTGTCAGGAGGATAAATTTGGTATGATATGAGAGGCTAATATGACTCTCATTTTCCACCTCATTGGGATAACTCACCTAGTGGACAGACTAAGGCTCCACTACCCTAGAGTGAGCATACATATTTGGTACATACATATTTGGTACAACTCACCTAGTGGATAGACTGAGGTTACACTACCCCAAAGTGAGAAATGCAAGTTACAGACAAACACTCCCATTTGACATCACGTTGGAATGGTTGTGCTCGATCCTATGTTTTTCTTTGTTTTTCTCGGCCTTTGATAGGGTATGGATATGTATCTTTGTTATTGTTGCATACTAAAGTGTATTTAATGTCTACTTTAGTGTGATTTTTTCATGGGGACAAACTCTCACTAAAATGGGGGAAAAATGTAGTAATGTAGAAAAAGTATCCCTTTTCCTTAATTTGGGAATAATTGTTATTGAATTAACCTAATTTTTGCCTAGGTTTAGTGTTGTAATGTGTTGTACACATTCACATTAATCTTGGGCCCTTTTTAATAAAATTTACTTATCTTGTATGCTATTTTAGGTGTTGTAAAGTGTTGTAACCAAATTTGACACTTATCTAGGGTCTCATTAATTAATTGTGGTTAATTGAGCTTAATTAGCCCCTTCAATTCAAATTTAAGCCTTATTTATGACACCTTTCGAGGATCCATCCTGACACCCAGTATTCAAATTGCATAGCATTAAATTTGGAAAAGTTAAGGTCCTATAAAATGGTGCAAGGACCCATTCGCCTTTAGTAGAAAATGGTTCCTCTCCACATAGGACCCCCCTTTCTTTGCATATTTGACATGGTTTTTTAATGTTTTTTAACCCTCCTGAAGCAAGGTCTTGGAAATTTGTGCCAGGACCCATTTGCCTTTAGTGGCAAATGGGTCAGGTCCTTTTTTTTTTTTTTTATTCAAGGGGTAAACGCTTTTGACCGGAGCTATGAACCGGATACAACCATTCAACAATAACACCCCAACGGGGTTTGAACCTTGGTGGCAAGAACAACAATTCCACCTATAAACTATCACACCATGCCAATACCGGTGCAAATGGGTCAGGTCCTTAAGTAGGGAATCCATTTTTGAATTTAATTTTGGTTGGATTCTAATGATTTTCTATTCTAGATTTGGTGTCAGTTTGAATTGTTTGAATTTTGGGGTTAATCTCTATATTTAGTATAAATATGGGGTTAATTCACCTTATTTCTCCTAGCAAGTTTACAAGAGGTCTAAGCATTCAATTTTTCAAGAATTAGAACAGTTCAAGAGAATTTCAAAGGAATTCTAAGGTAGATTATCGAGAGTTTATTGCTGCAATTCAAGATCATTCCATCATGTCTAAGGCATAATGCATTCAAGCATGTTGTAGAGCTAAGATTGTGGATGTAGCATTGAGGATCTACATTGCAAGCATTTACACATTTTATTTGAGATTAAGATCTACATTCTTCATGGCCACTAAATGTTAGTTTCCAAATTTATACTCCAAGAAAACTTCCAAGGTATCTACATTGCATCATTTCATGTTCATGCTTCAATTTCATTATTTCATCATTTGGATTAATTACCTACAAGGGGTTTGACTTAGGAAAACCCCTATTCACTAACAATCAACAAGTTTTTCTTCTCTTGAATGTGTGTTTTCAGATTTACAGGTTGAAGATCAAGTGGAGAACAAGCTTGAAGCAAAATTGTCAAAGTTGTCATATTTGAAAGTTGCCATTCATAGTGCAAGAATACAAAATCAAGGCTACAAAATTTGTTACAAGTTTTCAGGAGATGACAATTGAGGATATGAGAGTGAAAAAATTAAAGTAAATAATCTAGAGCTCAGTTTTAGGAACCCTAATAGGGACCCATTCACCACTAAAGGTGAATGAGTTCTTTGTGACCTAGAAATAGGCATCTTGTAGCAAGGTACACATCACTTTGAGCTCTAAAAACTTCCCTCATAGTTTCCATAACATTTAGGTTTAGTTTCTAATTTTTATTTTAGAATTTTGGTTCTCATAATTGAATGTTTTATAAAAAAAATTAGTGGTTCATCATCTTGATCCATTTACCTTGATGAACAATATTTTTCTATATTTCAAAACTTACAGTTTTTCATTAATTTTTTCAAAACTGTGTAAGACTATTTTACAAATGATAATATAAACAATATTCATTCTTCATTATTTGATTCAATTCTTCTTCCATAGCATCTATCCATCCTTTTTCATTTCTCGCTTTCTTATATGTCGTAGGTTCTATCTTTGACAGTAAATAAAAATGCATCTATTATTTTGATCTTTCCACCCTCATCTAGATTAGAACCCCACTATCTTTGTCACCAATAATTTGATCTTTAGAGTGATTCTTCTAAACATACTTAGTTGGAGTTTTTAAAATTTCCTCTTCAAGTTCTTCAATATTTCTATGAACTAATTCCTCTTCAACTTTTGAAATACTAGTATTTTGAATAGTTTCATCAACCTTCACATTTGCATATTCAACTATCCTTTTTCATCTTTTGTTGGAACATCTGTAAGTTTTTCTTCTTAAAGAGTAACCAAGAAAAATACCTTCATTTGATCTTGAATCAAAGTTACCCAAATTTTCTTCAACTCTTTTGGTGTAGCATTTGCTTCCTAAAATATTTAGATGCCTTACTGATGTTGGTCTTCCTTTTCATTACTCACATGGAGTCTTCACTATCTTGTGCTTAATCTAATTTTTTTTTAGAATATAAACAAATTTCTATGTAGTTGTCTCTAGTACATATCCGATAGCTTTTCTTGACATAACATGGTCCTAGCCATCTCCTATATAGTCTGGTTCTTTCTTTTAGCAACTCAATTTTGATGTAGTGTTCTAGGACCATAAAATTGCCTCCAGATTCCATGCTCTTCACAAAATATTTCATACTTGTCTACTGTAAACTCTCCACTTGTATCTAATCTTAGGAATTTGATACTTCTTATGATTTCATTCTCTACCTTCACCTTGAATGCTTTGAACTTCTTAAGTACACTTCCTATTTTTCTTTTAGATATGTTTTTTTAGTCATTCTAGAATAATCATCAATCAACATCATGAAATACTTGTCTCCTTGTGTACTTTTAGTCCCCATATGTCCTCACAAATATATATGTATCACATTCCATATATTTGATATAGAACAATCCTTATATGTATATTTGGTTCTTGACTTCTTTCATTCATGGAATGACTTGCAATTGATTTACTGAGGTTTCTTAATTCTTAGAATATCTCAAACCAAACCTTTTGAATCAACACTGACAATACCATCAAAATTCATATGCCCTAACCTTTTATGGAAAATCCAACTCTCATCCTTTTGTGTAGTGAAACACCTTTTTCCATTCAAATCAATGAGATGATAAATGTTACTTTCTATCTTGCTTCCTTGCACAATCAACTCACCAATACTTTTTTTTTATTTCACAACTCTCAACACTAAAGGATTACTAATATCCCTTATCACACATCCAATTGACACTCAAAAAATTATGTTTTAAAACTTCAACATAAAAAACATCATGTTTCTTTGTTTTACCACCATCAAGACCTAATGTACCTTTACCATATATTTTAGCTATAGAATTATTTTCAAGAGTAACTAAACCACCTTCAAATTCTTTGAAATTAATGAACTTACTTTTATCTCCAGTCATGTGACTAGAGAAACCGTTATCAATAATCCACAAGTTCGTCCTCTCCTTTTGAGCATGCAATTTTGTTTATGAAATCAAATACTTCTTATAACTCTTCTGTTTTGGAATCCTTTTCTAGACATTCTCCACAACATCATTCTTTTCTTTCTTCGGTAATGGGGAACTCACCAAATTTCTTCTTCAGTTCCTTGCAATATGTCCAAAATTAAATTTTGCTTGAAACATATGGTACTAAAATTGAACAAAGTTGAAAATGAATTATTATTGTGAACCATCAATTTTATGGTGTGTTTTATGTACTTCTCTTGCACTCTTAGGGTTTTTCACCTAAAAGGAGAGAGATAAAACCCTAAAATTGAGGTGGTTCACTCAAACTAAGATATGCAAGATGGAATTAAGACTAAATACAATGATCTAAATGCATCTAATTGATAAAATGGATTGATTATTAATGCAAAACCAATGAAATGTAGATTATTTGAAAACACATTGTGTTATGCAAAAAACACCTATAAATAAATGTAAATTGCAACAGAAATGGATGAAACTAAAAGTGTGCACCTGAGATCTTGATGAAGACTGGAAAAATACTTCTAAAATATTGTTGATCCTGATTTTTAGGCCTGGTGGGACTCCTTCGCCATTCTGGGTGAATCAATCCCAGTTCTAGAAAACTATTCTAGAGCCCGTTTCAGACAAATAAATATCCAAAAATGCAGAAAACCAAAATTAGGCTTGCAAGTGGGACTCATTAGCCACCCATGGCGAATGAGTCCATTTTTTTATTTTTGAAGATTGAAAGGTGGAAACGGGATCCTTTGGTTTACACTTTTTTCCTCTCAAGGTGTTTGGTTATGAAACTATCAAATTCAGGCCTAAAGGTGACTTTTTGTTGATGTTTTTCCTTATCCAATGAAGAGAAGACTTGAACAACTTTGCAACTTGATCTTCAATGATTTCCAAGCTTCCAAGATGCCTAAATCTACAAACACACAAGAAGATAAAGAGGAATGTTGAATGTTAGGGCATGGGGGTTTTCCTTGGTCAAACCCCTTTGTAGGTAATTAAACCAAAATGAGAAGAGAATGTAATGAAGCCTGCAATAATGGAATTATTACCTTTGCATGAAGATTTATCTTGAATTTATGCAACAAAACATAAAGAATCTTCCCTTGAATGTCATAGGAAGCTATCTTGATGACTTGCAATGATGAAAACCTAACATGCTTGACTTGAGATAGAAGATAAATGATGAATGAATGATAAAAGATGTGTGAATGAGTTATGAGATGTAAATTAGGGTTTAGAGACTTGATTTTATAGGAAATTCACCTTATTAGCCCTTAAATTGGATCCCTAAGGCCGGCATGAAGAAAAAAAAAACTTAATCTTTTCTCAAAAGAGTTTTTTCCATTATTTTGATCACCATTGTTAGTATTCTTATGAGGACACTTAGCCATAAAATTTCCAATATCTCCACAATTTAAAAAATTTGAAGGGTAATTTACCTTTGTACTTACTGGAACCTCATTGTCACTTTCTGATAAATTTTTTCTCTTATAGATCTGATCCACAATCAAAATCTTGACCACCTTGCTTCAAAGATGCTCTAGAAGCAACTTATTTTATTATAGAATTTTAACTTTCAAATCTCATCTCAAATGCAATTAATGTTCCATGCAACTCAAGCAACTTTAAAGTATTCAAATCTTTATCTTCTTTAATAGAATTTTTTTTAGGATCAAACCTTCTAGGGAAGGATCTGAGTACTTTCTTTACAATATTATTTTCCTCCAAATTTTCACTAAGACCTTGAATATGAGTTACAATTTATTCAACCCAAAGCATAAATATAGTAGTTTTCTCATCTTCTTTCATCCTTAGACCTTCAAAATGAGTTTTGTAAGTCTGCAACATTGCTTCTTTGACTTTTCCATGACCTTCATAGATAGATTCCAATCTTTCCCATATATGTAGATGTGTTTACATGTACATATATGTATATATATGTATATATATGTGCATATATTATATGTATATACATGTATATGTGTAATTATATGCATATATATGTATACATACATGTATAACATGGATATATCCAAGGGTGGGTACATCAAGATGGGTAGCCAATTTGTGGCCACCTTTTTTTTTTTTCAAAACTCATAACGTGCTCGCATTATGGCTTGGTGTGTTGATCCTGAGGCTCAGCCATAATGAGCCCATAATGCAAGCATGTTATAACACACTCACATTATGACCTATTAAAAGAAAAAATAAATAAAAGGAATTCATTTTCACTTCTCACTATGATTTTTTTGTTGCCCATGGCCAAAACCGCAATATTACGCGCTCATGTTCTAGGAGGAGCTATTTTATGAAATTATTCATCAATGGTTGTTTTTTCATCGCCAGGATGTTGCCACGTCGACGAGGAGGTCTGAGAGGGAAGGATTGTTTATTTTTTGTTTTGAATTTGTTAGTTTTAGGTTTTATTTGATATTTATTTTTTTAATTTGTAGGAGATGTTAATAAACCAAGCAAACCCTCCTCAAAATCCTCAACAAGCCTAGCAACAACAAGAGGAACAAAATCCTCAACAACAAAATGCTCAAGTTAATCAACCACAACAACAAACTCCTCCACCAATCCCTTAACACCCTCCTGGAACTCAACAATTTTTTATGAGTGAAATTGAGAACAATAAAAAAAAATTGAGGATTTAATCAGGAGGTTGAGTGATCCAAATAGTTCAACCACAGAAAGAATGACCCTGGAAACTTCACTAAAAGAAATGTTAAAAAATGTAGATTTAATCAGCAAACAATTAACTAGATGGAAAGATAGGAGCATGTGGCTAGGGTTTATTGTGCGGATAAATTATCATATAAAGATGTAAAAGATTTAAAAATTACAAAAGGTGATTTGTGCTCATTATTCACTTACCTAAGCACAAATTAAAATATTACCCTCAATGCGAAGAGGTTTCCTATTTGTTGGTGCCACCACCAATAAATTAGGAACTTTTTTTATGATAGGTGGTACCTGGTTTTTGATTACCCACCCTGAAACAATTGTGACGTCCTGCAATATTTCCTTAGGAAACTATACTATGAGTTCATCTTGAACAAAATCCCAAATTATTTTGATATGAGGAACTTCTAGGGGAGAGGTGGGGGGTCGGCTCAAAATAGACCTAGTCCATTGTAGGATCCTATGTGGCAAGGGAGATGACCTCTTACTAGGCCGACTCATGAGTACATTATTATCCCTTCCATCATGAAGGAGAGTGTCGATGTAGAGACTTTGCAGGCCATCAACTCTTTGACCCAGAGTGTCATCCAGCATGCCAGCCCTATTCTATAGTGCCATCTAAGGGAGTCTTTGAGTAGTGGTCTTCAAACCCATTTGTGTCAATCTTGTAGGGTGACTTGTTCATATGACCCCACCGACACTCAAGAGGTTGCTACACAGGATCCATCTACAACTATGGAGATGGAGAGGGCAACTGACATTTTGCATGAGGCATATGGTATTGATACTTAGGTAAAAGTTAGCATGTGCATTGAATTTAATTTATTAAATTTTGATTTTGAAATGAAAGATTAACTAATTTAGTTTTATGATTTTAATAAAATTGTATCGTCACAATGTTGATATTGGATACATTGGACCTACACCTTCTTATTTCTCCATTGCACCTATCGTTGAGGTATGTAACTAGTAAACAATTATAAATTTATTACATGTTAGTAGCATTGTTTGATGAATGGTATTTTAATATGTTATTTTCTATGTTGAATAAGCTAATATTGGAGGTTTTATGGGAACACCTCCCATTTCCAGTGGATTTTTCAAACCTACACACAGGTAATAGAATAAAGATTTTAACTAATGAATTGTACTTAATAGATTTGTGTAGTTTATATTCATATCATTGATTACATTGCATTGAAAATTTTTCAAACTCAAAGGATTACTTCACATTCCATAACTATTAACTAGATGTTGATATATGAAAAAATTTCAACTACAATATAGTTTTTTAGAAAGTCAACATGAGAAGTGATGAAATTACTTCACATAGCATATGTAATAAGTAGGAGCAACTTCCAATTGCATTTTCTTGTCATGGCATTCCATGAGACCACTTTTTACTGAGGAATATTTTCAAATAGTTCACTTCCTTGTCTATGCTATGGATGCTTGGAAGGAATATATGAAAGAATAATAGTAAGCAATAACATAGATAAGGAAATGAATTGTTTGAAAAAATGCCTCAAATAAATGCGGCCTCATGGTGATGTCCATCACCATGAGACCCAATTTATTTGAGGCACTTTTTCAAACAACTCACCGCTTTTTCTATACTACCACATTTTCCATACATGTCTACCAAAGGATTTTATCAAACAGTTCATTTTCTCACTACTATTGCTAAAAGCTTAGAAAAGGTGCTTTCCAACAAACTATGGATGCTTGGAAAAAATATATCAAAGCATAATAGTAAGCAATAGCATAGACAAGGAAGTTAGTAATTTGAAAAAATGCCTTGAAGAAATGCGGTCTCATGGTGATGGAATGCCATTCCATCACCATGAGACCACATTTCTTTGAGGAATTTCTTCAAACAACTCACCACCTTTTCTATCATACCACACTTTCCATACATGTGTACCAAAGCATTTTATCAATCTACTCACTTCCTTGCTGCTATGGCTAAAAGCCTAAAATAGGTGATTTCCAACAAACTATGAATGCTTGGAAAAATCTCTATCAAAGCGTAATAATAAGCAATAATACCATAGAGAAGGAAATGAACTATCTAAAAAAAATGCCTGAAAGAAATGCGGTCTTATGGTGATGGAATGCCATGACGTGCATTTGTTTGTAATGGCATTCCATCACCACAAGACTCCATTTCTTTGAGGATTTTTTTCAAATAGTTAACTGCCTTCTCTATGATACCACAGTTATTGTACAAGTCTACAAAAGCATTTTATCAAGCGATTCACCTACTTGCTGCTATGGGTAAAAGCCTAAAAACACGTGCTTTTGAACAAGATATGGATAGGGAAAGTAGTAAGCATGATAGTCAGAAATATATAGTTTAATAAGTACTCAAAATTTTGTTCATTATCTCATACATTATAAGTCATGATGTGGATCGTTATTGTAGTTTTTGTGATTGAATAATTTGTTGTTTTATTTTCAGATGTTGCAAGCAGAAACACCTCTGAATGGGATGAGGGCAATGGAGATCGGTGTTTCATCTACTATAGAATCCTTGATGGCTCTAATAGGGGAGGTATGAGGAAAATTACTAAATTTCAATTTACATTCGTTGTTATAGATGTTAGTTAGTGAAAAATCAAACCATTATTGATTCATAGTTTAATTTCTATTTGGATGGTTTATATAGGGCTTCAACACACCTCATAATGGGCATGTGAATATTTCCCTCATGGAGAGTGATCATTAGATGGTGGCTATGTGCAGGATCATGATGGGCCAAAAAGTGGCGATATGATGGGTATATGTAAAGTATGTGGCTGATCACTTTTTTTTTACCAAAAATTAATGAAATGAAAAGGGTTTTTAAATGATATTCTTAGCTTTCCACCATTATAAATTATTCTTTACTTTAAATTTAATAAATAATTATTATTCATTTTCTATTTGAATTACGACTAAAGTCTTGATTGATAGGTTGATTGAAAAACATCTATAGCTTTCAAATGGTATCACATTTTTTGAATCTGAAACATGCATCACATTCTATGCTTCGCATACTATAGGATTAAAAAATGAATTTCATGAAGTTTTGACCAAGTTAAGGTGGTCATGCATACAATTTTTTATACTTTTTAAAATTTGTAATAAAAATTTCATAATTAATTATTTACTTGGAAAAAAATTACAAAATAATATACATCACATCAGAACATGAGTTATCTACTTATATCTAAAATATTATAAAAAATATTATCATTTTATTGTGGTTACGGTGGTCAGACAAACACCTACTTCCTATTTTTTCCCTAAAATTTAAGTACTACTGCATTGAAATTTAAATTTTCCAGCAAATAATTAAAAAATGAAAAATAAACCTAGTAGTTTAGAAACTACATTCAATTTTATATAGATTCTATTATCACATATTTTTGAAATAATATAAATAACTTATTCAAAAAATTTACGTCAAGTTGCCTAACTCTGATTTTTCTAAATTTTCATTGCCACTTAAGGGCCTATTTTTTCCATGACGATCTTGCACATACCCTGGCGATAAGTGATTATTTTGTTAAATATATCATTTTTTATAATGTAATTTTTATATATTAATGTCCTTACTTCTTATTGTAGCAGACAAGACTTCACCAAGAACTAAACACTAGGAGGAGGAGCAGGCGCACTCCTCAACCATAACATAAACAAGTGATAGACATATCACCATCCGATCGACAAGCAAAGGGAAAGATTTTATTTGAAGAGCATGGAGAGAAATGACTTTTGATTCCAGAGCCCTTTGTTGTATGCCTATATGGCATTTTTGTACATATTTTGTATTGGATATATTTGACATTGTATGCCTATATGGCATTTTTTCATAAGCCTATATGGATTTTTCTTAGCTATATTTTATACTTATATCGACATTGAACCATAGATTTATGGGTTTCTATATGCTTCTCTAGCTCTTCTAGGGTTTTTCACCTAAAAGGAGAGAGAGATAGTGCCAAAAAATGCTAAGGGTTCATTCAAATTATGTTATTTATGATGTTGTATGATCTAAATGGAATGATCTAAGTGCAACTAAGCTATAAATTTGATTTATTAATGAATGGAAACTAAATAAATGAAGAATGTTTGAAAACACATTATGTAATGCAACAATGAACTAGAAACAAATGCAAAGCTAAACATAAATGAATAAAACTTGAAGTGTGCACCTGAAAGCTTGAAGGAGACAAGAAATTGATTCTGGAATGTTTCTAATGCCGATTTTTAGGCCTAGTGAGACTTATTTACCATTTTGGGTGAATCAATCCCAGTTCTCGTAAAGTGAGCCAAAAACCTGTTTCTGTCAAAATAAGCAGAAAACAAAAAACTAACCTAGAAATGGGATGCATTAACCACCCATGGTGAATGAGTCCACTTTTGAATTTTTGGATTTTCAAAGGTGGATTCTGAAACTTTCGATCTGCACTTTAACCTTCTATAGGTGTCTGCTTCTGAAACTTTGACTTCCAAACATGTAAGTGGACTTTTGTTGATATTTTGACTTGGATGATGAAGAGAATACTTGAAGAACCTTGAAAATTGATCTTCAATGATTTTCAAGCTTCCAAGATACCTAAATCTACATACAAACAAGACAAGAGAGAGAAATGTTGAATGTTAGGGCATTGGGGTTTGCCTAAGTCAAACCCCTTTTAGGTAATTAAACCACAATGATGAAGTAATGGAATTAAAAATGCAATAATGGAATAGATTACCTCTCCATGATGTTTGATCGTGAAATTTTTTAGCAATGGAGGAAGATTCAACCCTTGAATGTCCTTAGAAGCTTTCTTAATGACTTACAAAGACAAAACCCTAAGTTGCTTGACTTGAGAAGAAAGATTGGTGGATGAATGGATGATAAGAGATAAGAGATGTGAAAATGAGTTAAATACTTGTATTTATAGGAATTTCACCTATTTTACTAATGAATACCTTATCACAGGCCAACATCAATCTAAATTAAACTCAAATTTCACTTTTTCCTGCTTCAAATGTCAAAATTAAGCCAAATGGGACTAATTCGCCACACATGGTGAATGGGTCCCACCTGGATGGGACTGATTCACCATGCATGGTGAATGGGTCCCATAGGCATCATTTTGACAGCTCAGATGTCAGGGGATAAGGAAATAAGGTTTAAAATGCAAATTTGTCATATATTTGATCAATTTAAGCCTCGAGATGCACAATGTGGGTTAAGAGGGGCCTATTAGTGATGATGTAAATGTCAAATAGGGATTGGGACATAGAATTCAATTTGAAAGTGTGATTAAATACACTTTACAACACTAAAATGAGGTCCACATAGCCTAGGAAGGCACAAGAACCAGTGTGAATGTGCAAGACACATTACAACACTAGTTTAACAAAAAGCAAGGGTACCATAGTCATGCAAGTTGCGTTATGCAAGGTGGCAGAAAAAAGGTGCAAAATATAAAATGCAAAAATGAAATATAAAAGATGTAATGTGAGAGATGTTCAAAGGAGTCTTGTTAAATTCATGCAAGGTCAGTCACTTAGGGAAAATTGTACGTAATGTCTCCAAGAGAGGACCAATCAAAGAATAGTATATTCAAAACTTAGGGGATGCAGTGCATCACATTAGTCCACCAAGAGGAATGTAATATGCTAAGATAGATCACACTTATGATGGACATTACACCCAATGTCATCCACAAAGTGATGAACACATCACATAAATGACAAGGCTACACTAGGAACCAAAAATGTAAATGAATTATGGTAATGTATGCCCCCCACTTTAAAGGAATTATTGCACATCATTTTGTGAGCAATTTCTTTAAAGTAGAAGAGAAATAAGAAGATATGAGAGCTTACTCGGAAATCCCTATGCCAAGTCATATGTTTTCAAGAAGCTTCGTCATGAAAAGGGGAAGTATGTCACATGCGAGTCAATCCTAAGACATGTCGTCCACATCTCAAGCTTTCTCGTAAAATTTCATGAAAGGTTAACGATTAGTCAAAAGATACAACAATAAGTGAAATACGGGGATAAGGCTATCTAACCCTTTTCCCCCACTTAGTGCAGGACAAGGGTGAGCCTAGAATGGATAAGGTTATGATGCCCCTTGCAAAACATGCAATAGTGAGTATATGATGATCCTACAACTATGGCATGGAAAGGAGCAGCAACTAATATTATTTATGTGAATAAGGAAGAGTCTTGAAAGAGTCTTATGTGATAGTATTAATGTTGAGTGAAGGTTTGGTGATCTTGGTCAAAGGAGAATAACCAAGACCATAAGTTGTTTGTTGTGTGTTTGGCTCTATAGGGTTGTGGATACCTTGTTCTCGAGTACCATAGCCTTTTCCACTATATCCAAGTTGTTTTATGACATCATACCCTTTTCCATAAAGTTGTTTAAGTGCTTTGGAATCAGGTGATTGTTCATTGTTGTGTTTGTCAAGGGTTGTGGATTTTGTGGCATTGTCTAAAGTGGTTGAGGCAGATTCTTTTGAAAGGTTTTCTTAATTTTATGTTGACATAATGGTTGGTTACACTTGTTTCTCATCTTTCTTTTGCATGAGTATGTATTCACCCATAATTGGGTGTGAATTCTAAGGTTCCCCAATCATCACCGAATAATTTAGATACTAATTCCTAATCATTGTGCTCAATTTGAATAGGGTCTATATTGGATCTTGGAATTAATATTTTCAAAGGACTTGTCACCCCTTTTTCAAGGTGCAAGCAACTTTCAGGCTCAAGATCTATTTCAATTTGATAGATGCGATTGTTATAGACATATTTCATGATACAATGAAGGGTTGAAGGAACTAAATTCATCTCATGAATCCATGGTCGGCCTAAAAGAAGATTATATGAAAGATCATAAGGCATGACATGGATAGGAGTATGCAAAGTAGCCACCCCAATTGTAATAGGAAAAGTAATTATCCCAAGTGGTTGCTTTGTTGTATTATCAAATCCTCGAATGGAGACAAAATTAGGTATTATTTGTGACCTGTGAACATCTAATCGATCAAGGAGACTCACACTACAAACATTAAGGGAAAAACCATTATCAATAAGAGTTCTCTTTATTCCTATCTGATTGTATCAACCAATGATCATGAAAGCTTCATTTTTTTTTGCAACTCTAAAGGAGGGAGCTCATGTTGATGGAAATTAATTTCAAGATTAGTTTAACTCATTTTATTCATTAGAGTTGCCGCATCATTCAAAGTTGTATCATGAGGAGCTTCAATTCGTTTTAAGGCTAATTGAAGAATATTGTGGTAATTTGGTGAGTTCTGAAGTAAGCCCCAAAGGGAAATCTTTGCGGGAGTATTCTTTAATTGTTCAACGAGATCATACTCTTTTGTGTGTGGGGTATAGCAAGGATTAATAGGAAAATTAGGTAAGGGTAAAGAAGGTGAGGTTGGTTGTGGCAGTTGTGGGTTGTTTTGGGTGTTATATGTATGAGAAATAATATCATTACTAGATTTTTGTGATACATTGGTTTTAGGGAGGCAGAGGGTGTATTGAGGTTGGTTGGAAGGGTGATGTTTATGTGAAGGTGGGAAAGGAATAAGTTAAGGTTTATTTTGGGTTTGTTGTTTATGTGAAGGTGGGTAGAGAGTAAACTTGGGTTTGTTTTGAGGTGGAGTTTTATGTGAAGGGGGATAAAGGATAAGTTGAGGTTGAATAATGTTAACATCATGTAACAAGTGAGAGTCTTCATTTTCTTTGAAGGTCATGTTATCTTTGTCTTGGGTCATAATATCCTTCCTAGAAGGAGAGTTCTTAGGAGAACAACAAACCACATGTTCGCGACAATTAAGGTTTGGTTTATCCAAAATAACTTCATCACAATCAAGGGAGTTATTAATGGTTGAATGTGTTTGATTATTGATAATGATGAGATTAGGGGAATAATTTATGCAATCATTTAGTGGTTGTAATATATCATTCTCTTGTTCCATATTATATACCCTACTAGGAGATCTTGTAATATGTTCATCTAAGGTTGAAATGTGCAAAGTAGCTTCATCACAAGTGGGAGAGGTATCAAGAGAAGAAAAAGTGCCACATTCTTTTTTTTCAATGATTGGATCCTGGTGTTTAATTATGTTTTCCTAGATGGGGGAAACATTAGGAAAGGGAGCAAGAAGATTCTCATGATTATCTTTGATTACCTCCCTTTTTCCAATAATGTCTTCCAAAATAGGGGAAGAAAAATTATAAAGAGGATTGTCATAGGTCTTAAATATTTGAGCATCTAATGTCAACATATCCTCCTCACAAATAATGTGATTGCCATGATTACTCACAAAAACATTCTTACAAATAGGGGAGGAGTTGGGAGATGAATATGGTCTCATTTTCGTGTTGTGTTGTGTGATCATCATGATTACTTAGTGTGATGTCATGTTCTGTAGTAATGCTATGTCTAATAGGAGATGTAAGAGGAGAGAAACAACTCAGATTGTCACAACTCTCATCAATTGGTTCTTCTAGCACTAAAATATCTGCTTCACAAGTGAGAGATAATAGGAGAAGAAAAAATGTAAATGTTATGAGTATCCAAGGTTTCTTTCACTGAACTAACCTCATCCAAAAAAGGGGAACTAGGAGAGGGATCTATGACGAATAAAAAGAGAGGGGAAAGGACCTCATATTCATATGATTTTAACAAAATTTCCTTAAAACATGCAATAATATCTAAAAAGAGAACATGCAAGATAAGAAAGTCTATAGAATTTTGTAATGAAAACATGATGGAATGACTAATCTACAATCTTGAAATGTAACAATGTGAAATCAAAGATGCAAATGAAGAATAATGTTTCATATTTCAAAGATGACAATTGACTAATTATGATGTGCAACAAGATGAGAATGCAAACTTGAAAGTGAAGGCATGCATGAAATGAGCTAATTAAGGCTAGATTTAATGAAATGCATGTTACAAAAATGAAACTAACTGATATAGATAGGTTAAGACACCAAACAAAAGAAGAAAAATAGATTTTTGAGTTCTGTATAATGTTGTTTCAGGGGTCAGAAAGGATTGATTCGCCCAGGGTGGTGAATGAGTCCCAGTATGGACTTTTTTCAAAATTATCTAAAATTTTTGAGGGATTTTAATGTTATCGGAATGCTATGATGTAGAATTAAAAAAAAAACATGAAATTAGATGACAAAAATGCAACATAAATGCACTTTTTATGAATGCTAAATTTCAAACCTAGAATGCAAATGAATCATGTAAACCCTAATGCAAGTTAGTTCTATGATGATGAAAGGACTCCAAATTTGTTAATAAAGCATTTGAAAAGAAGGTTCACCAAAATGAACTATAGATTTTTGGGTTTCTATATGCTTCTCTAGCTCTTCTAGGGTTTTTCATCTAAAAGGAGAGTGATAGGACCCAAAAATGCTAAGGGTTCATTCAAATTATGTTAAATGTATGATGTTGTATAAGATAAATGGAATTATCTAAGTGCAACTAAGCTATGAAATTGATTGATTAATGAATGGAAACTAAAGAAATGAAGAATGTTTGAGAAAACATTGTGTAATGCAAAAATGAACTAGAAACAAATGCAAAGCTAAAAATAAATGAATGAAACTTGAAGTGTGTACCTGAAAGCTTGAAGGAGACGAAATTTGATTTTGGAATGTTGCTAATGCTGATTTTCAGGCCTAGAGGGACTCATTCACCATTCTAGGTGAATCATTCCTAGTTCTGGTAAACTGAGTTGAAACCTATTTTTGTCAAAAGGGTGTTAGAAAATGTAGAAAACATAAAATTGACCTAGAAATGGGACTCATTCGCCACACATGGAGAATGAGTCCACTTTTAAATTTCTAGATTTTCAAAGGTGGATTCTGAAGCTTCCAATCTGCACTTTAACCTTCTAAAAGTGTTAGCTTTAGAAACTCTAATATCTGAACCTGTAAGTGGACTTTTGTTGATATTTTGACTTGGATAATGAAGAGAAGACTTGAAGAACCTTACAACTTGATCTTCAATGATTTCCAAGCTTCCAAGATACCTAAATCTGCATACAAACAAGACAAGAGAGAGAGAGATGTTGAATGTTAGGGCATGGGGGTTTTCCTAAGTCAAACCCCTTTTAGGTAATTAAACCAAAATGATGAAATAATGGAATAGATTACCTTGCCATGATGTTTGATCTTGAAAGTCTACAACAATGGAGGAATATTCAACCCTTGAATGTCCTTAGAAGCTTTATTAATGACTTACAAAGACAAAACCCTCAGTTGCTTGAATTGAGATGAAATATTGGTGGATGAATGGATGATAAGAGATAAGAGATGTGAAAATGAGTTAAAAGACTTGTATTTATAGGAATTTCACATATTTTACCCATTAATACCTCATCACAGGCTGACATCATGCAAAATTAATCTCAAATTTCACTTTTTTCCTGATTCAAATGTTAAAATTCAGCTAAATGGGATTGATTCGCCACACATGGTGAATGGGTTGCACCTGGTGTTGGTGTTTTTTCTTGTAAACTAGGTTTGTCTCCTAATCTACCTATGGAATTTCCAATTCCAATCAAGGGCAGCTCAAAGGACCTGGACCAACTGACGAGGATTTTAATATAACCTCCTACACTTCAGACTCTACAAGACTCGGGAGGGTGATCCCTTCAGCAATATCAATAAATTAAAACACATACATAACAGAATATTGCTCAATAGATAATCTCATTTAATGACTCAACATAATAGGATAATACTAAAAATAATTGGTTGTTCATTAGTAATATCAAATACTTGGAGGATGAGATAACCACAACACTATAACACACAGGGATTTAAAATGGTTTTGAATTTTGAAGATTGAGGACCAAGCTGAAAGCAACAGAAGTATAATACTTAACTAGTGCCAGAAAATGGGCTATGGAGTCATATAACCTAGCATTCATCCTACAGTGTTGAAAATGTTATGAAGATCCTTACAAATGTTATCACATTATGACAACTAGATCACTGAAGCTTTATCTGATAACTCTTCTTATAAATCCACATGAAACATAGTATTTCTGTCACATATGCTGAAACAATTACACTATCCTATGAACAAAAGTCAATAATAAATGCACCTTGTGCTTCATTAAAGGAATTACATTATTCTCAGAATAGAAGGCATCAACATATATCACTTTAATGCTGCAAATGTGCATGAAAAGACTTAGATAATCTTATTATTGAATCAAAAACAGTAATACATCTCAAAAATGGAGACAATTATTAGCTAAATATAAACATGAGAACATAATTCATAACAGCCACTTTTAGATTTAATGACTCAATTACATTTCTCACAGCTATACAGTTCTACCCAGAGCTTCTGCCTGACTTGCAGAGCTTTCAAAAATTGGAATCCCAGCCTCTCTTCTTTACAAATGAGAGAAGAAAAGAATAAAAGAGAAACATAAGTAGCCCTAAGATCAGTCTGATCCATAGATGCCATCCGGAAACTCAATCCACCGTTGATCAATAAGCTGCTCAAAACCTCTCTCATCTCTTTGTAACTGGATTTGACTCTTTATCTGCCTTTGCTATTAGTTTTCCTGCAATAGAAAAAATGCCCATGTGATGGAATCCTATTTCATTTAGCAACAGCTGAAAAATACGTCTACTCCCGTGAAAGTTTTGTTTTAGCTCTTTTCCTTGTTTGCTGCAGATTATACTTTTATTTTTATATATTAAAGTCTCATAACATCTCCCAGCAAATAATATTTGGCCCCAAAGTGAATGTTAAATTCAATTTTCCTTGCATATTCCCAGATGCACTATTTTATCTTATTCCTCCAGTTTCACCTTCAGCTCAAAAGTGAAATACTTAGCTTTAAAATAAAGCCATTTAAAAATTGTACTGCAGTAATTTATTTACGTAACCCCATTTCTATTCTGCACCTAAAAATTTTGGTCCTCCAATAATAGAAACAAATCAGATTTGCATTGGGTAAAATATTTTACCCATCCCCCTTTTATGCTTACTCCACTATATCCATGCATAAAGATATTTATTTAAAATGAAAATCATTTTAAATAAATACTATCGAACCATTTAATTTTCAAACATTTTTCCATTTAAAAGAAATTAAATCTTTAACAATGTTTACCCTTCGAGCTTATTAAAAATATCTGTGCACTCAAAATCCATTGGGCCCATCACACTTACTCTTCAATTTAATCATCCAACAATATTTAAATTTAAATGTTCTCCTTTTATTTTCATCGGGCTCCCTTCTAACATTTAAACACAAATGGAAACCTTTTAATATTTCATCATGTGCATTGAAGAATTCACCTGGGCCCACGCTGCCACGCGTCAGAAGCCCGTGATCTCACGGACACTAAACTTCCTTCAGTTTAGGATCACACGATGGCAGGTAGTGGTGGAGATTTGGCTGCATTTGACCTTCATTGCCTACCATTGATTCTTTTTATCTCTGTTTGTCCCCTAATTTCTTTTGTTTCCGATGCTCAAGCTCTGTAATTTTTACTCATGGCAGCCACATCCATAAAAATACCCTCCTTCAATGGTGTTCGATGCATCTTTGCTACCCCTACAATATAGTTGTGGCGTACTTGCATTGTGTTTCCTATTGGCTACGGTATCCTCCATTCATGGTGTAATTTCTGCAAAATGAGTTGATGTGCCTTGTTTATTTGGGTGTTATGTACGGCGCAAGTTCCATTCATTTACACACCCCTAAAGCTCTTTCACTATGATTGGTGCTCCTGTCCTTCACCGTGGTATGATGGATATCTTGTGTTTTTATGCTTTGATGGATGAGTATACCCTGCTAGTGCGCGGGCTCTTACCAGTTTCATTTGCTTGGAAAGTTTCTATAGAGTTTTCATCGTATACATTTCCAATAACTCCTTCATGCCTTGAGAGATTTAAATACTCTAAGATAGTTCAAGCTCCTCTTTGTATTGGCATGGGCTCCATTGAAGTCTTTGTGGGCCTTTTACAAACACATTTTATATATACTTTGTTTACCATGCAGCGAACATCGAGCTCTATAAGCCTCTGAAGTCCTGGCTTGATGAAGGCGGCCATTTCTCAAAATACATTTCCTGCTCCATGGATTTTTTCTATAGCAAGTGCATGGCATTTTTTAAGTTTCCTCTTTCCATTTGTGTTTGTTTGAAGGTTTCCAAAGCTTTCAAAATACATCCATTTTATACTTCCCCAGCTGTAGGCCACACATCTTCCTCACATTCCTCTGTGTTGTGTTTACATTTGATAAAATTTCTAAGGAATTTTTTAACATTCTTGTGCAATATATTGGCTGTATACATGGCACCCCATTCTCACAGAATATGTTGATCATAGTTTGATATGTTAGGGGTGTAGGAGGCACACATTGCTTCAACATTCTTAGTCTTTCTATCTCTTCCTGCCTCGCTAGATTTTCATATCCTCCTGCTCCATCGAGCTCCTTGAATGCCAATTGTAGTTGCTCTAAACGTTACTAAAGTCTAGTCAACAAGTTCATTCTGGTCATATGCTGCATTTACAACGTCCTCCCTTCAATTCCCTCACACATTCATGGATGCACATAGCCTATTTCAAAACTTGCTTTCAAAAACCCTTTGCAACAAAATTTTCTTTGTGTGTTTGCTGACAAATGGCATCCATGGTTTCTTAATTAGTTGTTCAAAGCATCATAATGCTTCACAATTCGAGTGCAATGAGAGCACAAAGTGTCTCCAATGTTTTATCTTTTGCTTGAGTTTTCTAAGGGTTTTTCAACATATAATCTTTGGACAGTGCGTGCCCATCCTCTATCCATTTCAACAAACCTTTTGTGCATATATACGACCCTCATTGCATGCTTTTATTATTCACTTACTACGCATGACATCTGGCGTGGGCAAAAATGAAGAACTTGGAATACATTTTCTTTATTTGCAAATGTGTTTGCTTCAAATCTCCATAGGGTTTCAACAAATTTGTCTTTGGACATGTGCTGGCGCCTAGAACTCATTTTACAATGCATTGCCCTTATTCCCTTTTCTCCAGTTTTTATGTTTTGAACAACACCCTTTAATGGTGGGCCTTATTTCCTTTGTTTGAAAATTACTAATGCCTATTTTCTCACTGGCTAAATGAAGTCTTGAATATTTAATCTCAAGCCAACTATCAACCTTCATCAACTCCCAAGTTACTCCTCCAATATAAATCCTTCAATGAATTTTGTTTATTTCAGGTGCATCCACATAATCAAAGAATCTCAAAAATAGTAGCATGTAGAAAGGTCTGATTTTCAAGATTATGTCTCAATTCAAATGGTATAGCAAGATTGAATATAGCTATGACTGTGTTTCATGAGAAAATAAATGAGACATTACCCTGCGTTGAGATGTAGGAAGCATTTGTGATAATATCATATGAGAGCTAAATGATGAAACAATGTCTTGCAATTCATGCACTTTCATAACCATAATGTGCTCAAACATGATGCAATCCAACACTTGCAGGCTCATAATAGGATGGAGCATGTCGGGCCCCATGTGGCCTGACTAAAAAAAAAATTCATTTTCAAACAATTTTACCCTTGAATTGATAAAAAACAACCTCTGATTGCTTTTGAAATTGAAAAATGAACTGAGTTGCAATTAGAAACTATTTTTGGCTCATTTGGACATTGAGGAAAACTGGCCAAATTGGTTCTGGAATTACATCTGAAAACTAGTCAAACGACCTTGTGAAGCTATAAAAACTTGCAGGCTTGTAGACATCGGTCCAGAGAATACAATACAAAAAATGGCTTGACAATAGGACTCACAGGGAGAAAGTTAGTCATCCTCAAAGTAGATCAACTAAACTTTCTGAAACTACAGTCTCTCTAAACCAATTAAAACTGACCCACTCACCAATTTGCAAAAATAGCAAATCAACCCCTGGCGAGCTGCCACTGGACACAATAGTTCATTTGGATGCAGTAAGAATGTGTGCAACAAGTATTTTCTCAAATCATCACCGATCAAAAGATATTGATGATCAAAGTTGACCTCTCAGAAAGGTTTTAGTGCAAAATCGAAGAAAATCCATTTGGTTCCGATCTGCTAAAAATAGCAAATCAACTTGTGGAGCTCTGAAAACTGGCACGTGAGTTCATCTTGGTATAGAGAATGCATAACAACATTTTTTTTCTCTTGACGATCAACTAGTTGCAAAATGCAAACTCAAACAGGAGGCAACTTTGTAAGACTGAAAGTTTGCAAGCTGCAGAGCAGTGACAAAACCCTCCAGCTTTGAATTTTGAAACCCTGATAAAACTCATTGTGGGAAGCTAAAAACTAACATGTAGGTTCACATAGGACATATGAACGTGTTTACAAAGGGATTTTGCTTAGAAATCAATGAGCTCCAAAATATGGCCCTCCAAAATAGGTCATTCAGGCATATTCATCAAGTGCACTTCTGAAAGTGCAGAGGCAAAAGTTTGATATGGGCATCTCAAATTTGCAAAATTTGAGAGTGCCAACAATGGCTCCGACTGGGGATGTATTCCCCCTATGGGCATAGAAAGATTCCAGATCTATGGGGAAGTAGACCAAAAGCTAAGTCCATTAGGTGTCCTTCAAATTGCTCCTTTATTCAACCTTTATTTTTTAAATTCATCTGGTGACCCCAGGCCACCAAATAAAAAAGTGAAATCAGTACTTACCTCTATCAAACACAATTCTACAAAAATAATTGATCTCCCTCAACTCATGCTTGCCTTTGTCAAACCACAACATATATGACTGCACCCTTGCAAACACAAGTATTAGGTTGCTTTCGTGCAAGTGAAAAATTTCTCTCGGTCTAGCTTTGTCATGAATTGGAAACCAAATCAAATAGGTTTCATCATTTCCACCTTCAATCCTTGAGTTTGTATTCAGTGCCAAGGTTTGGAAATGGGGATCAAGACCATATTAAAGCACAGTCTGATCACAACCATTTGCCTGATTGAACATGCTGGTACCTCCTAATAGGCCATCATACACAACATCGTCAACATGTTCATAGTCATTGTGCATTTGAAAGTCAGACATACTTTTTGAATGTTGATTGTCATGTGGCAAGAACTCATCAAATTCATCATACAAATCATTTTTAAGCTGAAAACAACCTTCTTCAATGTCTTGCACATTGCCACATTTTATAAAAACTCCTTCCAGTTGACAAAAATAGCACTCACAATCTACTACATGGCTGGTACTATTAAGCTCATTCTAATCATTAGTTTGCATATCAAAATGTAAATCGTCACAAGAACTTGCCAGAAAAGCTAGCTCATCATGAAAACTATTTTCAAGTGTATTCAAAGAGATACACTCATGCATTAGCACACTTTGTACTTGCCCTTCATCATGATGGAATTGAGAGTCATCAGAGATTTCTGACTCATCATCATCTGTTGTCATATTGCCATCTTCTGAACATGAGGTATCAACCTTTTCAAAATCACAAGCTTGCTCAACAAGCGATTCTGGTTTAGAATCATAATCTAATTTCTCATCGAAATCAACCTCTACATCCACATGAAAAAACTCATGGCTAGGCTCATTCAAGTCAACAAACAAAGACTTGTTTAAATCCGCATCAAAGTTTTCAAAACTTGTCTCATTAGATGCACAATCCTCATAGTCATCTGCTACTTCAAACTCATCAAAACATATCTCTGAGTTTGCATCAGCATGCTCACTTTTACAATCACCATACATTGGGGTATGTGCAGGATCATGATGGGTCAAAAAGTGGCAATATGATGGGTATTTGTAGAGTATGTGGCTGATGACCCTTTTTTTACTCAAAATTGATGAAACGAAAAGAATTTTTAAAGGAGATTCTCAACTTTCCACCAATATAAATTATTCTTTACTTTGAATTTAATAAATAATAATTATTAATTTTCTATTTGAATTACGAATAAAGTCCTGATCAATAGGTTAATTGAAAAACATCTATAGCTTTCAAATGGTATCACATTTTTTTAATCTGAAACATGCATCACATTCTATGCTTCGTATAATATAAGATTAAAAAAAAAATTGAATTTCATGAAATTTTGACCAAGCTAAGGTGGTCGACATACGAGTTTTATATTTTTTAAAATTTGTAATAAAAATTCATAATTAATTATTTACTCAGAAAAAATTACAAAAAAACATGTATCACATCGGGACATGAGTCCTCTACTTATATCTAAAATATTATGAAAAAATATTATCATTTTATTGCGGTTAGGGTGGTCAGACAGACACCTACTTCTTATTTTTCCCTGAAATTTAAGTACTACTACATTGAAATTTGAAATTTTCACCAAAAGATTTTTTCTTTTTAAATAAGCCTAGTAGTTTAGAAACTACATTCAATTTTCTACAAATTCTAATTTTACATATTTTTGAAATAATATAGATAACTTATTCAAATTTTTACATCAAGTTTCCTAGCTCTGATTTTTCTGAATTTTTTGCCACTTAAGGGCTTGTTTTTTCCATGATGATCCTGCACATACCCATTGCATCATTGCAATCAAGTAACTGCTTATCTTCATGCACATTATCATTATCACAACCAGCCGATTCATAATTTGAAGGAGAATCAAATTCACTTGCATCATACCTTACACCATGAAGATCATCATCATTTTCAAAGACAAAAGATGCATATTCAGTGGTCAATAGATCTGAGATTTGTTCACAACTTAATAGATTATTGTTCTGATCTATTCCTTCAACTATTTCCTCCTCTTGACCTTCACAATAACTGTGTGCATTATCAAATTAAAAATCAGGGTATGTCGAAACATCATCATTATCAAAGTCTGAAAACTTAATGGGTTGATCATAAACAAGGTCTCCCCAATCATATGAAATTGAATTATTAACAACATTGTCAGGAACATTGTCACAATATGTCATAGAGAATAGACCATCCACTTGTCCATCCTTACTCACCACTGAGTTGTCATAACAACAACCCACGTCATTTTCAATCTCAACATTGAGCTGGGAGTCTTCATTGAGTTTATCATTTTCATCCTCTTGAGGGTAGACATAAACATCTTCTCCATCAAACTGAAAACTATCAATAGTTTCCTCATTGCAATTGCTTGCAGTTGATCTTTCAAACTGAAATTCATCACATAGTCTGTCACTTGCAGCTGGTAGATTAATGTTCTCAAGAGAATTCCCTAAGCCAGCAATTTCAAATGTCTTACCATGGAGATTTATATCAAAGCTACATTGAACCCTGGTAAGATTGACATGGTCAGCTGTATTACAACATTGTTGATTGCACTTCTCTTCTTCAAAGAATAAGTCCAACTAATATCCTTCATCATGTTCTTGGCTTGGAAGACTCAACTGTTGATTCTCAATTTGGTATACTTCTTCTTTAAGTTGTTCATTAACAACATTCTCTTCATTAGATGATGCATATGTTTCATTTTATACCTTCTCAACTATGCACTTGTTTGAATACCTTTGATCATTCACATTCACACATTTACCGATTTCATCAGCATGTTTACTGAAAATTGAAGACAACAATCTTTTTATATATTCATTCCTCTGCTTCTCGGTACTGTCCAAGACTGTGTAAGCCAATTGCATACTCAATATTTTAAACTCTTTTAACAATGCACTAGATCCTTTTTCGTAAGCTTCAAAACACATATGAATACAATATGAAGTGTTAGGTCTGAAATTGTCTGGGATTACTGACAAGGTAGCATCAAATCTATTATTGAAATCAACACTTGATTCTTCATCTTGTTTTTTGATCTTCTTTAACCTTCTGAGAAGGTCGTAGGGATCTCTTGCAAACTCTTTTCTATAAGCATTCACCAATTCACCCCAGCAAGGAAATGACTTCTCAGGAAAACTCAAATACCAATCCTGAGCTCCTACTTCAAGGGATCTCACAAAGAATCTCATCCACATATCCTGATACTCAAATGAGTGTTTCTCCATGAAGCTGGAAAAACTTTTGACATGTTCATTTCCTTCACAAACATTATATCCATCAAATCTAGGCATTTTCTTGTAGACTTGAGTTGGAATACTTTGAACTTTGAAATCAACCCATGACAAGTCTATCTGAGCATACAGTTGATCAAAGGAATTGACATAAGGTGCAACAACTTGACAAGTAGAGATAGTATGATGGTCTCTTAACTGGGCTTGTGAAAACATATTGTGTCTTTTATTCATCTCTTTAGGCCTTCTTTCAAGATTGAACCTAGGTCCATTAACCCTTGGGTTCTTACACTTTGGGGTATTAGATGCTTGAATATCATCATACTTTTGACATCTCTTAACAAGCCGAACCAAGGTCTTTATATGTATGGCTATTTTACCTTGATGATCCATGGGTATTACAATTCAAAGCTCTCTAATTAAATGCATAATTACAATCATGACCATATAAAGGATGACAATGACAATTAATGACAACCTGGTCTTGAAATGTATGACAATACAAATGGATGGAAATCCTTAAGATGTACAAATACATTCTAACCATCCAAAGTAGCAAAGATTTGAGCACTAGACAAAATTATTTTAACGGAACTGCAATTACATTCAACAGATCTAGCAAATGGAAGTGTGCAAACTTAAATTCACTATTCTTTCACTCAGGTAGTGCTAAATCACTAAATAGGGAATCAAGATTTCTTTCTAAGATGGTTAAATATGTGAAGAATACCTAGAAACATTGCAACTGCTACAAATTTTCTGGAAATATTGTAGATATGGAACTATAATCACCTCTTCATCAGGTTCTTCTTGACAGAGTGGCCACCTCTTTTCTTAGAGGACTGAACTTCAAATAGCAGGAAGTTCTTTCAAATGTAAATTTCTTTCTGAGTTCCTTTCACCAGCAGAGCACCACAGATCTTGAAATTAATCAGGTTCACTACAACAATTATCTTTCTCCAGGCTTAAGATCCTTCAAGCTTTGAACTAAATTCAAAATGGAAAACAATAATATGACTCTATGCTAAGCAGTCTGCACTTGGAGATTCAAAGTTATCCCCAACAAAGTTGCCATTTTGTTGGTGTTTTTTCTTGTAAACCAGGTTTGTCTCCTAATCTACCTATGGAATTGCCAATTCCAATCAAGGGCAGCTCGGAGGACCTAGACCAATTGACGAGGATTTTAAAATAACCTCCTACACTTTGGGCTCTACAAGACCCGGGAGGGTGATCCCTTTAGCAATATCAACAAATTGAAACACATCCATAACAAAATATTGCTCAACAGATAATCTCGTTTAATGACTCAACATAATAGGATAATATTGAAAAGAATTGGCTATTCATCAGTAATATCAACTACTTGGAGCATGAGATAACCACAACACTATAACACACAGGGATTTAAAATGGTTTTTAATTTTGAAGATTGAGGGCCAAGCTAAAAGTAACAAAAGTATAATACTTGAACAGTGTCAGAAAATGGGCTATGGAGTCATATAACCTAGCATTCATCCTACAGTGTTGAAAATGTTATGAAGATCCTTACAAATGTTATCACATTATGACAACCAGATCACTGAAGCTTTATCTGATAACTCTTCTTATAAATCCACCTAAAACATAGTATTCCTCTCACATATGCTGAAGCAATTACACTATCCTATGAACAAAAGGCAATAATAAATGCACCTTGTGCTTCATTAAAGAAATTACATTATTCTTAGAATAGAAGGCAGCAACATATATCATTCTAATGCTGCAAATGTGCATGAAAAGACTCATATAATCTTATTATTGAATCAAAAAGAGTAATACATCTCAGAAATGGAGACAATTATCAACTAAATATAAACATGAGAACACAATTCATAACAGACACTTTTAGATTTAATGTCATGTTCCCCAAAAAATGGTGACACTAAATAGAAACCTTGAATACAAATAAATAGAGAAGACATTAAAAATTTGGCAACTTCCTTATATTTATAATTATCAAAATGATATTATAATTATGAATATAAACTGCCTTAGAAATTATAAACATAAGAGTCACAAATATAACAAAGATAAAATAAAACCAAACTCATAGAATGAATATAAAATATAAAATACACAAATATAAAATAAAATAAATAAATAACAAATAGATTGAATATCAAATATAAAATAAACAAATCAGTAAATATAAAGAAAATAATAATCAAAATTGACATATGAAGTAATAAAGAACAAACAGACAAATAAATATCCAAATGAATGTAATCTAAAACATCATACTATAAAACAACAACAAAAAAGCATCGGTGGGCTAGAACAACATTAAGAATAATAACAAAGGACAAATAACAAATAAAACATAAGTGAAAAGTCATAGCACAGAAAGACGCGACCATTCAAAGACCCATGGTTTGGGAAAAGACGTGATCTTCCACCAAATCATGGGTATTTTAATAGACACTCAGGAAACTTTAAAAAAAAGCATGATGTAGGGAAAAACAGAAAGCATCGGGTGTGGGGAAGAAAATACGGAGAAAACGTAGAAGTGTTAAGAGCATCGGGTAATATTGGAAAATCAGAGATTATGGTAATGTTACTCTTTATTGTGAAGGAAATAATATTAGGAGCATAATATCATTTAGAATATCATTATGTAGTGTTCTGCTTTATTATGAGAAAAGGTAGAGAATGACGATGTAGGTAATGTTGATGTATTACGATATTTATAATATCTTTGTCTTGGAAATTATAAAATAATGATAGGGAATTACAGGTAATTAAATAATGGTTTCTACATAATGCTTGTGAATATATTTAAATATATTACGATTTATGAATATATTTAAATATATAATGATGGATGAATATATTGAGAAATTAAATGACATGATAATAAGTCATTGATATGTATTTATATATATATATAATATATATGTATTATGATTCATATATACATCATAGGTGATTGACAAACATAATGTATACATATATAAATAAATATTATTTACGATTATCCAATAATGATGCTTGTAGCAATTATTGAACCTTATAAGCAATTATGATTCTTTGATATACGAAGGGAAAACAATTTATTTGATTCATACTAATGATATATTCTAAGTGTTAAGGACAAACGGTTCAATTAGGAGGAGAATGAGATCAGGATTTCAGATACCCTTGTTAGTATAGTAGCTATCAGATAAGTATGAGATATTATGTTTATTATTCTTGTAGTATGTTATATTTTACTATGATATGCAATTAAATATATTATTAGTCATGGGTAACAACTCTTTATATCAGAGTTATCAATTGTTGCTAAAATATGAATAATGGATCTATAACACTGATTTGATATGTAAGAACAAAATGTGTCTACATTATGGATGTTATTTGTCAAAGCCACAATAATGTTGCTTACAACAATTATCGTGTCTTATTGAGCTATTATGACTTTACCTTGAAGAATAGACTTCGGGCTCAAACTCCCTTTCGCTAACACTCAATAGGGAGAGGATGGTTGTGGAGGGAAAGGTTGGTAAGTCGATCCCATGTTGATGTCCCAAGATGGTAATAAGACTTGAGGGAATCCACTTGGAGATTGGTCACACGCCCTTTGCACTGTAAGGCGTCCCTCCTCCAATGAGGTTAGGAAAGAAGAGCTAAGGCAAAGATCTACTCCAATCAAGAGTAATAAGTCATATTAGTTTATAATGTGTTTATGCACTAGCTGATAATGCATCTGCCTTATCCTTAAAATGTTCAATCTAGAATTGTGCATGTGCAAAATTAGGTGGTGGTAAATAAATTTCTTGATCTTAACTTGTGCATTTTATGTCTCTAATAAGGGGACATTACATTTAATGACTCAATTACATTTCTCACAGCTATACAGTTCTACCCAAAGCTTCTGCCTGACTTGCAGAGCTTTCAGAAATTGGAATCCCAGCCTCTCTTCTCTACAAATGAGCGAAGAAAAGAATAAAAGAGAAATAGGTGTAGTCCTAAGATCAATCTGATCCATAGATGCCATTCGGAAACTCAATCCATCGTCGATCAACAAGCTGCTCAAAACCTCTCTCATCTCTCTGTAACTGAATTTGACTCTTTATCTGCCTTTCCTATTAGTTGTCTTGCAATAGAAAAAATGCCCATGTGATGGAATCCTATTTCATTTAGCAACAGCTGGAAAATACCTCTACTCCAGTGAAAGTTTCGTTTTAGCTCTTTTGCTTGTTTGTTGCAGATTATACATTTATTTTTATATATTAAAGTCTCATAACATCTCCCAGCAAATAATATTTGGCCCCAAAGTGAATGTTAAATTCATTTTTCCTTGCATATTCCCACATGCACTATTTTATCTTATTCCTCCAGTTTTACCTTCAGCTCAAAAGTGAAATACTTGGCTTTAAAATAAAGCCATTTAAAAATTGCATTGCAGTAATTTATTTACGTAGCCCCCTTTCTGTTTTGCACCTAAAAATTTTGGTCCTCCAATAAAAGAAACCAATTAGATTTGCATTGGGTAAAATATTTTACCTATCCCCCTTTTATGCTTACTCCACTATATCCATACATAAAGATATTTATTTAAAATGAAAATCATTTTAAATAAATGTTATCAGACCACTTAATTTTCAAACATTTTTCCATTTAAAAGAAATTAAATCCTTTACAATGTTTACCCTTTGAGCTTATTAAAAATATCTATGCACTCAAAATCCATTGGGCCCATCACACTTACTCTTCAATTTAATCACTCAGTAATATTTAAATTTAAATGTTCTGCTTTTATTTTCATCAGGCTCCCTTCTAACATTTAAAAAAAAATGGAAACCTTTTAATATTTCATCCCGTGCATTGAAGAATTCACCTGGGCCCACGCTGCCATGCATCAAGATCACGCGATGGCGGGTAGTGGTGGAGATTTGGCTACATTTGACCTTCATTTCCTACCGTTGATTCTTTCTATCCTCTGTTTGTTCCCTAATTTCTTTTATTTCCGATGCTCAAGCTCTGCAATTCTTACTCATGGCAGGCACATCCATAACAATACCCTCCTTCAATGGCATTCGATGCATCTTTGCTACCCCTACAATATGGTTGGGGCATACTTTGATTGTGTTTCCTATTGACTACGCTATCCTCCATTCATGGTGTAATTTCTGCAAAATGACTTGATGTGCCTTGTTTATTTGGGTGTTATGTATGGTGCAAGTTCCATTCATTTACACACCTCTGAAGCTCTTTCACTATGATTGGAACCCCTGTCCTTCACCGTGGCGTGATGGCTATCTTTTTTTTTTATGCTTTGATGTATGAGTATACCCTACTAGTGCACGGGCTCTTACCAGTTTCATTTGCTTGGAAAGTTTCTATAGAGTTTTCAACATATACATTTCCAATAATTCCTTCATGCCTTGAGGGATTTAAACACTCTCAGATAGTTCGAGCTCCTCATTGTATTGGCATGGGCTCCATTGAAGTCTCTTTGGGCCTTTTACAAACACATTTTATATATACTTTGTTTACCATGCAGCGAACATCGAGCTCTATAAGCCTCTGAAGTCCTGGCTTGATGAAGGCAGCCATTTTTCAAAATACATTTCCTGCTCCATGGATTTCTTTCTATAGCAAGTGCATGGCATTTTTGAAGTTTCCTCTTTCCATTTGTGTTTGTTTGAAGGTTTCCAAAGCTTTCAAAATACATCCATTTTATACTTACCCTGATGTAGGCTGAGCATCTTCCTCACATTCCTCTACATTGGGTTTGCATTTGATAAAATTTCTAAGGAATTTTTTAACATTCTTGTGCAATATATTGGCTATATACATGGTGCCCCATTCTCACAAAATATGTTGATCATAGTTTGATATGTTAGGGGTGTAGGAGGCACACGTTTCTTCAACATTCTTAGTCTTTCTATCTCTCTGTGCCTTGCTGTATTTTCATATCCTCCTACTCCATCAAGCTCCTTGAACACCAATTGCAGTTGCTCTGAAGGTTACTAAATCCTAGTCAACAAGTTCATTCTTGTCATATGCTGCATTTACAATGTCCTCCCTTCAATGCCTTCACGCATTCATGGATGCACATAGCCTATTTCAAAACTTGCTTTCGAAAACCCTTTGCAACAAAATTTGCTTTGTGTGTTTGCTGACACGTGGCATCCATGGTTCCTTCATTTTATGTTCAAAGCATCATAATGCTTCACAATTCAAGTGCAATGAGGGCACAAAGTGTCTCCAATGTTTTATCTTTTTCTTGAGTTTTCTAATGGTTTTTCAACATATAATCTTTGGACAATGCATGCCCATCCTCTATCCATTTCAACAAACCTTTTGTGCATATATACTACCCTCATTGCATGCTTTTATCATTCACTTACTCTGCATGATATCTGCATTTTACTTTAATGCTTTAGTGGGTATCAATACCCTCATCTGGGGCGGGCAAAAAGGAAGAACTTGGAATGCATTTTCTTTATTTCCAAATGTGTTTGCTTTAAGTCTCCATAGGCTTTCAACAAATTTGTCTTTCGACATGTGCTGGTGCCTAGAACTCATTTTACAATGCATTTCCCATATTGCCTTTGTTTGAAAATGAAATATTCTGAGCCAATTTTTTTAAAATTTTCAATTACAATCAGTAGGGCATTACACAGTCATTAGGGTTAGCTCCAAACAAAAATGATACTGAAACAACTCTAACTAGAATGTACACCAGGATCCCAATGTGGGAAAGGTGTGAGCATTTGTCAGAGGATCTGAATGCAAAAACTGAGCTGAAAGGAACTCTAACCAAGAATGGTGTGGATGATGGCGAGCATATGGTCAGAGGGTCTTAAACAAAATGCTTATGCAAGAACTCTAACCAAGAATGCGCTGGCGAACGATGAGCATGTGGTTAGAGGATCCCGACAATCTAATATACGGAAAGCACACTCAACACCAAGTATGTGCTACTCAATCCAATATGGAAATGAGGCAACCATATGGCAGAGATAACAGAAATTATGATGCTTTGAAGAGAAATAAGTTAGAATGCCAAAAGTAACTCGACACCCAGAATGTGCTTTCTAACCCGGAGTGGGAAAGGAGCTACCATAGGGTGGAGCTGTAAGATATTACAAGGCAATAACAGAATGTAAAGGTGAGCATTACAAATTAGATAATTAAGCAAGATGAAGAACTGTTGCTAGTACTACTGTCAGCTTACAATATGATAGAGAATTCTCCTGCCAAGAGCATAGAGTTAGAACAATTCAACGATCATTTAGATAGAGAATTCTCCGTGCTTAATGGAAATACCCAAACTGATTTCTTCTCTCAAAAACCAGATTTACGATTCTGATCTGTACAGATCTGCACTTTTAAATGTAAAACCAGCATGCCTGTAACCCACTAAATTGCTCGTATAACACCCTAAACAGACCCAAAAGACTTCAAGTTTCATGCAATGGACCTATATAAAGATGGCACCTAGTTTAGTTATAAGAAAAGGCAGCTAAAAGTGGCTATTAATTAATGGCACAAATCCTGAGGCACTCCAAAAAGTGTGCCCTACAAGGAATGACGAATTTGCTTTATAAAATCATAAGCTTCATATTAAAATCTGCAAATATTCATGAAGGGTTGCTTCCAACAGAGAAAACCAATGAGACAATACCCAAAACAACTCTTTTTGTAATTTTTGACTTGTGATTAAAAACAACAATCTGCTATGAAGAAAATGCAATTCTAGAATCTCACTAAAATGCACAAATCTGAACTACAAAGCCACACAATGACAATAATGCAAAAATCTTGATACATAACACTCAGACTATACTATCTCACCACTAGTCGCTATCTTTCAAGCGAGAAGCAATGCCTAGCTAGGAGGCTTACATTCCTCGAAGCAATCCCACAGCCAATCCGGCAGCATAACATTCCTGTAGATAAAAGATAATCAAATGAGAACCAAAGGCTTCCTTTTATAATTTGCCGTTGACCTTCTAGAAACCCTAACCTTCTTTTCAGAGTCAAACCCTAATCCTCCAAAAGATGGCGTCCCTTTCTTCAAAGCTTCAATTTGACTTCTTTTAATTAAATTCATCACTTTAATAATGGCGTCCAACTTAAGGCTTTAATTCAGTCTTAATAATTATAAAATAATCTCAATGATGGCGCCACCCTTAAAAGACCACTTTTTTAAAACAACATTAAGTCGATAGACTAGGCCAAGGGGTAATATAACATTAAAATATAATTTTATTTAAGTGAAATAAACTTATCTCTCTGAAACTGCATCCCGAAGCCAAAATTTGAATAAACCAATTGAGTTGACTAAAGAGGAAAGTCAACTGTGCCAAGACCAAAAGGACCACTGCCAAAAATAGAATTTACTAAAAATAGTAAATTCCAGGAAGTGCTCAGAATGCCCAGAGAAACATATCACTGCGAAGCCCACAAAAAACCTAGAAGGAATCCGCAATTCAATCACCAATTCACGAGCAACCGCAACCTCCACACAAGAAACCCTAATCAAACCATCCTAATAGCCTACAGGTCTCCAGAATAGGCCAACGGTCATCTGAGAAGATCATGCTCAAGAAGGGGACATTACAGAAAATGACTAACACCTATTTTCTCATTGGCTGAATGAAGTCTTGAATATTTAATCTCAAGCCAACTATCAACCTTCATTAGCTCCCAAGTTACTCCTCCAATATAAATCCTTCAATGAATTTTTTTCATTTCAGGTGCATCCACATAATCAAAGAATCTCAACAATAGCAGCATGTAGAAAGGTCCGATTTTCAACATTATGTCTCAATTCAAATGGTATAGCAAGATTGAATATAGCTATGACTTTGTTTCAGGAGAAAACAAATGAGACATTACCCTTCGTTGAGATGTAGGAGGAATTTGTGATAATATCATATGAGAGCTAAATGACAAAACAATGTCTTGCAATTCATGCACTTTCATAACCATAATGTGCTCAAACATGATGCAATCCAACACTTGCGGGCTCGTAATAGGATGGAGCATGTCGGGCCCCATGTGGCCTGACTAAAAAAAAAATTGTTTTCAAACAACTTCACCCTTGAATTGATCAAAAACAACCTCTGAGTGCTTCTGAAATTGAAAAATGAACTGAGTTGCAATTAGAAACTGTTTTTGGCTCATTTGGACATTGAGCAAAACTGGCCAAATTGGTTCTGGAATTACCTCTGAAAACTAGTCAAATGACCTCGTGAAGCTATAAAAACTTGCAGGCTTGTAGACATCAGTGCAGAGAATACAATACAAAAAATGGCTTGACAATAGGACTCATGGGGAGAAAGGTATTCATCCTCAAAGTAGCTCAACTGAACTTTCTGAAACTGCAGTCTCTCTAAACCAATTAAAATTGACCGACTTAACAATTTGCAAAAATAGCAAATCAACCCCTGGCGAGCTGCCACTGGACACAGTAGTTCATTTGGATGCAGTAAGCATGTTTGCAACAAGTATTTTCTTGAATCATCACTGATCAAAAGATATTGATGATCGAAGTTGACCTCTCAGAAAGGTTTCAGTGCAAAATCAAAGATAATCCATTTGGTTCTGATCTGCTAAAAATAGCAAATCAACTCGTGGAGCTCTAAAAATTGGCATGTGAGCTCACATTGGTATAGAGAATGCATAACAACATTCATTTTCTCTTGATGATCAACCATTTGCAAAATGCAAACTCAAACAGGAGGCAACTTTGTAAGACTGAAAGTTTGCAAGTTGCAGAGCAGTGACAAAACCCTCCAGCTTTGAATTTTGAAACCCTGATAAAACTCATTGTGGGAAGCTGAAAACTGACATGCAGGTTCACATAGGACATATGAACATGTTTGCAAATGGATTTTTCTTGGAAATCAACAAGCTCCAAAATATGACCCTCCAAAATAGGTCATTCAGGCATATTCATCAAGTGCACTTCTGAAAGTGTAGAGGAAAAAAAGTTTGATATGGGCATCTCAAATTTGCAAAATTTGAGAGTTCCAACACCTAGATGGGACTAATTCACCATGCATGGAGAATGGGTCCCACAGGGGTCATTTTGACAGCTTAGATGCCAGGGGATAAGGAAATAAGGTTTAAAATGCAACTTTGTTGAGTATTTGATCAATTTAATTGTCGGGATGCACAATGTGGGTTAAGATGGGCCTATTAGTGATAATGTAAATGTAAAATAGGTATTGGGACATAGAATTCAATTTGAAAGTGTGATTAAATATACTTTACAACACTAAAATGAGGTCCACATAGCCTAGGAAGGCACAAGAACCAGTGTGAATGTGCAAGACACATTACAACACTAGTTTAACATTAAGTTTAAGTTAAAAACCTTCTAGATTGATGTGAAGATGTAGTTAAATAATTTTTACAATGTTGAGTTAGGGAGAAGTGGGTTCATTAGGTCAAAAAAAGTGTGAAATTCCTTTACAAGACTTTACAATACCTTTACAAGACATCAATAAAAGCATGTTATTGAATGTGCAAGGGTACAAGACCTAGTGTGGATGCATAAAATTCCTCACAACACCTAAAACAAGGCCTCATTTATGAATTAATGCCATGTTAAGCAAAGGGTCCTTTTTCCTACGACACAAACATATATTGATGTATGCCTACATGTATATTTGGTTAATACAAATCCTTTTTATCAATGGTGTCCATATTTGCATTATTTCATGGTTCAATAGATATGAGTTACTTGTATTCAAGTGTATACTTAATAATTTACATGTATACTTTATGACTTAGGTGTGTTCCAATGCATACTTTGTGACTTACGTGTTTTAATGTGTATACTTTGTATTCGTGCATATACTTTGTATTAATTTGTGTATACCATGTATTCATGTGTATACTTCAAGCCTTACGTGTTTTTGAGTGCTTTTGCTTCCCTTATTCACATGTACATTCTTGAATTATTCACGCATGTATACTTATTAATTGGTTATCCCTAGCATTGATCATTGACGTCCTTCATGGTTTGTCTTGAATATTAATTGATTGATGCCAAACAGCTTTATCTAAAATCAAAAAACAAATTTTCAATTGGTATTCCATGAAATGATTCATTAAAATATTCCAATATATTTAATCCTTTGATTAGAACAACTCAATTAAGCAAAGGATACATAATCTTCAAAACACTTGCAAAACATAATATTCATAGTAGATGAAGTAGTTAACTTCTTGACACATTATCATGAATTTTTTTATCTTGAATAGTGTTTAAACATTTTCACAGCATAATCCTCATAGTGCAAAATGAATTGTTATGTTCTTGATCCATCACCATATAAACACATCAAAATATTTATGTCAACTTTTCACAATATTATTTCTTGTATAGGAAATGGACTCGGGTGAAAGCAAGTTATAATTTATAATACAAATAAGAAATGGACTCAACAATGGAAACTTTATTTATCACACCAAATAATAAATGTACATTAGAGCATCACTTGTTCCTCTTAGACTCCAATTTTCAAGCATAGCAAATCATTTCAAATGAAAATGACAAAATGCTTCACAACCAAAATTGTTAATTGAGGAAAAATAAAATGTTTTGAAGTTCCACCATTGTAGGCATTTACAATTGATTGTATATTGTTGTAAGGGCAAGGAGGATAATTGAAAAATTTCTTGTGCTTGCTAGACTTGAGGATGATTCGTGCAATGATGGGGAAGCCTTCAATTCACTTTCACCATACAAAGAACTTCCAACCACTTTTCTTCCCCCAAATCACTATCTTGGCTTGTTTTTAGTTTTTCATCTAGTCTCTCTAATAGGTCAGCAAACCTACCTTTCTTGAGACTCTTTTGAAACAAAACCCTTAGCCTAGTGCTTCAACGATGTCCTAGACCCCCAAATAGGTCTATTTAAGAAAGAAACACCCTCTCAATCACTCTTCAAATTGTAAAACACCATTGGGAAGCATTTACTAGTCTGAAAATCCACTAAATCCACAATTTTTAGGGTGTGATTGGCCCTCTAACCCCACTATCCTTTAAACCCTCACTTTTCTCAAATTTCACTAGGGTTTATTGAAAACACCATATCCAGACCTAATACAACCTCAAAACCTCTTCCAACACTCTTCATTTTTCCTGAAAAAACTTAATTGACCATCAAATTATGTTTCCCCTTGACTTTACCCACTTTTACTCCCTCAAACCTCTCTTTTCCATTCAAAACCCCTCTTTTCCCAACTAGGGCATCATGCCATAACATACAAGTTTTACCTCTCCTCTACTTGCAAACCTTTTGAACACATCAAACTCCACAACCTCACCCTATTTCCAACCTGTTCTAACTTATTCTCAATCAATTTCTTCTTTTCACCTCTTCTAGCCTTGCTTTTAAGGCCTAAATTCTGAAATTTCAACAAGGGCAGCATTAGCAATCTCTTCTAATGCCTTTACCAATACTATTTTATTATTCCAACTCTTTATCCTACTTACATCAAGCCCATTCCACTAAGAAACAACCTTAACAATAGGTGGAATGGCCTATTTTAACATATTACACTCAAACCCTTGTGTGAGCAAGTTCAGACCAGTTTCATAAATCTACTTCTAAGTTGCTTGGAACTTAATAGAATTCCACAAGAATGGATTCAAATCAAAGCTAAAACCATTTTATAATGGATTCAGATCATCTTAGAGAAAAATCCTACTATATGGACCCATACACGGGCTAGACCTTTCAACTGCCTATGACCGTTGGGCTTCCACATGAGAGCAATTTTTACATTTTTGTTTGACAACTTTTTTGACAATTTTGCAATTTTTACATAATTGACTCAAATGACCCCACTGTAGACATGGAAAATGTACTGCTTGATGTTACACACCTTATCCTAATTTTCTAACATCGTTTCCTCCTGAATCATCTTCTCATCTTGTCATCAAATTCCTCTCTTAATTGGATTAGATCAATTTTATCTAATTAAGATGTCATCTCTTGTTAATTAAATAAATAAAAAATCTTTTTTTAATTAAGTCTAAATCACATTCCTCTCAATTTTGATTTAAATAAATCCTAGAATCTAAGTCAAAATTTTCACATCATCTAATCTCCTATTAAATTAATCAAATCCTGATTAATCTACTCCTAATCCATGTTACATCCTCTAGCTTTTTCCACTTGGTCAATAAATCATTTATTTTGAATTATTTAAATCTCTAATTACTTTCAAAAAGGCATCAATGGTTGGAATATTCCCCAAATTTGAAAATCCCTCCAAAAAGATGTGTCCTTCCAACAAGAAATTTAACTCATCTTACAAGTCCTTTTCTTGAGCTATGTGAGATTAACTTCACCTTTCACCTCATCCTTCAAGCCACCTTTTTGAATTTGAATCTCCCCCCTCTTTGCACATTCTCCAAAATGTGCTCAGCCTTTGTCCATTAGCATGATGACAAGTGGTGCTTTATCATTGGCTTATATTTTGTCCCACATCCTCCACATCTTTCAATCTTCAATCTTTATCTCTTATAAATAGAGGCCTTCTCTATTTGTTTGGGGAGACACAATCAATGCAAAGCCATAATGCTCATTTGAGGAGGAGAATTGAGGAAAAGTTATTATCTTCATATCAATTCCATCCATTCTTCATCCATTTTTATCATTTCTTAGCTAGGTTATGTAGGAATTTCTCTAAGGAAGCATCAAATCTTCATCAAGTCACCATAAAGCTTACAATGGATTGGGAAAGGGTCATTTTCCACATCAAAATGGAACCAATTCCCCCATAGGATTAAGAGTTTGCTTGCTTTAATAGTATTTAATAAATTTCTTTGTTGTGTTCTTCATTTATTTCTCATTTTGTGAATTGTAAAAGAATTCTATGGGGAATTTTTGGTTTAACTTACATGTGAATCTAATTATGTGATTGTTTGTTGTGTTTATGTAGGTGTCTAATCAACATTCACATTTTGGCACTAGAAGGAGGGAAAATCTCAAGTTCTTAACACATTTTTTTGACAAAATTCCATCCTTTTTTGTTGATATTTTGTGTCTATAGGAAACAGAGCTGTTGATAGTCCAGTGGCACCACACAGAGCTGCTAATAGTCTAGTAGCACTATACAACATCGCTTCAAACTCCAAACTCCACCGCTAAGTTTTTCCTACCTAGAAATTCAAATTTTCAAACTGCATTGCTGGGCTCAAACTGCACTACTGATCTTTTCAAACTGCACCGTTGGGCTCAAACTATACTGCTGACCTTTTCAAACTGTGCTGCTTTTGATTTCTTTCCTTTGCACTCAATCTTAAAATGGTCGTATCTTGGTCATTTTTTTGTCTTTTTTAGAGCTTTTTTTTTAAATGGGTTAGAATTTCATAAGTTATCCAATGGTGTAGGTGTTTCTCAACTTTGATAGGGTTAAAATTTTCAAAATTTCACCTAATGACAAATCACAATGAAACTTGGTCTAAAGCTTAGGGTTTTTATGCTTAATCATTTATCTAACCCTCATATCTTCTTGTTTCTTGATTTCATCTAACATTTGGAGCTTCTATTGTAGGTTTTAAAGGATCATGGCGCATGGAAGTAAAAGAAAAAGAATTATCAAATGATTGTAACAAGTGTTTTTAAACACTTTGGGAGTAATTATAATCCCAATATTAAGGCTTTGTTATCTTCAAGCTTTAGGACTGAACAATTTTCATTTGGTCTTAAAAATAACTTTAGACAAACTTACTAGATTTGGTTTAAGGTTAACAATTGAACAAGGAAACTTTCATATTTCATTTTTGGTGCTCTAAAAAGAATCAAATCATTTCTGTGAGGATTTAAAATGAACAAGTGCTTCTTTGTTTTGCAATTACTTACTCAAAGTAATATCATTAAAAGGATGTATGTGTTTCTCTTGCGCCTCATGGCGATCTTGAGAATCAAAAGGCCTTTTAGTGACATTAAATTGCATAAGTAATTACCCACGCACTTCATTTGGGAATAAAATTGAACACATCTTGTGAGTGTGATTGGAACATATTATGTGTGTTATATCTTTATTTCTCAACAAAGATCAATCGAACTACAGATATGTTTGCTCGCTTTTGTTGATCTTAGAGGGTCTTCCTTGTGGTAAAAAGTAATCACCCAAGGGTATTTCTAGCTGGTATATAAGTGTTGATACTGGAACAAAGGCCAGTATCACACGGTTGGTTTCGACGAGAAGGGAAACAATGGTCTCTCACCGCATGGATCAATCCCTATGAACAAAAAGTCTGAATTAAAACCCTTGTTTAGAAAAGGAAAAAATCCTTGATCTATTTGTTGGTGCAATAACGGTTGTTCTAAAGCTGCCCCACACTTTTATGGTTTTTAGTAGAAATGGTAAGTATGACATGGGAGTTTCATGGGTGTTGATGCTTGGCTGCCCCATATAAGTGAGTGTCGTGGAGGGGAGCCAATGGGGTCAAGCATCTAACCATTTGCTAAAAATAAGTGTAGTTGGACTCATCCAAGTGGGGATTCAACAAATATAGTCTTTCATAGCCATAGGGTTGTACTTGTTCTTGGAAACAAAACTCTTTGATTGTTCGTAAACATTGGGAAACAAACATTCAACATTGTCATAGAAACTTCAAAACCTTTAGGAAGCAATTATCTTTGACAAGATTCATGTGTTATTGCTTTCCCTTGGGATTCTATCCTTAGAGATTTCTAAAATTTTTAATTTATATCTCAATTTTCATACTAAAGTTAACAATAGGTAACTTTTTCCTTAATTTCCTTGATTTCCACATAATGGACTTTGTGGGATGAGAAGAAATTTAGACATCAAACATCTAGTTTGAAAACCTAATCAAGAATTGCTTGTGGTAAAAAGAAGTCATTAAGTAAAGCTAAGAAGCAATTGGACCCCACACATGTTCTTGTGTATCTTTTGGTCATATGGTTTTCATGCAAACATTGGTCTTTTGGTTTTGAACTACTCTTATAGGAAAGCATGTTCTTCAATATCTTGGTCTTGTAAGCAAGGTCCTTCTTAGGTTCATTTAGGATCAAAATAAAACACTTCATCCATTCCAAAAATCTATCAAAATCCATCCCACCAAAACAACTTTAGAGCTTTGGAATCATCATTTTAGGCTTGGGTCAATCATCAAAATCAAAATCAACATGTTTAGTTAGGAGCATTGGAATGCATCCTTTCTCATACCTCTAGTTAAATCAGCACACCTTTGAAATATTTTATCCTAAGATAACATCTAAAATTTTAGGGATTACAAGTTCATTATCCAATCAAAACAATCAAAATAAAATCCTAAATTCTAGCATTGATCCAAAGTTCCTAAAAATTTCAACACCCAATATCATTCACCCCTTCCATCCTTCATCTCATCATTGGTCCTAAATTCTTCAGAGGTAAACAAGGTCAAAACACAAGAAGAACATGGAATATAAACTTACTCCATACATCGTGAGTGGTCTAAACTAACCAAATTATCAAAGTCTGACAATATCAATTGATTATAAACACTCAAATTTATACAATTTGTACATGTGAACATTATCTCCTACAAACTGAGCAATGGTACAACAAATGTGAGTATGCCTAGTAAAAATTTTAGAACACCTTTCCCGATGGTAGATTTAAATATAAGCCCAAACCTACAAATCTATCCACCAAACACTCAATGCATGAGTATTCAACAAAACAACATCATTCCACCAAATCCCTACATGCCAACTTTGAATATACCAAGTACAAGGTTACCAAACATGAACATTTCAAATCCACACTTGGTAAACTTTGGGATAGATATGTTTGTGAATCATACAGATGTTATTCAAAGTCTAAACAAGATGTTAACGACTCCACGTATTGGTCCAATTCAAGGTAACACCATGCAAAATCAAAGTTACCTAAATCAAGGCAATGCGATTCCCAACCACAACAATGTTCAATTTCAACCCATAATGCCAAATTTGAACATCATCCCAAATCAGAGCATTTTCCAAAATAGGTTTGTCCATGATCCCATTCAAACATTGAAAGTATGCATTCCAAATCTACTTGAACAAAAACCAAATCAACTATATCAAGGGTGTCAAGACCAAAATCAAGATCAAATTTTATGAGATCAAATTACTTCACTTACCAAAATAATTGACTCATTTCGCTAGGACACATCTTCACTCCAAAATAAATACACTTTACCATTGGTTAAATCATGTCATCAAAGCATTGAGTTATGTCAACAACCACACCAAGAACAAAACATCCAATGTCAAGAGGTTGGATATCAAGATCAACAACATCAACAACAAAACCAACCTCAACATCTCAAAGATCAATCACCACATCTCAAAAATCAATCACCACATCTCCAAAATCAATTATCACAAGATCAATTTAAAGTACAAGTCTCATAGGGTAACAAACAAAAATACACACCACTTGGGAAACCAATTGAATCAGTCATGCAATAGTTGGTTTAGGAAAATCTCATTAAAATACCCATCTATGAGAACTATCAAGAACCCCTGGTAAAACCCCCATGGTACAATGAGAAGCACCTTTGTGATTTTCACAAAATAAAGGGACACACAACATTAGATTGTATTCAACTCAAAAATATCATCCAATACCTGATTGATCAAAAAATAATAACTATTGGGGAGAATGGTCAGGATTCAACCACTAGCGATAGCATTGAAAATCTCTCCACCACAATTGTTGAAAACAATGATCAAGACCTATCCATCAATGAGCACATTGGAGATGTTTCCTCCTCATCTAATGACCAACTAACCATATATCAAGAGCCACTTTTTAGTCATCTATTTCAAGGAGTGATAGAGCTATTTGACTCTATTGACATAATCCACGATCCATAGACCAATGATCATGTTGAAAATGCCTCTACATCATCCAATGAGTTAGAGGACATATCTCAAGAATTTGTTCCAAAGCATGATCAACGTCTTTCACCAAGGTCTAGCAATGGTCCTTTCCAATAAATATTGACATCCTTGGACCTCATGGTTACAAATATTGAAGGAATCCTCAACTCAACATTTGATCCAAGACCACTCAAAGATCAAGAGGATATTCAGCCATTTCCCATGCCTAATGAAGACATCCAAGAACCCTTTGTGAGCAATCCATTCTTTGAAACTAAACCATGTCAAGAACTTGATCCACATAGCACATACTCCTCCATCTACCCATGAGATGCTTTCTTTTAATGGAAACATAGATGATCTTCATTTAGAACATGATTCCTTTACTTCTGACATTATTACACAAAAATAGCAGGTTATTGATTCCTACAGTCAAACTGAATTATCCACATCAGGATCAGATATATCCCAAATTCAAACTGAGGACATCATGTATGAAGATATCCAACATTATCCATTCAAGGAAATAGGTCAAACAAAATAGGATATTCCAAAGTCAAAAGAGCAAAAAATTGAATTAACGCCATCTGTAGTGGTCATTTATCAAAGAATTCATTCTAAACATGAACTCTTGAAACATGAAGAATCAAATAACAAAGGTGCTACTACCACCATACTAGGGGAAACTATATCTCAAACAAACGTCAACATAGGGAGCATGAAGAATCCTTATGATGAAATTGATTCCTATACTACAACCAGCCACGTCACGAATCTTCATGCACCCATCACCCCATCCATTAATTGGAACCAACATCAAAAGACGGATTCAAATCAAAGCACAAAGAATATCATCAAAGAAAAAGAAGCTGAGAAGCATAATGGACAAATAAAATACACATGGATACCAAAAAATACAAAGAAATATTATCCCTATCAAACTCCATTAAAGTCAAAGAAACTATGGGGAAAAATAAAAAAGAGAAAATTATCCATCAAAGACGTCCACAATGGAAAAATCAGGCTTCTCAAGCGACGTACAAAGTGTATCAAGAAGTTGGTCCTAATTCCATGCACACTTCTATAACCACCAATCATTACTCATCTTCCCAAGTTTGGAGAGTCAAAGGTTCCAAACAGTCAACCAATCCATCTTTTATCCCTAAACACACTCCATCCACACCTCCACACATGATATCCAATTCTCACATTGACCATGTATTGGCAATGGCCCTTCATCATAACAATTTAGAAGGCACTCTATCGCGATGTGCACACAAAGATAAAGTTAACTTCGGTATCAACAAAGTAGATCAAGAATCTCAAAAGTTGTATTCAAGTGCATGTATCTTGGCAAAGAAGCTTCTTCAAGAAGGATACTAATGACACATTATGAAAAATCATCTACATTGACACCACCAAGTGGTTCAACACGAGCTTAAAATCTTTCAAAAAAAAAAAAAACAAAAACAAAAATTCAAAAAATTTAGAAAAAGGATTGAAAACAGTAAAGAAAAAAATTATCCTCCAGTAAAAACCACTATGGTGGCACTTTGGATAGGTACCATGATGAAAACCTGGCAAAGAGACATCATGTGTAGAATTGAGCATCTGTGTGCGCCAATTCAGGTGAAAGCATCTTATCTCATCCATAATAAATCCAACATTACATTCACCTTCTCCATAATAAATCCATTCATCCATTAAGCATTTATCCAATCCATTTTCATCCATCTACATCCATCTTCCAAATTATCTTGATCTTGGTGAAATTTTCATACACACTTTATGCTTGCTTATGGTAAACATCTTGACATGGGCATGTTATCTCTCAAAAACCCAAGTGAAATTCCTCAAGACGTTGCAAATATCTTGGTATGTTTCAGGGTAACAAACAAGGTCTAAATAGTTTAAACCTTCTTCTCTTTAGGTGCTACTAGACCTTGGCAAGTATGCCTATATGAATGAGATAGACTTGAATTATGCTTATTTCTTTTAGAGTATTTTACCCACAGTGGCAAATGGGAGTGGATAAATAAAATTTGATTTGGTATAGATTGTATAACAATATCAAAGCTAAAACCTAATATGTTCAGTTAACAGATGTGAATAATGAGTGAAACTAAAATAATGAAAATGTGGAGACTAGTTACTTATTCATGGGTATGTGGAGTCAAAAGAGATCTAAAATGAGTAACTTCTTTTTGGCAAGTACTCTAATTGTTTGGGATATAATTTGAGTTTATAACTTGTATAAACATGCAAGAATATGATTACCAAGTTCTTATTAATGATCCAAATGAAATTCTCTAATTACTATGATCAACTAAAAAGATTTAATCTTTTCTTGAAAGAACCAATTAATCAACCATATAGATACAACAAATGTGGAGCAATAAACTAAATATAAACTTATTATATCAATTTAAATAAACAAAAAACATCAACCCTTGAGATAACTTCAATAATACTTTCAATGAACACAACAAACAACTGATACCAAAAATATGCCACCACATCAAATGATTCTCATTGATATCTCCATAGTTTTAAACATGCATCATAGTATCATATTTATAAAACATTGTAATCTACTGCATCTTTCTTCTATCCTCTATCTTATTCTTTTCTCTTTTGCTACCAAAACAGATATTTATACATGAAATACTTGAAAGGATGCATCCTTTCAAAAATGTCATATGTTAAAACAACAATAGATTAAAAGATAATCAAGCTTTGTTAAGCCATAAATGTGTTAGCTGAAACATGAGTGCAGTAAGTCCTTTTTCGAAACTCTCACTGTCACATCATATAGTATTGTCAGTGAGACATTTTCAAATCTTGGGTGATAGCTTTTACCAATGTTCATTAAAACATTCATCAAAACATCTTGTAGTCTCCCTGACACTTCGAGTCTCTCTGACTATCACAAACTATATATCACTTTAATGTCCCACAGTCTCATCAACATTCAGAGTCTCACTGATAGTTATCCTCTCAGTCTTATGTATATCGCTATGACATTTTGAGTCAGGTAGATGTTCCATAGATTACTTTGTATCTCACTGAGATATATCCCTTGGTCTTTTTTTTGGTCATTGAGACATAATTACTTTCTCACTGATGAAACAACATTCGGCATGACTTTCATATCTTTCTTCGATGAAATAAGTCTCACTGATAATCAATACATAATGTCGAGTCCTTTACTAGCATAATCCTATCAGTGTGACATATGGGTTGGCAAGACTCCCTGACTTCATCCTTATAATCATCTATAGAACCCCCTTCTGCTTTGTTGGCAAGACCGGATGAATGGTATAAGACTTCATTCCGATAACTTTTAGTCTGGTCAATATGTTTCCTTGTGCACTGGTCGGTAAGACATATATAAGTTTGATATGACTTATCCCGATGATGAATTTCTTGCCGATACGATCTTTTTGTCGCCAAGACAATGAATTGTGTCTACCCGACATGTATTACCAAATGAAATTTTATTAGTCAGACAATCTTGGTCTCTTTTTGATATGAATTATACATTGAAATATTCAAAGTTAGATGGATTCTATGGGACCACATGACAAGGTATGGGAAAAAGTATTATGAAGAAAGGACTCTTATGCTTATGGTAAGGACTTATCTGGAAACTCATGGATATAAACAACTGTAAAATTTTTAAAATTTTACAGTTCTAACAGTGGCTCCATCTGGGGATGAATGATTCTTAGATCATTGCAAGGATCTAGATTTCTGGGTGAGCAAACCAAACTCAAGGTGGTGGACCAGTGAGCAAGATGGAATGAATGGAAATGGAAATGACCCTATACTATTGTACATGGAAAGATTTATTTTAAAAGAAGGAATATCAGGATTGTCCATGTACTGGAAATTCATGTTCCTTTTATTTCCTAAACTACTGTGCATGGAAGAAATTTTTTGAGAGGATTGTCAAGAGTTATCCATGCACTGGCAACCCTTAATCCTCTGTATTGCTTAAGAGAAAAAATGCTTCAAGAATTTCCCATGTATAGCCAACTCCTGCTCTTCACCAGTCATGTTTTGTAGATAATATGAGTCTTCACCTTTCTTACCAACAACAACAAAGGGTCCCAACCACAAAGCTTCAAACTTCCCGTGCTTACCCTTCTCCTGGCACCTTGTGTTCCACATTAACACTAGATCATTCTCCTTGAATTTTCTATCTTTTTCTTTTCTATCAAATAAATGCTTCATCTATACCTGCAACTTCATGTTCTAGTTTTGAGCTACTCTCCTGATCTCATCAAGTTCAGTCAGCTACTACATTCTCTCCTCCATAGGTTATGGAATATCTATATTTTCTTGAAGGATAAATTTGTAAACTGGTAATAGATTTTGTAGAGGCATCCTAGCTTTTGTTCCATATACTAATTCAAATGGGGATTTTCCAATTTCCCTTTTTACAGTGATCCTATCAGCCCACACAACCATTTTTAACTTTGAATCCCAAGCCTTCTTATTCTGACCTAGCATTCTCCTTATGATTTTAAGAATACTTTTGTTGTTGGACTCTGCCTGACCATTAGATTGCGGATGGTAGGGAGATGCATAAGAAATAGTAATGCCATATGTGCTGCAAAAATCCTTGAATTCATTAGATCTGAAACACATCCCATTATATGTAATCAATCTTAGTGGTGTACCGAATCTAGTAATGATGTTATCTATTAAAGAGTTGGTCACAACTTTACTTGTAGCTTGCTTGGTTGGGACTGCTTCTACCCATTTGGTGAAATAATCAGTAGCTACCAGTATCCACTTATGTCCTCCACTTGATTTCTCTTGTATCTCCCCAATAAAATCAATCCCCCACTAATGAAAAGGGCCTTCAGTTTGCATAGGTCTAAGTGGTAAATCCCCCTAATACTTCATTTTCCTAGAAAATTTCTGGCAGGCTTCACATCTTCACATATGAAAAAGAGTCATTAAAAAATTTTGGCCAGTAATAACCCACCCTGAGAATCTTATGTGTAGTTGTCTTTGCAGAATAATGGCCTCCACAAACCCCTTCATGAATTTCTCTTAAGACATGCTTAGCTTGTGACTCATCTAAACATAACAACAGTATCCTGTCCCTATTCTTCCAAAAAAATTCTCCTTCCATGAACACATACTTAGATGCTTGCAGCTTTAAAGTTTTTTTCTGACTATCACTTAATCCTTCTAGACACTTCATGTATCTGAGGTAATGCATGATGTCTGCATACCAAGGAGTATGCTCAATACTTACGATTGCATTCTCTTTTTTTTATGTATTACAAATTTGATTTGCTTTGACATTTGCTTATGCCATTAGCCTAGCCAAACCCTAACCTCTCACTAGTTTAGTGATTTGTATTCCCATATCAAACTCTTGGATTTTATTAATCCACCTACATATCTTTCCTGTTACCTCCAATTGGGTCAAGATATCTTTAACAGCTACATGAGTGACACAAGAAATCACATTAGCTCCAATAAGATATGGCCTGAAAGCTTTTGTGTCTTTTACCAATGAAAATGCTTATTTTTCCATTATATCATACTTCAATTCTTACCCAGGCTGCAATGAATTACTAAAAAAAGACACAGGCTACTCATGGCCTTCCTCATTTTTCTGTAACATGACAGCAGCTATAGTATGCAACGAAGCAAATGAAAATATTTGAAAAGGTTTTGAAAAATTTGGAGATTTAAGGACATGGGCTTCCTTGATGGCCCTTTTGATGGATATGAAAGCTTCCAATGCCTCTACAGTCCATTCTATATTTTATCCCTTTCTTAACATCTTTGATATGGGCTTAATAATTTTAGCAAAATTAGAAACAAAAAATCCTAACAAAGTTGATCTATCCAAAAAATGATTTGATGGCCTTGATGGTCTTAGGAATTAGAACTTTATCAATGGCTTCAACCCTTTCAGGATCTATTCTAGTCCCATCCTTTGACACAATATGTCCTAAGAGTTTACCTTTTGTGACTGCAAAATGACAATTTTTAGGGTTCAGACTAATACGATATTCTAAAGCTTTAATAAATATCTTTTCCAGATATTCTACATGATCTTTAGCTCTTTTTGAATAAGTAGTAAGGTCATCTTGATGCACCACCATGATAGCATTAATCAAGTCTGCAAATGCTACGCCCATAGCTCTCTAGAAGGTTGCTCCTAGGTTCGTGAGACCAAATGACATTCTTATATAGACATATGTCACCCATGGGGTTGTAAAAGTTGTCTTATACTGTTCAGATTCTTTAAATTTGACCTAGTTATAACCTAAAAATCCATCCATCATAGATAACAACTCACACCCTGTCACCTTATGTAGTATAGCTTCCATATTAGGTAAAGGGTAATTATCCTTAAGGGATGCCACATTCAGATTTCTAAAATCCACACATAACCTAATATCTCTATTTTTCTTCCTCATAGGAACCAGGTTTGAGACCCATGTTGAGTGCCTGATAGGTTTGATGATACCCTCGTCTCTGAGCTTTGCCAATTCTTCCTACATTTTTGGGTTTCAATGTTGGATTAATGTGTCTTTGTTTCTATCTAAATGGCTTTGCATCTGGTTTCAACGATATTTCATGTTGAAACAAATCCTCCCTATATGCTTTAAGGTCTTCATAGGACCATGCAAACACATGTTTATATTTTCTCAGTAATGCTATCAACATTCTCTAAATTTCCAGGCTTATTTTCTTCCCTATGTATACTTTTCTTGGTGCCATCTCAGCCCCTAAGTTAATCTCTTCAATATCCTCCCTCTTGGCTGGCATCTACTTCATGAGGGACCAATCACTTCCATCATATACCCTCTCCAATGCCACTAGCCCTTTGGGAAGCTTATTAGTTTTAAGTTGTAAGACCTCCTTCCTGAATACTATCTTCTTCCCATCTAATTCTTCTACAAAGGCACTGAAAACAATTTCTTGGGCTTCATATTGATCTATATAGTGAAGAAATTTCAAGAGGTCAGTATCATCATTAAAAACCTGCCAACTGTATATATTATCAGGCACAACAGGTCTTGTTTTATACTCAATCTATGACACTCCAGCCAGTGTAATGTCATCCCTTTTTAGCGCTACATTTGCTGAAAATTCTTCCATTATGTTCTTCGACCTATCAATCCACTCAATTGAGAAAGCATCAAGCAGTTCGACCATGTCCCATACAACATTCTTATATTGCTTCAGTCTCTTATTTTTTGCTGCATATTTTGATTTAATTTGTGAAACAACTAGCTCAGAATCCCCTAGAACAGCTAACAACTTGATTTTATGTTTTATGTAAGCTATATTCAAACCTATTAATAAATCCTCATACTCTGCCACATTGTTTGTACATTCAAATGCTAGCAAAAATGAATACTTAAATGTAACTCCTTCAAGTGAAACAGCTACTATTCCTGCTCCATTACCTTCTTGGCTACATGCTCCATCAAAGTACATTTTCCACATACCATTGCATTTTTTTGCAACATGCTTTTCAATTGGATTGACATTGACTAATTCTGGTTGGGCTAGTTCTATCTTAAAACTCCCAAGATCCACATCACAAAAACAATTGATTTGATCTTGAGGTACACAATCAACAACTTGGTTCATCCTTGGCTCACTATATAACTTAGCTTCCTGACCATTCACTGGAATTGTTGCCTAAGATAAATCAAATTGGACATTTCCCCCAACTGCTTCCATCCACTGCCTTGACAGAAGCATCCCAAACTGAGGAGGGGTATCAATTACTGTTATATCTATATTATAGGCCACCTGAGGATAAGCATCCAATTTGAATTCAACATCTTTCATAATACGCACCACATGAACATGCCTACTATCCATTGCATAACACTTACCTCCATTAGTATCTACCCACATGCCAAGCTACTTCATAATTCCAATTGGCATAATATTTATAACAGTGCCTGAGTCTATCATGAAATTCATTAAAAAATTGTTATTTATAAGTAACTTAGTGAAAAAAGGATCAATTTGTGGGGGATTTATTAATACATCATTTAGGAAAACTTCTAGGATACTTTCTCTTGCTTATTAATTGTTTTAGTGGCCATCTTACTTTCAGAATTTATATGTTTTTCATTTCCACTTGTTATCAACTGAACAACACTATCCCTATATTCCTTAATTTTCATCATCTCAAGCAATTGAACAAAAAAATTTACCTGAGACAAAGCTTGAGTGAAGTCAAAAGAAGAACCTTCCACCTTAATCATTTTCTTCTACTTTGATGTTTCTCCTTTGTTCTCTTCTTTTCCTCTTTTACTCGATTGATCAGTCTTTTGCATTTCTTTGTGTAACTCTTTAACTTCCTCCTTTTGGACAAGCTTTTGTTCATTTTTATCATGTTGTTTATTTTTTGTTTTCTTCACAATTCCTTGTGTCACCTTTTGATCTTTTATAAATATTCCCCTAGGCACACCTTTTTCATTCACTGTCCTATTTCTTAACCAGTACTTGCTCTTTTCTTCTTCGTCTGCAACAATGGTTAACCTCTCTATCTCCTCTTCAGTGATTTTCTTCATATTGCACTGAGTAGGCATCTCAATAGGGTGTGGTTCTGTATAATCTTCTTTAGAATCAGACAAAACCTATTGTTCATCCATGTGAACATTGCACCTTTGATTTGAAACATTGTACTCATAACCCTCATCTTCTGAAGATAAGTATTTCTCCTCAACATGGTGAAAATTATTTGAAGTCAAATACATTGTGTGATCTTCTCCATTATCACCCGCTAACATTCCTTCATCTTCCATTCTTTGGGCCACAACACAATAATCTGGGGAATGTGGCTTATCACAACTTTCACAAAACTAATTGTTAGTGACCATATACACTCCCTTCTTCCTTAATGGATCAGGAGTTTCTTTGTTTCTAGGCCTATCTATTACAGGTTTTCCATCCTTCCAATTTGTTTCTTTTGGGCTTCAAGAAAATCTCTTGGGAGCCTATTTATTAGTTCATACCCTTTTTATGGATCGAACGCATTCAAATAAACACTCAATGCTACAGATGTGGAAACTTTGATCCAGGAGTTATCTTATTCTGCAATTTGTTGAATCTTCAATTAAAATCATAAATTGAGTCATTCTAATTTTTCTGAATCCGCATTAATTCATGAAGAGTAGCATTTTGTGCACTTAGATTCCCATTTTGTTTGAGGAATCGACCTGAAATTCTTGGACAAAATCAATAGAGGTTGTCGGTAGGCTATTGAACCAATCCATAACTTCTTCAGTGAGCGACATCATGAATAGCCTCATATGTAAATCCTCATAAGGCATATCCAAATCTTGGATGAAAGCATTGAAACTCCTTAAATGATCTCTAGCAGTAATTGCACTACTCCCTGTAAACTTAGGAACAAGACTCCTCCAACTACCATCCATAGGGTAAGGGTATAATTGAAACCCTATCAAGTCAAATTTTTTGATCATTGTTGTGTATTGATGAGGGGGAGGGTTAGGTGGGTGTTGATATTGGTACAATGGGTTGTGGTATTGTGCATGATGATGTGGCATGTATTGTTGACCATGAGGTGGTTGTGTATTTGTATATTGTGAGGGAATATGTGGTGGATGGTTTGACTATTTGCATTGATTTCCCATCTGATTCTGAGGATCCTTTGATGGATAAGAAGGCCCTACATTATTATTTCCTTGCTTATGAGGAGGTATATACTTTGAAAAACTAGCTCTCTGAGCAGTAATCTGGGCTTTCTGCAATTTGAAGTCTCTGATTGCTTGTATCATTTGGGCTTTCTCCTGTTCAACTTTTGCTCTTTCAAATTCTTATCTATGAAACTCAAGTTGTGATTCTACTTCTTCACGAGTTGAGAATTCATAGTTTTCTTGAGGAATGACATGATCTATGAACTCATTTTGGTTACCCTATATTTTTTGTTCATTTTCCTGTTGATATTTGAGTCCTTGTGCTTCGAGTTTAGCATCAAACTCTAGTTATTTTTGAGGATTATAAAAAGGATTTCTTTGTTCTTCTAGGGTACAAGGTTTTGGACTTGAATTATCTCTCCATGTATCATAACGGTCATATGTTTCACAATGTGGTCTTGATGCTTTGTCTTTTTTTGTTATGCACATGTCATCATTTATCTTCTTACCCTTGTCAACCTTATCATCTTTGTGTGTCCACTTACTGTTGCCAGTAGGACCTCCAGTAGGACCTCCCTTATATTGGTATCTTCTACCATTCATGTTGAATAGATGTAATTTTGATGCAATATTCTTATCAGAGTCGCCACTCACTTTCTTAAAAGTTAGAAAGTGTTTGTTATTTCTTATTCCCAGTGGAGTCTATACAAGATTTTTGACTCTATGACTAAGGCCTTGATTCTAAGTTGATTCCCCAGTAGATTCACCAATTTGTTAGCTCTAAAAAACATAGGAAAAATGCCTCAAGAGGTTTCCAATCTCTTGGTACGTTTCAGGGTAACAAACAAGGTGTAAATGGTTTAAACCTTCTTCTCTTCAAGTGTTGCTGGACCTAGGTGGGTATGCCTATATGAATGAGACAGACTTGAATTATGCTTATTTATTTTAGAGTATTTTAACCACAGTGGAAAATGGGAGTGGATAAATAAAATGTGATTTGGTATAGATTGTATAAAAATATCAAAGCTAAAACCTAATATGTTCAGTTAACAGATGTGAATAATGAGTGAAACTAAAATAATGAAAATGTGGAGACTATTTACTTATTCATGGGTATGTGGAGTCAAAAGAGATCTAAAATGAGTAACTTCTTTCTAGCAAGTACTCTAATTGTTTGGGATATAATTTGAGTTTATAACTTGTATAAACATGCAAGAATATGATTACCAAGTTATTATTAATGATCCAAATGAAATTCCCTAATTACTATGATCAACTAAAAGGATTTAATCTTTTCTTGAAAGAACCAATTAATCAACCATATAGATACAACAAATGTGGAGCAATAAACTGAATATAAACTTGTTATATCAATCTAAATAACCAGAAAACATCAACCTTGGAGACAACTTCAATAATACTTTCAATGAACACAACAAACAATTGATACCAAAAATATGCCACCACATCAAATGATTCTCATTGAATCTCTGTAGTTTTAAACATGCATCATAGTATCATATTTATAAAACATTGTAATCTACTATATCTTTCTTCTATCCTCTATCTTATTCTTTTATGTTTCGCTACCATAACAAATATTTATACATCAAATACTTGAAAGGACACGTCCTTTCAGAAATGTCATATGTTAAAAGAACAATAGATTAAAAGATAATGAAGCTCTATTAAGCCATAAATGTGTTAGCTAAAACACGAGTGGAGTAAGTCATTTTTCAAAAATCTCACTGTCACATCATATAGTATTTTCGGTGAGACATTTTCAAATCTTGGGCGATAGCTTTTACCAACATTCATTAAAACATTCGTCAAAACATCTTGTAGTCTCCTCGACACTTCGAGTCTCTTTGACTATCACAAACTATATATCACTTTAATGTCCCATAGTCTCATCGACATTCGGAGTCTCACCGATAGTTATCCTCTCGGTCTTATGTATATCGCTGTGACATTTTGAGTTGGGAAAATGTTCCACAGATTACTTTGTATCTCATCGAGATATATCCCTTGGTATTTTTTCTATTCGTTGAGACATAATTACTTTCTCGCCGATGAAACAACATTTGGCATGACTTTCATATCTTTCTCCGATGAAATAAGTCTCGCCGATAATCAATATATACTGTCGAGTCCTTTACTAGCATAATCTTGTTGGTGTGACATATGGGTCGGTAGGACTCACTGACTTCATCCAAATAATCATCGATAAAATCCCCTTCTGCTTTGTTGGAAAGACTGGATGAATGCTATAAGACTTCATTTCGATAGCTTTTAGTCTGGCCAATATGTTTCCTTGTGCACCGGTTGGTAAGACATATATAATTTCGATATGACTTATCCTGATGATGACTTTCTTGCCGATAGGATCTTTCTATCGCCAAGAAAATGAATTGTGTCTACCTGACATGTATTACCAAATGACATTTTATCGGTCAGACAATCCTGGTCTCTTGTCGATATGAATTATACATTGAAATATTCAAAGTTAGAGGGATTCTATGGGACTACATGACAAAGTATGGGAAAAAGTATTATGAAGAAAGGACTCTTGTGCTTATGGTAAGGACTTATTTGGAAATTCATGGATATAAATAACTATAAAAATTTCAAAATTTTATAGTTATAATAGGACCATTTTCATTGATCCTATCCTACCCTAGCATTATCTGAGCCATGAAGCATTATCCAATGAGAATCCTTTGTTCGAACACCTTATCTTAGTGCAAGATAATCCATATCCCTCCATCCAAACACCTATCCAAGTGTCCACCCAAGACAGTCCATACATTACTAAACACTAGGGGTATATATTTACATCTTGCTTCAAGAGTAAATATTGATCTATATCCTCCAACTCTTGTGGTGATCCAAACATTGGAAAACGTGAAATCAAATTGGTCAAAGCACTTGTGAGAAAGAATCCAAATCACTAGCCCATGGCACATTTTGATGAGAAGAAATTTCTTATCAAGCTTCATCTTTCATCGAACATCAATCCAAACAATCAATATCAGTCGCATCTAATGCATGCTTCAATGTCACATCAAATCATTCAAAATGGTTTTTTTTCCAAATCAAGCTTCAAAATCCTGATCAACCAATCCATCATCATTTCAGTCCTCGTGTTTCTTAACACTATCCTTACATTATTGTGTATCCTCAAAAATGTTATCATCATCAATTTTGATCAATCAAATCTAATCAATCCCTCATCATCTTGGGATATCCATCCTAATCCTCATGTTGCTTAACACTATCCTTCCATTATTGTGTATCTTCAACACTATTATCATCATCAATCCATCTATCCGATCAATCATCCTTGGCTTGGTTTTCAACAAAATCCCAAAATAGAGCACTGATATCGTCACACATATCCAAATCATCAAAATCATGTGAAAATCCAAAAACATTCAAAACACAACAAAAATCCAAAAACACTCAAAAAGTAAAAATAAATAAAAAACATGGTATCCAAACTACATCATCTTTGAGCTTAAACGTAGGAAAGGCTAATCTTTGATCAACCCCCGAGACACAAAAAACATTAAAAAAAACACAAAATCCCAAAACATTCATAAAATCTCAGAAAACCCCAAAACATTGGAAAATCAAAAATTAAAACATTTGTAAAATCTCAAAAATACCAAAACAAGCCTCAAAACATTTCAAAACATCAAAAAAATCCAAATATTTGAAAAAATCCATCCATCCCCATCTCGCTTTCACTCGCAATAAAAGTCATTCATAATAAATCATCGTCATCCTCAACCTTTTGTGAAACAATCGGAAACAAGTCTAGCAAATTGAAAGTGAAAGTTACTTAAAACGTCAAAATATCAAGTCTAGGTTAGTACATAAACAAGTTGGTCAACTCTTTGTGTCAATAGCCTATCATCCAATCAGTCCCATATCAAAATCATCTGATATTGTCATGTCCTAGAATGCATCCTTCCTACAATGGACATCAACATCAGGCTTCACCGTAGTTTAGTCTTGGCTAGCAGTATGAAGAACATTAGCTTGTTTGTTTACTTTATCTTTGTCTTTTGACTTATCTTATTTGTGCTCATTTCTATGACCTCTCAATGATGTCCAAACAAAAGGATTTAGAGAGAAAGAAATGGGGAAATGATCATTATCATTATCATCTTTGCATTCATCCTGCATCCACAAACCATCAGCATATTGCATATCACATCATATTACCATCATTTACATAATATGGATTGGTTATTCTAAGCATGTCATCATTTAACATTTGCATTCATCATCATAAAACATCACTTGCATTCATCATATCATATCATAAATATCGTCATAACATTCATGACCACATGCATAAGTAGCATCATCATAAGCATCATATAAATGCATCACCATATAATGCATGAGAAAATATAAGGAAGAAGATTGAATCCATTTAGGGCATAATATAGATTTTTTAGTCTAAGCATTTGCACATCATAACATTTTGCATACATCATTAAAAGTGCATAACGAAAGATATTGAAAAATAGATGCATCCATACATCATCACATATAATTATCGTCATATAGCATCATCATCATAGCACCATAGAACATCATTTTATAGCATATAGAAATGAGAAGCATCCATAAAGCATATAACTAGAATAGAACACATCACATAGCATTGGATAAAAATAATCATCTCATATATCATCAGAAATAACTAACAGTGTCATGGTACAGAAATCATATCAATGTACATGTGTATGTCAATAAGTACAAAGGCCCATCGGGCTATAAAAAAAAATCCCATGGGGCACAAACACAATCCTATCTCTAATCAAAATGATGGCTAGCCCTATTGGCTATTGCCCTCGCCACCTTCTCTCTCCCCGTGGTCCTTTGTAGGTCTGTGGCATATCCTCTGTGAAAAGTCTAGGACATGACCTGGTCTCAGAAAGGCCTGATAATAATGTAACCTGTAGTAGTCAGCCTCCTGGATGGCTTCCATGTATGCTCAAAGTGATACTGTGCTCTGGGAGGAGTATTCCTGCATGCTCTCTAGCTACTGGTGTCTACCCATATTAGCAGCTACCTGCAGCTCTGTGGCCTATCTCTACAAAATGGCCTAATCCTGCTCTACTCTAAACTGATCCTTCTCAGTCATAAGTACCTACACTTAGGCCTGTAACTACAAAATCTGGACATCTCTAGGATCTGGCTGGAGAGGTGGTTGCACGGCTGGCTGATCCTGATCTTCATCTTTAGGTGGCATCAGAGCCTTGTCCTATTGTCTTGGTACCTAATCCTATCTCTACTCTCCCACCTACAGATCTAGGAGTCCCTGATCATGAATTGATTGACACAGTGGTGACTCACCACCTCCCTTATCCTGCTCTATGTCCCCTCATCCCTATCCTGCTCCCTTGCCTTTGGCTTTGTGTTGGGTGGATGGTGTGCTTGGCACTTTAAGTCTAAGTGGTGGCCGAAACCAATCTCTGTAGGCTTGCATGGTCCCTAGATCTACCTATCCCTGGTCATATGGCCATGGACTGGCCACTAGCTGGATGAAACTCTAAACTACCTCATGGGTAGGTATATAGCGACCCCAGGAGCTCTAGCTCATAGTCTGTGTGAAAATGGCCATGTATTGATTGTCTAGCCGATCCTGTGCCTCTCCAAACTGTCTCTAAACCCTGCTTGGTAGGTACATCTCAAGCATCGTATGCTCCTTGCCCTGCATCAGTCTATCCTGGTGGGCAAAGAAAATTTGTTGCACATTGTTGAACCATGCATGCCATCCAAGGTATGGCCGCCATGTGAACACTCACATATTATCGAGGACCCTCCTCCAATGAGGAATCCAATGTTGTCTTGCATGTGTAAAGGAGAAACCTCGTCTATATCGCTAGACAATCAGATCATCTGACTCCATTGTAACTAGTATCACTCTCAGACGAAGCACAAAGATGTGCTCCCAAGCCTAGATGTGTAGGAGTGTGACTCCCACCCCAAGTGCTCTACCATCCAAGTATGAAAACATGTGAAAATCTCTATAAACTAAGGCTAGCAGAACTGGCCTCCATGCAAATAGTGTCCATCGTTGAACCATGCACTCCCAAGCAAGCCCCATCCAGGACTAAAGTATTGGCCCCACTGATCTAGTGCGATAAGATCCAATATAATGTATGCAATGGCTAAGTGGCAGGATGACACGGTAGGCCTATGGAACTCTAGCTCCATCTGGCCCTCGCAAAAGAAAATCTCATCGATGCCTATGACCTCATAGCAGGAATCCCTCCCAACATCTACATAGTATATCACACGTTCTCCATGGATGGGTAATTTGAGAATCGGCCACACATCCTCTAGTGTTACTATATCCTCACCTTTCAGAAAATAGAAGGAGGATGTCTCACTGTGCCATCTCTCAGCGAGTGCTGTCATCATATCCAAGTGCATATCCAAGTGTGTTCGCACGGGTGATGCATAGGAAATGTACCAAAGTCCCATATATACTAGGTACTCCTACTGTCGATCAAACAGATCATCCAAAAGGCCAAAAAACTCTTGGGACCTGTGCTCACGTGAATAGATCTCTCTCACCTCCTCCTGCATCAGGAAAGTCACCATGTTAAAATTCATCAAAAAATCATGATCCTGGTTTGCCTCAGCATCCTGAAACAACCTTAGTGTCATTGTCTGTGATGGTGGTGCAGTTTGTAAACCCCAAACTACACCGCTAGAGGCTTTAAACTCCTAAATCCCACTACGACATCACAGTTTGGGATGGCAAGTCAGTTTGTGAGGAAACCTTAATTTTAAAGAGCACCATGGCGGTGCACTTTGCACATGCACCTTAGTTTGGAATTTGACCCCAAACTCCAAACTACACTATGGTGTTGCTACTCATGACGATGGTGCAGTTTGAAATTTGTAGCTAAGCAATTTAGAACCGCTCCTAAAAGATAAGTTTCCTAAGGCATTAAATGAGCATGAAAATAAAAAAACCAAGTTGGGTTAAGTTGACTCACCAGTTGTCCAGTGCCAGGAAGCCTCTAGTGTGTTCATACTCTATCAGAAATGTGCATGGGGAGCAATCGTTGCACTATCTAGCAAGGGTGTTAGAGCTCAAAATTGCAAAATATTTTAAGGCTAAAAGTTAAAATGAATTGAAAGTGGCCCCTCGAGGCCTATTTAAGCCTAAAAATTAGGGTTTTTTTTACCCCATTTGGTTGTCCTACTAGGGTTTTGGTCCCCAGATCCCGTTTTCACCCAACTGAGGGTCATTTTGAGCCATTTTGTGCCATTTTATCTCATTTTTTGGCATCCTAGAGCCTTTCTAGACCTGTCGGGCACCTTATCCTCTTTTTTCACGAGATCACCCAAAAAATTGAATTTTCTATTTGATCTCTTGAGGGGGCAGTATAGCAGCATGTTTCATCCATTGGGGCATTTTGAAAAATCAGAATTTTTTTGGCTTTTTGATCAAGACAACTTATTCTTTGAAACAACACAACAAGTACTTTGCTTCAAGGAGGGGAAAAATGTAGACATGGAAAATTTACTAACTGGCATTACACGCTTGATCTTGATTTACTAACACCATTTCATCCTAAATCATCCCTTGATCTAACCATTTAATCAAATAAATCCCCTTATTTGATTAAATTCAGCAATTTTCCTCTCTTAATTAAATAAATCCTTTATCTGATTAAGTCATTCTCTTTTGTTGATTAAATCAATCAATCTGGTCTAATTAACCCTATATCTCTATTTAATTAAATAATTCATTTTATTTGATTAACTCTCTAAAGTCATCTTATTAAATTAAATAAATTAAAACCTTATTTGATTTAATCTAACATCACCCTCTTTGATTAAAAAAATAAAAAAAAATTAATTAATCAATCTCCATATCACATTCTTATCATCTTTTGATTTAAATCAACCCATAAATCTAAATCAATTAGTCACATCATCTAATCTTTCAATAAATTAATTAACCCTTGATTAATTTAATTCTAATACATGTCCCATCCTCTAGCTTTTGCCACTTGCACATGAAAATAGATTTAATTCATATATTAAATCTCTATTTTCTCTCAACATGGCATAATAGAGGAATATTCTTTCAAATTTGAATTCCTTCCATGTGGACTTGGTCCTTCCAACAAGACATTTATTTCATCTTACAAGTCCTTTTTCCTTGAGCCAAGTGGCATTTAAATCATTCCTTTTTCCCTCTTACATGTCATTTCACTAATTTCAAATTACACCTAATTGCATTTATGGGAACTTTCATCAAAATGTGCACATCCTTCATCCACTCATCTCTTAACAAGTGGCATTTAACCATTGGTTGAATGTTGGTCCCACATTGCTTCATTTTGGGTATTTCTTCATCTTATCTTTCTATAAATAAGAGTTTTCTCTCCTCATTTCATCATCCACAATTTGAGAAAACTTACTATACTCATTTGCATCATCTTTTTTTTATTCAAGGGGTAAACACTTTTGACTGGACCTATGAACCAAAATACAACCATTCAACAATACCACCCCAACGGGGTTTGAACCTTGGTGGCAAGAACAACAATGCCACCTTTAAACCAGTACACCCTGCCAATACCATCATACTCATTTGCATCATCAAGCATTAGCATTTTTCATCAATTTCATCGAGGCATAGCTAGGTTATTGCAGGTTTTCTCCATGGAGCTCATTTGAAGCAATCACCAAGTGGATCAATCATCACAAAATCATCAAAAGCTTGCATAGGAGTTGGGAAAGGGCCAATTTCCACATCAAATTGGCACCAACTCCCCCATAAGATCAAGAGTTTACATGTTTTTAATAAGATTTAATCTATCTTCTTACTTTTTTAATTTGTTCTTGTTTTGATTCCTATTTTGAGCATTGCTAATGGATTTTATGGGGAACTTTGATCATGGATTGCATTTGAATCTTCTAATTAATGTGTTTGTTGGTTGTATTTTGTAGGTACTAGGATCTTGGTTCTACACCCACACTAACTCAAAACTAAAAGAAACATTACAAGATGGCCTATCATGGCCTTATTTGACATTATCATGACTAAAACTAGTAAACTAGACCTACTTCATCAAATGGAGGAACAAGATGCTCTACACCAATGATGATATGCTTTTTGTTTGGAAAAATCAGACTTCTCAACCGTCGTGTGTATGTTTCACTTTTTGATTGTTTTCCATGCCATCATAAGGGATCAAGCCAGTTGAACATAGCTTGGACCAATTCTGCATGTTTGGGTATGAAAGAGGACCATTCCTATCATAAACATACCTATCGGGACACGTTGGAGCACTTTGTTTGGTCACATGAATTGCAAAATGAAAGTTGCAGCACTTTGCAACTTTACACTGCTTGCATTTGACCCTTTTTCCATCAAGTGAAAACTAGACACCATAGGAAAATGACTCTAAGATAACAAAAACTGATAGAGGTTAAATGTAGAGGGGCCCAACATGAACCCATAGGCTTAGAAAGAGAGTTCGTAAGCATCACAGTTTCTGAGTAATAGACCGTGAAAGATTGCTTCCCTTTTTCACTTTGGACCCTTAAGGGATCGAGTCGGTTGAACATAGCTCAGAGTGATTCCGCGTGTTTGGGTGTGAAAGAAGACCATTCCTAGTGTAAACGTACCCATCTGGATGCGTTGGAATAGTTTGTTTGGTCACACAAGTTGCAGAAAAAAAGTTGCACCACTTTGCATCTTTCAACTACTTGCATTTGATAACCTTTTCCCCAAGTGAAAATTTGCCACCATGGGAAAATTCCTCTGAGATAGTGAAAACTAAGATAGGTTATTATAGAGAGGCACAATGCAATCTCATAGGATCAGACGAGAAGTTTCTAAGCATCACGATATTTAAGTAACAACATGCTAAAGTTTGCTTCCCTTTTGCCCTTTGAACCCTTAAGGGATCAATTTGGTTGAATGTAGCTCAGAGTGATTCTACGTGTTTGGGTGCAAAAGAGGATCATTCCTAGTGTGATGTTATTAATGGCACTTGACATTAGAAGACTCTAACTAATCAATTTGGTATTATTCAATACTAGTGGAAATCAAAGGGATTAGACCAAATCCTAGAACATACACTTGATGTTTAGATCATAGGATGAAACAACTATTTTACTACTTGCTTCTGTGTTTGAAATCATTGTTCAAGAGATCATCCATCAAAAACACTCAATTCACTTATTCAAAAACAAGAAAACTAGGAAAACTTTCAAAATGGTGACATTTTCAGTTTAGTGCATAAACTTATTATTTCAACGCATTGAGTTCATAGTCTAGTGCATATAGGGTCTGTTATAGCGCATTCACCACATCCTTCAGTGCATATAGGGTCTATTCTAGTGCATTTGCCTCATCTTTCAGCTCATAAGATTTATGTTCTAGCACATTTAACTGATACTCTAGCACATATAGGGTTTGTTTTAGTGCATTTATCCCATCTTTCAATGCATATACAACCTATTTTAGCACATTCACCTGATACTCAAATAGAGAGCGAAATTGAACTTCTATCCAACAACTAGAATCATATTTAGGGACCCTTTTTAGAGCAGAGATCATTTCTCATTAAAACATCGGTTTGAACTTTAAGAAATTGGATTTTGCAAGTGCAATCCATTTAACAAAACTCATATCAAACAACTTAAAGTGCCCAATCACCAATCTCATCTCTGATTGTTAGCCGAGTTTCACTATCAGGATCTATCATCCTTTATCATGAAACAAATGTTGTACATCAGATTTAGGCTAGTCTCATCAATAGGATCTATCATCCTATTTGACTTAGGTACTTCATTGGAACTCCCAAAACAAATATCAAAGTATAGAAAAACTCTATCACTTGCATGACCATTTTAACAAGAGCTCAAAAATAAAAACTCAGATAAAAAGAAATAGAAACCCAAACCATCATGGTAGAAGGAGAAAAAAATCCTTTTGATAGATTTCATCAACCTGAAATAGATGAGATAATTGATGACATAAAACAAGCTCAACAAGACCCTAAATTTCACAAGTTCATGGAAAAAATTCTAGAGAAGGATGGAGAGAAATACTTTCTGATGCTGGAAAATCAAGGTGTAAAACTACCCAATGATTTTGATGTCAACCAATTGAAGGGATCTCCCAAGAAAATAGTTGACTCATGAATGATAGATCCATTGAATGCTTTATCTCACCAAATGTAAAATCTTCAACAACAAATCCTAGACATGCAAAGGGGAACAACAAAGAGATATTTGGTGCAAGACATTTATCCTTATCCATTTGATAGAAATATGAACATGATACCTTTTCCACCAAATTGTGAATTTCCAAGATATGACAAATACAATGGCTTAAAATCCGAATTGAGATTTGTTGAGATCATCAAAATAAGGATGTTGCATTGCTTTTTTGGCTGAGATTCTCTTCAATGGCTTCAAATGTACAATTTTTGCAACTTTACCAAATTGACTCAAAATGACTCCTCCTAACCAAAATTGACCCAAAACATTGCAACATGGTCTTAAAGACCTTATTTCAAAACAAAAACATGACCTTAAACATAAAGATACTAAATCCATTTTATAAAATGAAGGCCCAGGTGCCCTACAACATAGGCACAATGCCTTAGGTACTTTGTTCTCATAGATCTTTTACAAAGTCACTCATACATTCGTGATTCTCTTATAATGTCTACATCATAGGTGCTCATGATGAGGTTAACTTGAAATGAGTAACTTGAGATTCCCTCGCTAAGTTGTACACACTTTTTTATAATGGCTTCAAATCATAATTGAGATTTGTCAAGATCATCAAAATAAGGATGTTGCATTGCTTTTTTGGCTGAGGGGTATGTACGGGATCATGATGGGCCAAAAAGTGGCGATATGATGGGTATGTGTAGGGTATGTGGCTGATGACTTTTTACCCAAAATTGATGAAACGAAAAGGGTTTTAAAGGATATTTTCAACTTTCCACCAATATAAATTATGTTTTACTTTGAATTTAATAAATAATTATTATTCATTTTCTATTTGAATTATGACTAAAGTCCTGATTGATAGGTTGGTTGAAAAACATCTATAGCTTTCAAATGATATCACATTTTGAATCTAAAACATGCATCACATTTTATGCTTCACATACTATAGGATTTTAAAAGTGAATTTCATGAAGTTTTGAGCAAGTTAAGGTGTCAGGACATACTTTTTATATTTTTAAAAGTTGTAATAAAAATTCATAATTAATTATTTACTTGGAAAAAATTACAAAAAATAATGCATCACATCGGGACATGAGTCTTCTACTTATATCTAAAATCTTAGAATAAAATATTATCATTTTATTGTGGTTAGGGTGGTGAGACAGACACCTAATTCTTACTTTTTCCCTAAAATTTAAGTATTATTGCATTGAAATTTCAAATTTTCACCAAATAGATTTTTTTTAAAACAAACCTAGTAGTTTAGAAACTACATTCAATTTGCTACAAATTATATTGTTACATATTTTTGGAATAATATGGATAACTTATTCAAATTTTTATGTCAAGTTGCCTCACTATGATTTTTCCAATTTTTTTGCCACTTAAGGGCCTATTTTTTCTGTGATGATCCTGCACATACCTTGAGATTCTCTTCGATGGCTCATAAATTAAAATTTTCTACAAGGAGAGACCAATAAATTTTTAGTAGTTTACTTACAAATACGCCAAGAAAAATAAGAAAAAGAAAGAGCATCCAAAATGGAAATGAAATGAAAATAGATGGAAGGCACTTATAGACAACAAATCCACACCATTTGGTTCCAAATCAGCAATAAAAAGGCATAAATCTTGATGCTTCCATTGAGAATAGGCATGCCAGTCTCTCAACTTAGTCACTCCTGGTCATACATCTTCACTGGGAGTTCCAAGATACCTATTGCACACAACACCTCTCATGAATAGAATAACTTATTCAAGATGCTCTTATAATTTCTACATCATAGGTGCTCATGATAAGGTTAACTTCAAATGAATAACTTGAAAATCCCTCAACAATATTTGCACACACTTTTGTAATGGCTTAAAATCATAATTGACATTTTTCAAGATCATCAAAATTAGGATGTTGCATTGCTTTTCTGGCTGAGATTCTCCTGGATGGCTCATAAATCTGCATTTTCTACAAGGGGACACCAATCAATTTTTAGCCGGTTACTTACAAATAGGAAAAGTAAAAGAAGATGATAAAATTGGAATCAAACAAATTAATGTGCATACAAGTATAAATTAATAAGAACCAATGTACATACTTACAAATTAATCCAACGAGCCATCTAAGTCTGCTCTACTCTTTATTATGTGAAGTATTGCCTCATGGTCAGACTCATGAACCTTCCACAAGGTCTTGTTCAAAGTTTTGCCCCCATATTTGGTCAAACAAACATTGGATGCCACAACAAGGTTTGAGTAATGAAGAATCTTATGATGTGTGTCAAAGTCCTGAAGCATCCAATGTTTAACACTCTTATGTGGGTACCTTCTAAGCCACATTCTAGTAACAACAACTAAGCCTGTAGCGTATTCGATGTTTTCTCCATCTATAACTGGGGCCTCCAATTTATTTTTTTCCTCAACACAATGACACAAGTAATAGTTTGTTCCCTCTTCAATTTCTTCATTTACAATAACTACATAACACATGCCCTGCATTGATATGTCCAGCAAATCTCTTGAAATTAGTCAGCATTACGAATACACTACAAAGTAAGATAACAATATGGAATTTCAAAAACTAAGCAAGTAGATATATTACCTTGTTGAACTAGATTTGATACGTGGTCAAAGTCAAAAGATGATTCCAGCTGTGTTAGTTCCAATACTGTCAGAGGGTGATACATGTGAAGTAGGCAAAGATAACTTGCCAACCATTTTTCAACCCACTCCCCTCACTCACAATCATTCCAGGCTTGCATTGTACATGAAGAACAAAAGCATGCCATCTTCCATGTATCAATACTCCATGAACCTGCATTTGAACTAAGGAAAGAGTGTAGCTCACTCAATCCTATTAGTGTACAAAAATCCTCATATGGTGCAATTTTAGTGTCATCCATCAACCTAAAAAATCTATGAACTGAAGATGTACCTTCATTAACTAGACCCATCAAATCATTACACCACTCGACGATTGGTTTTGCATTTGTCAACTTTGCACTGTCTTTATAATTTAACTCTTCTCTTGCTAATGCTCTTTTCACGCATGCTCCCCCTTTCCATGCCCAACCTCACAAATGTTCCACATATGTTGAACACCTGTAATGACATGCATCTTGCACAACTAGTAGAACATGTGCAAGTTCTTGAATTATTTTGCACAGTTATCCAACCATATTATATGCTGACTGTATGCTATTCCCCTCTATGCCAAGTCACTGTAGAACATCTGGAAGCAACCTTGCTTGAACTCTAGAGAATGTGTGTTATCATCACTAATATAAAAGTGATACTCCCTCAATACCTTCATTTGGTCCTCTGTACTATCAACTGCATGAATGAATGATATGTGCACAAATATCGAAACTTGTGTGGAGTTGTAATACTATGATTGCATCTCATGTTGTGGCTATAGAGTGTAGTTCTCTATAAATTCAACCGTTGATACTATGCTACCAATTGTAAAGGTGTCCTTGCATAGCTTAAATTGCGTGTCTATCCATCAGGCTCTATGGGTATTCCTTGCATACTCATACACTATATTGTCATGAAACATGGACATAAATTGATACACTAGAATCTTCTCAATAACCAAATCACACCTTTTTTCTTGAGACCCATCTTTTGTAACATATGCCACTATTTTATACTTCCCAAACTCTACTAGTTTTTGTCCCACCTCATTTTTGCTTTCCATATGTTGACATTTTGGCATACACTGTAAGCCACCACAATTCTTGTATGAACCATCCAAGAATGTTGTCTTGTAGAATATTTGGCCATCCTCTATTTCACATAAAATTTTTGATAAGAAATTTCTTGAAGATGTTGGTGGGGCTTCTATTCCACAATCCTACAAAACATCATTAGTATGCAAATCTAAACATATAGAATGATAAACATCATAATGGTTAGAGAATTAAATATGTAGTCTACAACAACAAGTAGTGCATGTGTGATTTATCTTGACATAAAAAGGTTTGAGCATTTCAAAAAATATTTCAAAAATACTAATTTGAGGATAATCCTGTTGAAATTTATGAAAAAATTGGGTTTGAATCGTATCCAAAAATTGCTTTGGATGTGGCTCATGGTTTCAACTACCGATTCTCCTTCTTATCACATCCCTTTGATTTAGAGATGGCATTGTGTTATTCTTTCAATACTCTTAAATTAGTGTTTTGAATGCTTCAACAACTTTTTAAATATTTTCGTTGCAATCTCCCCAAGAATTCCCACAATTCATTTGAATCGGTGTCATCATAAAGTTTTTCTACTAATTCTCATTTGTTCACTCATATTTCTAATGAGATGAGCTCTCTTTGTTTGACTGCTTACCAAAGTCAATGTAATGACACGCCAGGTGACATTACTATCCTTTGAGCATGAGGTCTTACCCACACTCTCATAAGCATCCATTAGATTCTTCACAATAGTGTTTTCACTTGATGCATTCCATGTTCTCAACCTAAGAGTCTTCATGATGTTTCTATACTTTATACCCCACATCATTTCAACAAATAGCTGAAATATTGTAGTCTCATTTATCCTTTCAAAGAAGAATTTCTAAATCTTAACAACATATCTTCTACAATTGTGTGCTGGAATCTTACCTTCCATGTGTTGCAAAATATCCTCATCAATATTAATTGATCAAATTCTTTGGATTTCTACGCAAAATTCTAGGTGTTGTTCTCCTAGGTACATATATCTCAACATTAGGAATTTCATCAATATTTAATTGAGGTAGGCTAGATTGTGTACCTTCGATCGAGGGTGGGGTAGAAGACATACCCTAAGGTTCACTTGGGGATGATGGCATACCTTCTTCATCAAATCCGAGTGATGATGTACTCTCAACTTGAGATGTGGTGGATGGTGTCTAACCATATTCACTTGCGGTAGATGGTGTCCCTCCATATTCACTTGTGGTAGATGGTGTCCCTCCATATTAGCTTATTCTTAATAGTGTCCCTTTGTATTCACTTGTGGTAGAAGGAGTGTCTCCAACTATGGTATCTGAATCTATCCTACCACGACGCTTTTGCATTTGTGCCCTTTGTGCTGCCAATGCTTGTTCTCTTTTTGATGGTTGAGGTTCCTCTTCAATTGGATTTTTTTTGTCAATCATATCCAATTTCTTATTTTCATGATATTCCACCACCCGTTCTCTCTCCTTTTCTTTGAAGGTTTTGAATACTCTTCTTCTGTTAGTTTATTCCTTCTTTGTTTCTTCGGCATGGCAGATAATTTTACCTATAGCATGGTAATGAGACAAATATTAGTTCCTAAAATATGTATCCATTCACATGAATGAAATATATATCATTCAAGGCTTCATAAAAATTACTTACGATCATCCTTAGGAGGTTACAAAGTTAGAATTACAAACTTTTGCAAAATATGAAAACTTGTCATTTCAAAAAGTGTAAAAAAAGTGCAAAAATGAAAGTTTGTAAAATGCCAACAGTCATTTGCTTAAAATGGTCATTGGAGGAAGTTGAAACAGTTAATTTTTGGTGGGAAAAATTTTAACTATGTAGGAGAACTCATTGTAATGGTTCTTGAATATTTTGAAGAATTATCTCAGTTTTACTATTATTTTATGGTAAATTCTTAGTTTGCAGGCCTAGTACTATTCCGTATAGGGGAAAACCATTCTAAAACTTTGTGAGTTTGATAAAGGCAGGAGGTAGCTTTCATTTAAATATGGTTTGAGCTCCTATTATTGTGTTTGGTGAAAGTTTGATCTAATTTACTATAAGCAACCCATGTAACCCTATGTCAAGGGTTTGTAATTGTCCACAATGAAATAAAACCTATCACACCATTTGTAATTTCTATAACTAGGTGGGATAGGTCTAAAATGTTAGGGATAGATGTTTGAATGAGTCCTGAGAGCAAGGGAAGTTGTTTGAGTGTTTGGGCATGATGCTCTAGTGGTGAAAATATGCATTTTTGAGTGAAATGGTGAGGTTTGAGAGGGGAAATGTATGTAAGCTTTGGGGGAAGCAAAATTTCTTGTTCATTTGAGTTTTTGAAGACTGAATTAAAGATGTTAGAAGCCTTGGTTGCTATGGAGAAGTTATGAATGTGGTTTTTCAATAAACCCTAGGGAAAGTTGTGAAAAAGGAGGGTTCAAAGGAAATGGGTTATAGGGAGTGAGTCTCTCATCAAAATTTGTGGAATCAGATGTTTGGTTGCATGGTTAGTGCTTCCCAATGGAGATTTGGGGGTTGTGAAATTTTTAGAGGGTACTTCCTTTGTAAATCAGACCTAATTGGTCTAGTTGTTCAACGTAGGAAGCTTGTTAAATTGATGGATCCATATTGGAATTTGTTGTAGATGCTTAAAATATGGTTGAGAGTTGGTTTATATAGTTTTTCCAGATCATTTGGAAGATGTTTGAAGTAGAAGTTAAGTAAAATAAGGTTGGGAAGGTATATTTCTTATAAACCCTTGTCATATCTAGACAATGATGACCTAGAATGAGGGTTTTAAAATATAGTGCATTATTGAGTCTTTCTATCTCTCAAAGTTGGTGAAATAAAAGTTTTGAACCCTGTCTTGATTCTTCCCAAGGTTATTTAATGGTTTGGAGTTGTTTTTTTTATAGTTGCTTCACAAAATTGACCTAATTTGGTGCATTCTACCATGGGACAGTCATTTTTGTTGATATATTTTCAAAAGTAACATACCTTGTTGTTCAAGTATGTTAAATTAGGTTGAAAAGGGTTCCTAAATATTCTTTTGGTTTGTAAAGGTTCAAGGTGGGTTAAGAGAAACACCTGATTTAGGGGTTTGGAAACCTAGGAATTTGGTGCCTTGACTGCTAGAAAGAGTAATTCTGTACAAACAATGATTTGAGTGATGGATTTTTATTTGAATCTATCTAAGTGATGTTGGTAGATATGTCTTAATTCTTGGACAAAGTTTAGAAAGCCAATTTTTTGTTTTGGTGTTTTGAGTAATGTGGAATCATGGTGCAAATTGGTGACTTGAGTATGCATGTTTATCAAGATTGAATGTTTCAGAGTTTTCTCACAAGGTATTTGGTTTATTTCAATCTAAAGCATGATGATTATAGTGTCTTGGAAGTCTTGTAAAATATTAGAAGCATGAATGGTTGATATTTTGTCATTTTTCCTTATGGAGCAAGTTGCTTTGAATAGTAAATTGGTGCTTGTTGAATGAATGGATGGATTCAAATTTTTCCAATTAGGTTTTTTCTTTGTTCCTATTTGAATGATTATGGTTGAGATTTTTTTGAGTTTGATAAAGGTTTAAGTTTGATGATTTGATGCTTTATAGCAATGAAGTGAAAATGAAGGGTTTTTGTTGAGAGTTGAAATGAGTTTTTGGTGAATTATCAATTGATCTTCTCAAGTTGTGTTTAGGGTCAGAAGTACCCTTGATGGTTTGTTGTTTTTGCTAGATGCTCTACAAGATAGGTTGTACCTTTCCGCATGTTCTAACTTAGCCTTGAATAAAGATTCTTGAAACAGTGGAGAGAAGGGTTAGAATCCCTTGTAGGTAGACTAATCAAGGAAACATTTTAAATATATCACAACATAGGTGACGAAGAAGCTTTAGTGATGAGGTAATTTAGAAATAGAGATGAGAACCAAAATAGTTTCAAAGAGCTATCAATGTGGGAGGAGTATATTCCAATTTTTTAGAGACATGTATGGGAATTTTGGTAGCATAGACAAGGCAATCAGTTGGTTGGTATAAATATTTGACAAAATACCTCAATGAAAGCTTTGGAGAGTGGTATGCACATCCATAATAAAGGATTGAGAAATGATGTTTTATTTTATTTCCTTAAAACTTATGTCATATATATGTGTATACAAAATGTGCAAGCATACACAAGGTAAGTCAATTGTTAAATAACACAATGCCTCAAAGAGATGTGGTTTAAAAATGTAATTGGCAAGTGTATAGAATTGTGTAATTTAAATTTTGCATTAACAACCTAAGGTTATAATGACAAAAAAAAAATTATCAACATGGAATATGCAAAATAACAAAAATGAAAGCAAGCCATAATAGAATGAAAGAAAATCTGTAAAGACTTCACATACCTAAAACATCAGAGTTTCAAATGGAGGAGTTCTACCCAATTATGTAGCCTTTGCTTCTTCTTTCTTCAAAGTCCTCAAAACGTTAACTTTTTCAAAAGCTTGTTCCTCTCCAAACTTCAATTGTATATCAATTTTCACTGAAATTCAAACTTGAATTCATATTATGTCTTTCAACATGAAATTTTTTCTATTTCATGAAAAGGTGGTGGCAAGATCATGAAAAGGGTGGTGGAATGTGAAAAACGTGCATGCACACTTCACAACATCATCAAAAAGCTACTTCTTGTCGGAGGACATGCATAACCAGGAGAATATGCAGAATGCGGGCCTTATGATCATAGGTATATTGAGGTTTTTACCATTTTTAGAGCAAGCCAAAATGTGCTCACATTATAATGTGAGTGCATTATTTCTTGCTAAAACAGTCATATCTCTACTTCTTCAAAACGCGCTTGCATTATGAGAAAGTTGATTTTTTAATAGATTCATTTTCTCTCTTTGTCTATACCCTCTATCCCCTAATTCTATCTCTCTCCCCTCTACCCTCTACCTTTAACCCTTATACCCTCACTCACTCCTATCTCTCTCCCACTCCCTCTTGTTGGTGTAATTAATTATTTAATTACACTTTATTAAGTTTACTTAGGTAATAATTAGTTTACTTAATTAATAAGTAAGCTTTATTTAGTTGAGTTGACATTAGGTTTTACATTAGGGTTATGCATACATTTCTTATATAAAGCAATTTATCCCTTGTAATTTCTAAATTCTATAATATTATTCATTTACACATCTTCATGCAAATTGCTTTCCTTTTTATTGTTTTTCTCTTATGGAAGTTATTTTCTAGTTTGCATATCTAATCTTGGTTTCTAACATGGTATTAGAGCCTTGATTTGCAACACCTTCTCAGCATTTTGGAGAAATTCATTGTAGAGCACGTTCGGGGTTCCTCGAGGGTTTTATGCCTTGAGCTTATTTCCAAAGCATTTTTATCTCGAATCAACCTTGCCATCAGTTTCAGAGAGTCCGAGAGATGAAAATCGACATATAACATGCCCTATTTCGGCATTGGCTATTTGTGAGGAATTTTTTTTTACCCGACAGGTTGTACGACCCACCAGGTACAGGGCAATATTTATTTTGCAGGAAAAAAAAAAAATTGCTTATATTATTGGGCTTTATTAAAAAAACTTAATGGGGCTGCATATTTTTTTATTGGCATATATATTATATTGCCATGGTGGATTAAATTTTTATTCGGTGGTCGATTTTTTTGCGAAGTTGTTACTACTTGAAAGGGTCGTACCCTACCCTGTCGGCCCATCTGGCCACCCATCCCATAAGCCTCCCTACCAGAATATACAGCTTGTCAGCCCCCCTTATCTCTCTGGGACCCACCGACTAGCCGCATCCTCCTGCCGGTTACTTTCCCATCGACCCTTATAGTCTTCACCGACTTTCTCCCACCGCCAAGCCCTTACACCTCCATAGCCACCAACGCCCAACTGCCCCACCACCCTCTAGGTGGCGGGCTATTTTATTTTCCTAGAAGTGCCTGAGGTCACATGGCAGACCAGGGGCTAGGCCGAAAGGTGTTGAACTTTTGTGCCCGATTAGCCTTCATAGTCCCTGATGTGCCTCTTTATAGCCCTTTTTTTTCATTTTTGCATAACTTTTGACCCTAGAGGAATTTTTTTTTAAATGAGATATCACCAGAAAGAAGGCAAGCCCAATTTTCTCATGGAGTGGTTAGTTTTTAGAAATTTTTCTATTTGGTTGGATTTTTTTCTTGTTGAAGTCAGATGAAGTAGTTTTCGCTTTGGAGGGCATATCTTTTGCCTTAGTTATCCATTTTTTGTGATTCAAGCAGCACCAAAAAGATGATTCAGTCCTCTACATAGATATGAGGTCAATTTTAATCGTGGAGGTAAATGTGAACATTGGTTTTTGCATTCACTCTTTTTTGTTTTCATGCACTAGGTTTGCATTTTCTCTTTTATTTATGCATTTTTTGAATGCTCTCCTTTTACAATCATGGGGTATTTTAATAAATGAAATTATATAAAGTTCCATTAGGGGGGTTTCCTACATAATAATCTAATTAGAGTGTAGTTGCATTACATGCACTTTTATCTCATCTTCATATTGATGGCAACTCACATGAGTTGTATCTAGATTTTGTAGTTTCTTTTGGCCACATCTTGCTCATAGCTTGACACATTTTGGTTCGCATTGGTTCACATCTTAGATTGAGATCCTATGGTTAATGATCCTAAATCATATCAAATTCACATCGGGTCACATCTCAATTTGAGGGTCATTCATCTTATGGTTAATGTTCCAGAATATTCATGGTACTTGCTCCTATGGATCAATTTTAGTGACAATTTGTCATCGGCATCAAGATACACATAGCTTCCAGATTCTTTCATCATATCATTCCCTCTTATGGGGGGCATCATTTATTCATCTACTATTGCTTCATAAATTCCAGGGTTGTTCAAGTTTGTGAGTTTTCCATTGTTCCTTGGCATTGGGTCTGTTGTTGCATTATCATGATTCCGCCTGAGTCCTTCAATGACTCTCATATGGTTTCTTGTAAATAGAGATATCTTTCCTTGCTTTCCAGATTTAGGATTCTAGTGTTACTCCACCAGTGTTCTTCTAGTGCTTCTTTACAGTAGGTCATCTCATTGAGGGGGGGAGGGGGGTTTGTCCCACTGGGTTTTCTCCTCTTTCCCATTCATTGTATTTGTACATGGGTACCTAACATGGCCTTGTAGTTGGGACCCATTCATGCATTCATCCTAGCATTAGGTGCATGTTTTTTTAGTCTCCCTAAGTTGCACTTAAGGGGGGGTGTTGGTGTAATTAATTATTTAATTAAACTTTATTAAGTTTCTTTAGGTAATAATTAGTTTACTTAATTAATAAGTAAGCTTTATTTAGTTGAGTTGACATTAGGTTTTACATTAGGGTTATGCATACATTGTTTTTATAAAGCAATTTATCCCTTGTAATTTCTCAATTCCTAAATACAATTCATTTGCACATCTTCATACAAATTGCTCTACTTTTTCTTTTTTTTCTCTTGTGGAAGGTATTTTCTAGTTTGCATGTTTGATCTTGGTTTCTAACACCTTTGTCTCTCTCTCTCTCTCAACTCTCTCCCTCCTACCCCCTCTCCCTCTCTCAACTCTCTCTCTCTCTCACTCACTCACTCCTTCTTTCTCTCTCCCCTCTCCTCTCTCCCTTATACCCTCTACCCTTAACCCTTATACCCTCAACCCTTGAACCCTAATTCTATCTCTCCCCTCTACCCTATATCCTTAACCCTTATACCCTCAACCCTTAAACCATAATTCTATCCTATACCCTCTATCTCTCTCCCACTCCCCTCCGTCTGCCTCTATCTGCCTCCCTCCCACCCTCTCCTCTCAACCTCTCCTCATCCACCACCACTCTTGTCTCTCTCCCCCACTCCCCACCCTTAACCCTTATACCCCAACCATTATACTCCCACCTCTATCTCCACCCTCCACCAACCCCTATACCCTCTATCTCTCTCCCACTCCCTCTCTCTCTCTCTCTTTCGCGTCTCTCCCTCCTACCCCATCTCCATCTCTCAACTCTCTCTCTCACTCACTCACTCTCGTCTCTCTCCCCTCTACCCTCTACCCTTAACCCTTATACCCTCAACCCTTAAACCCTAATTTTATCTCTCTCCCCTCTACCCTCTACCTTTAACCCTTATACCCTCTATCCTCTAACCTATATCTCTCTCCCATTCCCCCCCTCTCTCTCTCTCTCTCAAGTCTCTCCGTCCTTCCCCCTCTCCCTCTCTCAACTCCCTCTCTCTCACTCACTCACTCATGTCTCTCTCCCCTCTACCCTCTACTCTTAACCCTTATACCCTCAACCCTTAAACCCTAATTCTATCTCTCTCCCCTCTACCCTCTACCCTTAAGTTCCCTCATACCCTCTATCCTCTACCCCCTCTCTCTCTCTCTCTCTCAACTCCCTCTCTCTCACTCACTCACTCACTCCTATCTCTCTCCCACTCCCTCCCTCTCTCTCTCTATCAAGTATATCCCTCCTACGCCTTCTCCCTCTCTCCACTCTATCTCTCTCTCACTCACTCCTATCTCTCTCCCCTCTACCCTCTACCCTTAACCCATATACCCTAAACCCAAAACCCTTAAACCCTCCACCCTCTATCCTTAACCCTTATACCCTTATACCCTCAACCCTAAACCCTAAACCCTAAACCCTAAACCGTCAACCCTTAAACCCTTAACCCTTAATCCCTCAATCCTCAACCCTCAAACCCTAAACCCTCATCCCCAATATCCTCTACCCTATACATTGGAATCTCAACCCCAAACCTTCAACCATATGTACCCTCAACCCAATACCCTAATCCCTCAACCTTACATGTCGTCAATCCCATACCCTCTATTCTCAACCCTCATATATCTATGATTCTCCCTCCTCTTCTCTCCTTCTATCTATCTCACTTCTCCCTCCATCTCTCTATCCATTCATCCCTACCTCTCTACCGTAATCCCTCAATCCTAATCCCTCAACCCTTAAACCCTTAAACACTCAACCCTAAACCCTAAACCCTAAACCCTAAACCCTTAAACCCTAAACCCTTAAACCCTCTACCCTCTACCCTCAACCCTCTACCCGACACACTCTACCCTAAACCCTAATCCCTCAACCCTAACCCTCAACCCTTAAACCTTTAAATCTAAGAAAACTCTCTACCCTAATCCCTAAAACCTCAAACCTAAAATCCCTCAACAATTAAACCCTCAACCCTAACCCTCAACCCTTAAACCTTTAAATCTAAGAAAACTCTCTACCCTAATCCCTAAAACCTCAAACCTAAAATCCCTCAACAATTAAACCCTCAACCCTCTACCCTCAACCCTTAAGCCCTAATACCTCAACCCCTATAACCTCTACCCTATACATTGGACCCTCAACCCTAATCCCTCAACCCTATACCCTATACCCTCAATCCTCTAACCTAAACCATAAACCCTCAACCATCAACCCTCAACCCTTAAACCCTAAATCCTTAAATCCTCTAACCTCTACCCTCTACCCCATACATTAAACCTCAACCCTCAATTCTTAACCCTCAACCCTTAATCTCTCAACCCCTATACCCTCTACCATTTACATTGGACCGTCAACCTAATCCTTCAACCATATACCCTCAAACCTATACCCTAAATCATCTACCCTTAACCTTGAACCCTAAAACCTAAAGCCTTTAACCCTACACCATTAAACCTTCTACCCTCAACCCTTAAACCCTAATCACTCAACCCCTATACCCTCTACCCTATACATTGGACACTCAACCCTAATCCCCCAACCTATACCCTCAATCCTCTACCCTCAACCTTAAACCATCAACCCTTAAACCCTCTACCCTCTACCCTCTACCCTATAAACCCTTCAACACCAAGCCCTAAAATCATAAACCCTCAACCCTTAAACCCTCTACACTCTACCCTCAATCCTCAATCCTCTACCATCAACCCTTAAACCCTTAAACCCACTTAGTAAACTCTCTACCCTAATCCCTCAATGCTCTTGACCCTTAATCCCTCAACCCTTAAACCCTTTTCCCTCAACCCCTATACCCTCTACACTATACATTAGACCCTCAACCCTAATCCCCCTACCCTATACACTCAATCCTCAACCCTCAACCTTAAACCCTCAACCCTTAAACCCTCTACCCTTAAACCCTCTACCCTCTACCCTCTACCCTATAAAGCATTAAACAATCAACAGTAAACCCTAAACCCTCAACCCTTAAACCCTAAACTCTTAAACCGTACACACTCTACCCTCAACCTTAATCCCTCAACCCTTAAACCCTTAAACCCACTTAGTAAACTCTCTACCCTACCCCCTCAACCATTAAACCCTAATCCCTCAACCCCTCTACCCTTGACCCTATACATTGGACCCTTCACTCTAATCCCCCAACCCTATACCCTTAATCCTCTACACTCAACCTTAAAACCTCAACCCTTAAACCCTCCACCCTCCACCCTCTACCCTATTAACCCTTAAACCCTCAACCCTAAAACCATAAACCCTCAACCCTTAAACCCTCTACCCTCTACCCCCAGTCCTCTAACCTCTACCCTCAACTGTAATCCCTCAATCCTTAAACCATTAAACCCACTTACTAAACTCTCTACCCTAATCCCTCAACCCTTAAACCTTAATCCCTCAACCACTATACCCTCTACCCTATACATTGGACCCTCAAGCCTAATCCACCAACCCTATACCCTCAATCCTCTACCCTCAACCTTAAATCCTAAACCCTTAAACCATCTACCCTCTACCCTCTACCCTATAAACACTTAAACACTCAACCCTAAACCCTAAACCATCAACCCTTAAACCCTCTACCCTCTACCATCAATCTTCTACCCTCTACCCTAAACCCTAATCCCTCAACCCTTAAACCATTAAACCCACTTAGTAAACACTCCACCCTAATACCTCAACCCTCTTTCCCTTAATCCCACAACCCTTACACACTAATCCCTCAAACACTATACCCTATACTCTATACATTGGACCCTCAACCCTAATCCCCCAACCGTATATCCTCAATCCTCTACCCTCAACCTTAAACCCTCAACCCTTAAACTCTCCACTCTCTACCGTATACCCTATAAACACTTAAAAACTCAACCAATAATCCCTCAACCATTAAACCCTAAACCCTTAAGCCCTCTATCATCTACCCTCAATCCTCTACCCTCTACCCTTAACCCTAATCCCTCAACCCTTAAACCCTTAAACCCACTTAGTAAACTCTCTAACCTAATCCCTCAATCCTCTTGACCCTTAATCCATCAACCCTTAAACCCTAATCTCTGAACCCCTATACACTCTACCCTTTACATGGGACCCTCAACCCTAATCACCCAATCCTATACCCTCAATCCTCTACCCTCAACCTTAAACCCTCGACCCTTAAACCCTCTACCCTCTACCCTCTACTCTATAAACCCTTAAACAATCAACCCTAAACACTAAACCCCCAACCATTAAAACCTCTACCCTCTACCCTCTACCCTCATTCCTCTACCCACAACCCTAATCCCTCAACTCTTAAACCCTTAAACCCACTTAGTAAAATCTCTTCCCTAATGCATCAACCCTCTTGACCCTAAATCCCTCAACCCTTAAACCCTAATCCCTAGACCCCTATACCCTTTAACCTATACATTGGACCCTCATCCCTAATCCCACAATGCTATATGCTAAATCCTCTACCCCCAACCTTAAACCATCAACAATTCAACCCTCAACCCTCTACCCTATAAACCCTTAAGCACTCAACCCTAAACCCTAAACCCTCAACCCTTAAACCTTAAACCCTCTACCCTCTATCCTCAATCCTCTACCATCTACCCTCAACGCTAATACCTAAACCCTTAAACCCACTTAGTAAACTTTCTACCCTAATGCCTCATCCCTCTTAACCTTTAAACCCTCAACCCTTAAGCCCTAATCCCTCAACCCCTATAACCTCTACCCTATACATTGGACCCTCAACCCTAATCCCCCAACCCTATACCCTCAATCTTGTATCCTCAACCTTAAACCCTCAATAATTAAACCCTCTACCCTCTACCCTCTACCCTCTACCCTATAAACCCTTAAACAATCAACCCTAAACCCTAAACCCTCAACCTTTAAACCTTAAACCCTCTACAATGTATCCCCAATCCTCTACCCTCTACCCTCAACCCTAATCCCTAAACCCTTAAACCCACTTACTAAATTATCTACCATAATCCCAGAACCCTTTTAACCTTTAATCCATCAACCCTTAAACCCTAATGCCTCAATGCCTACACCCTCTACCCTATACATTGGATCCTCAACCCTAATCCCCCAACCCTATACCATCAATCCTCTACACTCAACCTTAAACCCTCAACCCTTAAACCCTCTACCCTCTACCCTCTACTCTATAAACCCTTAACACTCAAACCTAAACCCTAAACCATCAACCCTTAAACCCTCTACCCTCTACCCTCAATTCTCTACCCTCTACCCTCAACCCTAATCCCTCAACCCTTAAACCTATAAACCCAGTTAGTAAACTCTCTTCCCTAATCCATGAACCCTCTTGACCCTTAATCCCTCAAACCTTAAACCCTAATTCCTCAACACCTATACCTCTACCCTATACATTGGATCCTAAACCCTAATCCGCCAACCCTATACCCTAAATACTCTACCGTCAACCTTAAACTATCAACAATTAAACCCTCTACCCTCTACCCTCTACCCTCTAACCTATAAACCCTTAAACACTCAACCCTAACCCCTAAACCCTCAACCCTTAAACCTTAAACCCTCTAGCTTCTATACTCTACCTTCAACCCTAATCCCTAAACCCTTAAACACACTTAGTAAACTATCTACCCTAATCCCTCAACCCTCTTAACCCTTACTCCCTCAACCCTTAAACTCTAATCCCTCAACCCCTATACCCTCTACCCTAGAAATTGGACCCTCAACCCCAATCCCCAAACCCTATACCCTCAATCCTCTACCCTCAACCTTAAACCCTCAACCCTGAAACCCTCAACCGTCAACCCTTAAACCCTCTTTCCTATTCCCTCAATCCTTTGTCGTCTGCCCTCTACTCTCAACCCTAATCCCTCAACCCTTAAACCCTTAAACCCAATTAGTAAACTCTCTACCCTAATACCTCAACCTTCTTGACCCTTAATCCCTCAACCCTGAAACTCTAATCCCTCAACTCCTATACCCTATATCCTATACACTGGACCCTCAACCCTAGTCCCCCAACCCTATAAACTCAATCCTCTACCCTCAACCTTAAAGCCTCAACCCTTAAACCCTCTACCCTCTACCCTCAACCCTATAAACGCTTAAACTCTCAACCCTAAACCCTAAACCCTCAACCCTTAAATCGTCTACCATCTAACCTCAATCTTCTACCCTCTACCCCCAACCCTAATCCCTCAACCCTTAAACCCACTTAGTAAACTCTCTACCCTAATACCTCAACCCTCTTGACGCTTAATCCATCAACCCTTAAACTCTAATATTTCAACCCCTATACCCTCTACCCTATATACATTTGACCCTCAACCCTAATCCCTAAATCCTATACCCTCAACCTTAAACCCTCAACCCTTAAACCCTATACCCTCTACCTTCTACCTTATAAACCCTTAAACACTCAAAACTAAACCGTAAACCCTCAACCCTTACACCCTAAACCATTAAACCCTCTACCCTCTACCCTCAATCCTCTACCCTATACCCTCAATCCTCTACCCTCAACCTTAAACCTTCAACCTTCAACCCTCAACCCTCAACCCTTAAACCCTCTACCCTCTACCCTCTACCCTCTACCCTATACATTAAACCCTAAACCCTTAATTCTCAACTCTCAACCCTTAATCCCTTAACCCTCAATCCTTAAACCCTAAACCCTTATACCCTCTACCCTTTAAATTGGACCCTCAAGCTAATCCTTGAACCATATACCCTCAAACCTATACCCTAAACCCTCTACGCTTAACCTTAATCCCTCAACCCTTAAACCCTTAAACCCACTTAGTAAAATCTCTACCCTACTCCCTCAATCCTCTTTACCCTTAATCCCTCAACCCTTAAACCATAGTCCCTCAACCCCTATACCCTTGACCCTATACATTGGACCGTTCACCCTAATCCCCCACCCCTATACCCTTAATCCTCTACACTCAACCTTAAAACCTCAGCCCTTAAACCCTCTACCCTCCACCCTCTACCCTATTAACCCTTAAACCCTCAACCCTAAAACCCTAAACCCTCAACCCTTAAACCCTCTACCCTCTACCCTCAATCCTCTAACCTCTACCCTCAACTGTAATCCCTCAATCCTTAAACCATTAAACCCACTTAGTAAACTCTCTACCCTAATCCCTCAACCCTCTTGACCCTTAATCCCTCAACCACTATACCCTCTACCCTATACATTGGACCCTCAACCCTAATCCACCAACCCTATACCCTCAATCCTCTACCGTCAACCTTAAGTACTAAACCCTTAAACCCTCTACCCTCTACCCTCTACCCTATAAACACTTAAACACTCAACCCTAAACCATAAACCATGAACACTTAAACCCTAAACCTTTAAACCCTCTGCCCTCTACCATCAATTTTCTACCCTCTACCCTAAACCCTAATCCCTCAACCCTTAAACCATTAAACCCACTTAGTAAACACTCCACCCTAATACCTCAACCCTCTTGACGCTTACACACTAATCCCTCAAACCCTATACACTATACTCTATACATTGGACCCTCAACCCTAATCCCCCAACCGTATACCCTCAATACTCTACCCTTAACCTTAAACCCTCAACCCTTAAACTCTCCACTCTCTACCGTATACCCTATAAACACTTAAACACTCAACCCATAATCCCTCAGCCCTTAAACCCTAAATCCTTAAACCCTCTACCATCTACCCTCAATCCTCTACCCTCCACCCTTAACCCTAATCCCTCAACCATTAAACCCTTAAACCCACTTAGTAAACTCTCTACCCTAATCCCTCAATCCTCTTGACCCTTAATCCATCAACCCTTAAACCCAAATCTCTCAACCCCTATACACTCTACCCTTTACATGGGACCCTCAACCCTATTCCCCCAATCCTATACCCTCAATCCTCTACCCTCAACCTTAAACCCTCAACCCTTAAACCCTCTACCCTCTACCCTCTACCCTCTACGCTCATTCCTCTACCCTCAACCCTAATCCCTCAACTCTTAAACCCTTAAACTCACTTAGTAAAATCTCTTCCCTAATGTATCAACCCTCTTGACCCTTAATCCATCAACCCTTAAAACCTAATCCCTAAACCCCTATACCCTTTACCCTATACATTGGACCCTCATCCCTAATCCCCCAACCCTACACGCTAAATCTTCTACCCCCAACCTTAAACCATCAAAAATTCAACCCTCTCCCCTCTCCCCTCTACCCTATAAACCCTTAAGCACTCAACCCTAAACCCTAAAACCTCAACCCTTAACCCTTAAACCCTCCACCCTCTATCCTCAATCCTCTACCCTCTACCCTCAACCCTAATACCTAAACCCTTAAACCCACTTAGTAAACTTTCTACCATAATCCCTCAACCCTCTTAACCCTTAATCCCTCAACCCTTAAGCCCTAATCCCCCAACCCCTATAACCTCTACCCTATACATTGGACCCTCAACCCTAATCCCCCAACCCTATACCCTAAATCTTGTATCGTCAACCTTAAACCCTCAATAATTAAACCCTCTACCGTCTACCCTCTACCCTATAAAACCTTAAACACTCAACCCTAAACCCTAAACCCTCAACCTTTAAACCTTAAACACTCTACCCTCTATCCCCAACCCTAATCCCTAAACCCTTAAACCCACTTAGTAAACTATCTACCCTAATCCCTCAAGCCTTTTAACCTTTAATCCATAAACCCTTAAACCCTAATCCCTCAATCCCTATACCCTCTACCCTATACATTGGACCCTCAACCCTAATCCCCCAACCCTATACAATCAATCCTCTACCCTCAACCTTAAACCATCAACCCTTAAACCCTCTACCCTCTACCCTCTAATCTATAAACCCTTAAACACTCAACCCTAAACCCTAAACCCTCTACCCTGAAACCCTCTACCCTCTACCCTCAATCCTCTACCCTCTACCCTCTACCCTCAACCCTAATCCCTCGACCCTTAAACCCACAAAGCAAGTTAGTAAACTCTCTTCCTTAATCCATCAACCCTCTTGACCCTTAATCCCTTAAACCTTAAACCCTAATACCTCGACACCTATACCCTCTACCCTATACATTGGATCCTAAACGCTAATCCCCCAACCCTATACCCTAAATACCCTACTGTCAACCCTAAACCATCAACAATTAAACCCTCTACCATCTACCCTCTACCCTCTAACCTATAAACCCTTAAACACTCAACCCTAAACCCTAAACCCTCAACCCTTAAACCTTAAACCCTCTACCCTCTATCCTCTACCTTCAACCCTAATCCCTAAACCCTTAAACCCACTTAGTAAACTATGTACCCCAATCCCTCAACCCTCTTAACCCTTACTCCCTCAACACTTAAACTCAAATCCCTCAAACCCTATACCCTCTACCCTAGAAATTGGACCCTCAACCCCAATCCCCAAACCCTATACCCTAAATCCTCTACCCTCAACCTTAAACCCTCAACGGTTAAACCCTCAACCGTCAACCCATAAACCCTCTTTCCTCTTCCCTTAATCCTCTCTCGTCTACCCTCTACTCTCAACCCTAATCCCTCAACCCTTAAACCCATAAACCCACTTAGTAAACTCTCTACCCTAATCCCTCAACCTTCTTGACCCTTAATCCCTCAACCCCTATACCCTGTATCCTATACATTGTACCCTCAACCCTAGTCCACCAACCCTATACCCTCAATCCTCTACCCTCAACCTTAAACCTTCAACCCTTAAACCCTCTACCCTCTACCCTCAACCCTGTAAACCCTTAAACACTCAACTCTAAACCCTAAACCCTCAACCCTTAAACCATAAACCCTAAACCCTTAAATCCTCTACCCTCTACCCTCAATCCTACACCCTCTACCATCAACTCTAATCCCTCAATCCTTAAACCCACTTAGTAAACTCCCTGCCCTAATACCTCAACCCTCTTGAACCTTAATCCATCAACCCTTAAACCCTAATCTCTCAACCCCTATACCATCTACCCTATATACATTCGACCCTCAACCCTAATCCCCAAATCCTATACCCTCAACCTTAAACCCTAATTCCTCAACACCTATACCCTCTACCCTATACATTGGATCCTAAACCATAATCCCACAACCCTATACCCTAAATACTCTACCATCAACCTTAAACCATCAACAATTAAACCCTCTACCCTCTACCCTCTACCCTCTACCCTATAAACCCTTAAACACTCAACCCTAACCCCTAAACCCTCAACCCTTAAACCTTAAACCCTCTACCCTCTATCCTCTACCTTCAACCCTAATCCCTATATCCTTAAACCCACTTACTAAACTATCTACCCTAATCCCTCAACCCTCTTAACCCTTACTCCATCAACACTTAAACTCTAATCCCTCAACCCGTATACCCTCTACCCTAGAAATTGGACACTCAAACCCAATCCCAAAACCCTATACCCTCAATCCTCTACCCTGAACCTTAAACCCTCAACCCTGAAACCCTCAACCGTCAACCCTTAAACCCTCTTTCCTCTTCCCTCAAACCTCTGTAATTTTCCCTCTACTCTCAACCCAAATCCCTCAACCCTTAAACCCACTTATTAAACTCTCTACCCTAATCCCTCAACCTTCTTGACCCTTAATCCCTCAACGCTAAAACCCTAATCCCTCAACCCCTATACCCTTGTATCCTATACATTGGACCCTCAACCCTAGTCCGCCAACCCTATACCCTCAATCCTCTACCCTCAACCTTAAACCCTCAACTGTTAAATCCTCTACGCTCTACCCTCAACCCTATAAACCTTTAAACACTCAACCCTAAACCCTAAACCCTCAACCCTTAAACCCTAAACCCTAAACCCTTAAATCCTCTACCCTCTACCTTCAATCCTCTACCCTCTACCCTCAACCCTAATCCCTCAACCCTTAAATCCCCTTAGTAAACTCTCTACCCTAATAACTCAACCCTCTTGACCCTTAATCCATCAATCCTTAAAACCTAATATCTGTACCCCTATACCCTCTACCCTATATACATTTGACCCTCAACCCTAATCCCCAAATCCTATACCCTCAACCTTAAACCCTCAACACTTAAACCCTCTACCCTATACCTTCTACCTTATAAACCCTGAAACACTCAACCCTAAACCCTAAACCCTCAACCCTTAAACCCTAAACCATTAAACCCTCTACCCTCCACCCTCAATCCTCTACCCTCAACCTTAAACCTTCAACCTTCAACCCTCAACCCTCAACCCTTAAACCCTCTACCCTCTACCCTCTACCCTCTACCCTATACATTAAACCCTAAACCCTTAATTCTCAACCCTCAACCCTTAATCCCTTAACCCTCAATGCTTAAACCCTAAACCCCTATACCCTCTACCCTTTACATTGGACCCTCGAACCTATACCCTAAACCCTCTACCCTCAACATTAATCCCTCAACCTTTAAACCTTTAAAACCACTAAGTAAACTCTCTACCCTACTCCTCGAATCCTCTTTACCCTTAATCCCTCAACCCTTAAACCCTAGTCACTCAACCCCTATACCCTTGACCCTATACATTGGACCCTTCACCCTAATCCCCCAACCCTATACCCTTAATCCTCTACACTCAACCTTTAAACCTCAGCCCTTAAACCCTCTACCCTCCACCCTCTACCCTATTAACCCTTAATCTGTCAACCCTAAAACCCTAAACCCTCAACCCTTAAACCCTCAAACCTCTACCCTCAATCCTCTAACCTCTACCCTCAACCGTAATCCCTCAACCCTTAAACCCTCTACCCTCTACCATGTACTCTATAAACCCTTAATTACTCAAACCTAAACCCTAAACCCTCAACCCTTAAACCCTCTACCCTCTACCCTCAATTCTCTACCCTCTACCCTCAACCCTAATCCCTCAACCCTTAAACCTATAAACCCAGTTAGTAAACTCTCTTTCCTAATCCATGAACCCTCTTGACCCTTAATCCCTCAAACCTTAAACACTAATTCCTCGACACCTATACCTCTACCCTATACATTGGATCCTAGACCCTAATCCCCCAACCCTATACCCTAAATACTCTACCGTCAACCTTAAACTATCAAGAATTAAACCCTCTACCCTCTACCCTCTACCCTCTACCCTATAAACCCTTAAACACTCAACCCTAAACCCTAAACCCTCAACTCTTAAACCTTAAACCCTCTACCCTCTATCCTCTACCTTCAACCCTAATCCCTAAACGCTTAAACCCACTTAGTAAACTATCTACCCTAATCCCTCAACCCTCCTAACCCTTACTCCCTCAACACATAAACTCTAATTCCTCAACCGCTATACCCTCTACCCTAGAAATTGGACCCTCAACCCCAATCCCCAAACCCTATACCCTCAATCCTCTACCCTCAACCTTAAACCCTCAACCCTTAAACCCTCAACCGTCAACCCTTAAACCATCTTTCCTCTTCCCTAAATCCTCTGTCGTCTGCCCTCTACTCTCAACCCTAATCCCTCAACCCTTAAACCCTTAAACCCACTTAGTAAACTCTCTACCCTAATACCTCAACCTTCTTGACCCTTAATCCCTCAACTATGAAACCCTAATCCCTCAACCCCTATACCCTATATCCTATACATTGGACCCTCAACCCTTGTCCACCAACCCTATACCCTCAATCCTCTACCCTCAACCTTAAACCCTCAACTCTTAAACCCTCTACCCTCTACCCTCAACCCTATAAACCCTTAAAAACTCAACTCTAAACCCTAAACCCTCAACCCTTAAACCCTAAACCCTCAAACCTTAAATACTCTACCCTCTACCCTCAATCCTCTACCCTCTACCCTCAACCCTAATCCCTCAATCCTTAAACCCACTTAGTAAACTCTCTACCCTAATACCTCAACCCTCTTGACACTTAATCCATCAACCCTTAAACCTTAATCTCTCAACCCCTATACCATCTACCCTATATACATTCAACCCTCAACCCTAATCCCCAAATCCTATACCCTCAACCTTAAACCCTAATTCCTCAACACCTATACCCTCTACCCTATACATTGGATCCTAAACCATAATCCCCCAACCCTATACCCTAAATACACTACCATCAACCTTAAACCATCAACAATTAAACCCTCTACCCTCTACCCTCTACCCTCTACCCTCTACCCTCTACCCTCTACCCTATAAACCCTTAAACACTCAATCCTAACCCTTAAACCCTCAACCCTTAAACCTTAAACCCTCTACCCTCTATCCTCTACCTTCAACCCTAATCCCTAAATCCTTAAACCCACTTAGTAAACTATCTACCCTAATCCCTCAACACTCTTAGCCCTTACTCCCTCAACACTTAAACTCTAATCCCTCAACCCCTATACCCTCTACCCTAGAAATTGGACCCTCAACCCCAATCCCAAAACCCTATACCCTCAATCCTCTACCCTCAACCTTAAACCCTCAACCCTGAAACCCTCAACCGTCAACCCTTAAACCCTCTTTCCTCTTTCCCTCAAACCTCTGTCATTTTCCCTCTACTCTCAACCCTAATCCTCAACCCTTAAACCCTTAAACCCACTTAGTAAACTCTCTACCCTAATCCCTCAACCGCCTTGGACCCTTAATCCCTCAACCCCTCAACCCTAATCCCTCAACCCCTATACCCTGTATCCTATACATTGGACCCTCAACCCTAGTCCCCCAACCCTATACCCTCAATCCTCTACCCTCAACCTTAAACCCTCAACTGTTAAACCCTCTACCCTCTACCCTCAACCCTATAAACCCTTAAACACTCAACCCTAAACCCTAAACCCTTAACCCTTAAACCCTAAACCCTAAACCCTTAAATCCTCTACCGTCTACCCTCAATCCTCTACCCTCTTCTCTCAGCCCTAATCCCTCAACCCTTAAACCCCCTTAGTAAACTCTCTACCCTAATATCTCAACCCTCTTGACCCTTAATCCATCAATCCATAAACCCTAATCTCTCAACCGCTATACCCTCTACCCTATATACATTCGACCCTCAACCCTAATCCCCAAATCCTATACACTCAACCTTAAACCCTCTACCCTTAAACCCTCTACCCTATACCTTCTACCTTATAAACCCTAAACACTCAACCCTAAACCCTAAACCTACAACCCTTAAACCCTAAACCATTAAACCTCTCTACCTCTACCCTCAATCCTCTACTATACCCTCAATCCTCTACCCTCAACCTTAAACCTTTCAACTCTTCAACCCTCAACCCTCAACCCTTAAACCCTCTACCCTTCTACCCTCTACCCTACCCTATACATTAAACCCTGAAACCTTAATTTCAACCTCAACCCTTAATCCCTTAAACCTCAATCCTTAAACCCTAAACCCCTATACCCTCTACGCTTTACATTGGACCCTCAACCTAATCCTTCAACCATATACCCTCAAACCTATACCCTAAACCCTCTACCCTCAACCCTAAACCCTTAACCCTAAACCCTTTAACCCTAAACCCTTAAGCCTTCTACCTTGTACCCTCATCCCAATACCCTCTTATATCATCCCTAATCTATCAACCCTCAACCCTCAAATCCTAATACACTAGAAACCATCAACCATATAGGACCTCCACCGTAATCCCTCAACCCTATACCCTCAACCCCTATCACTTTCTCTCTATCTATACATCCCACCTCTCCTTCCCTCCCTCTCTCCTACCCTCTCTAATTGTATCTATATACCCTCTCCCTCTTTCTACCTATCTCTCATTCAATCAATCCCTACCACCCTCTCTCACTCCCTCTATTTATCTCTCTCTATCTCCCTCCCACTCTCTCCCACTCCCTCTCTCTCCCTCTCTCTCCCTCTCTCTCATGTCTTTCCCTCCCACCCCCCTCTCTCTTACGTCTCTCCCTCTTTAAACCTACCTATGTAACTCTCTCTCTCTCTCACTCTCTCTCTCTCTCCCCTCTCTCTATCTATCTATCCCTCCCACCCTACCTAGATAAGTCCCTCACACTCCACCCCCCTCTTTCTCTCCCTCTATTAGGTCACTCCCTCCCACACCCTCTCCCTCTCTCAGGTCTCTCACTCACACTCCCTCTCTCTCCCACTCCCTCTCTCTCTCTCAATTCTCTGTCTCCTTCCCCCCTCTCCCTCTCTCCAGTCTCTCTCTCTCTCTCCCCCCCACCCACCCTACCTAGACAACTCTATATCTCTCTCTTAAAATTGTCCCTCCCTCTAAAGACATAAATAAATACATACATACAAGTATAATGCATATGTACATAAAATCCTACATACATACAAGCATACATGTACATGTGTAGATACATCTTACATACATATAGGAATACATACAATATACATGCATTGATACGTACAGGCATACATACATACATACATACATACATGACATACAAGCATACATGCACATACAAACATACAAATATATAAACATACATTCAATAGAGTAGAATTTAAAATAAAGAAAGACATATTGCGAGCGAGTTATACCATGCTCATGTTATGTATTGCTAGACATGTTCCCCACAAACGTAAAAAACCATGTCAAAAATGAGATATAATGTGAGTGTGTTATAATGCAAGCATGTTATAATGCGTGTGTGTTATAATGCGTGTGTGTTATAACACATGCGTGTTATAAATTTCTTTGGGAATCACCAACCCTTGGGATTGGTATTTTCCTTGGAATACCAACCCAAAGGATTGGAGGGTATTCCCATTGACCAGAGATGTGTTTTTGCAAATTTTACAATATTTCACATAATCGGGTTCGTGCTCACCACCAGGATTGCACATGGTTCAATATCAAACAAATTGAACATCTGGGTAATGTTAGGTTATCTCTTAGTTATCCAACAATGTAACTTTTTTCACTTTCTGACAATGTTAAGCCTTTGATCCATAATTTATTTTGTTTGTGTGTCTCTTTTTTGGAAAAAAGTAGCATTTGGTTTTTTTTGTTATAAATTAACTGTTCATCAAAATTTCAAATAAATTACATTTTTAGAAACTAGAATCCATTCTACAATTTTTATTTTTATTTTAAATCAATTAGTTTCAAAAATTTGTAGGTGTAGCACGGTGAAAATTCTATTTTTCAGGAAGTGTCCACTTCATAAATTAGTAAAAAAAAAAATTCATTAAAAAATTATCAAAAAATCATGCATCAACTACATACTATTAGCTAACTTCTGACTATAGTGATTTTAAAAATACTAAAAAGTATTTCACCGTGCTAGGGTCATACAAGAGTTGCTATGTTATGTTTTTCTGACAAAAAAAACACTGATTTGTGTACGTCCCTCATTTGGACCCCTTAATCTCAACCATTTTCAAAATAAATTAGTAATTTAGAAAGTAGACTCGGAGCACTTCGATCCTTGTTCTTGTTTCATCTCAAAATTTTGAGTGTAAGTATCGTCAATTTCACATCCAAGGTCAGTATTTCTTGATTTTAGAAAAAAAGTGGCTACTTAAGTCCCCTTTTTGGGAACCATTTTTGTGCACTTACCCCCAACATATAGTGTTTGAAACTTTTAACCCACTATTCCTATTAGAAGTAACCAATAAAAATTTACCTCATATAAATATACCAAATTTTTTGTTGTGATGTATACTAATGGAAGTTTGATAATATATAATCATAAACATGATCAAGAGGGAAAAAAGGTAGATATCATCAAGAAAACTTAAATTTGAAGGCAAATGCAAGATAATAAAAGATGACTACAAGGGAAGAAAAAATTTATTCCTTTATGTCATTCCATGATAAAATATTGAGTAGGATAGGACTTTTCCACAAGAGTTGTTTAAATATAATGTAAATAAATGGTAAGGGATCATTCAAGGAAAATAGCGATAAACTAGTGAGAAGGATTAAGTTTATTTTATAATGAGGCTTGGGTTTTTAGTTTGGTTGAATGATGGATTTTATGATATGTTAATGGTGAGGTCGATATAGTTTTATACATGATAATTATGAGGAATATATATTTTTATATTTGATAGGACCTTCAACTAAGTTTGATATAGTTTGTATTTTATCTCTTTATCTTGTGTTCTTTTATTGCACTTTTTGACACATGTTTCTTCATGGTCTATCCCTAGATATCAAAGAAGACACATGGAATCATCACCAAATATTGGACTAGGTGAATAAGGGTATATAACCCAATACAAGTAGGAAGATGTAAAGGCTCATCACTAAGGATTATTTCAAACAATTATGGTATAACCATAATTTGTAATTTAGGAATCTCTATTTGAAACCCTAGTTTCTAGGTTTTAAACCATAAAATGTCAAATTGAGATCCTAAAGAACTAGTATAAAATCTAAAAGGCTTATTTTAAACTTTTTTTTTTTCTAAATTATAAACCATAAAATTTATACTTCAAACCAAACATTTTAATACTAGATATGTGGCTTTTGATTGATATTATAAAAATATATATCTTACAATAAAATCTAGTTTTCAACCTTAAAATATCAAATTGGAACCCTAAACAACCATTAAAAACCCTAAAAAATAGGAGAAGTCATTCCATTTTTACACTGCATAAGAGCATCAAGCACCATGTAGATTATAAGGTATACAATATTTATTTCAATCCCTTGTTTGTACAGTATAAACCCTAAAATGTTTATTTGAAACCCTAGTTTCTAGATTGTAAACTCTAAAATATGTAAATTACGGTTTAAATTTTAGAATTTAGGGTTTGAAATAAATATTTTAGACTTTATAATCTAGAAAATACAATTTAAAATACAATTTTTTAGGGTTTATAATCTAGAAACTAAGGTTTGAAATACATAATTTAAAGTTTATAATATAGAAACTAGGTTTTCAAACAGATATTCCAGTGTTTCATTTTGATGTTTTAGTGTTAAAAAAAAGTTTTATAGGGTGTGAATTTGACATTTTAAGCTTAAAACATATTTATACAATATTTCAATTAAATATTTTAGGGTTTCAAATTAGATATATAGGTTTTCAATTGAAAATTTTAGGCTTTCAAAATAGGCGTTTAGGGTTTAAATTGAATATTTTAGGGTTTCAAAATAGTTGTGTAGGGTTTTAATTAAATATTTTATGGTTTAAAACAGTTATTTCTTATTTTAATCGAAGATTTTAGGCTTACAAAAATTTATTTAGGGTTTCAAAATGAATATTTATGGTTTTAATTTTAAAGTCTAGGATAAAACAATAGCTCTTTAGGGTTTAAATTTAACATTTGATAGTTAAATAATGTAAAAAAATATTTAAAATATGAATAAAAAATTACAAATATAGTATTGAAAAATACATGTTAAATGATATTTTTTAAAAGTGGCCTATTTATAATAGACACCTATTTGAAGTTGTGTGGCACAATACCAAAACAAATGAGTGCCTAAAGACCCTTACCTACCAGTCAAGCTTTCTCTGTAAAAGTTGGCCTATGAAATGGATGGCTAGTTGCAACATTCAATGCTCTTGTGAAATGTGAAATATAAATAACTTCTCATAAT